>JADLZN010003113.1:169286-736427 GCA_018155175.1 Sinocyclocheilus anophthalmus | reverse complement strand
GGGTCACTTGTTGCTAGGAGACCAATGCAAGCTCACAACAGGTGAAGGTGGAGCAGACTTGCACTGCTGTGAACATGCATGGAAACTCATGCGGGGCATAACAGTCCCATACAACTTCATTCACTAATCAAAACAGCACATTCACTTCACAGGCAATGGTGGATTCTTAGTTAGCTACGCTAGAATAACACCATTAATTTTACGTAAAATGTTTCAAATGAGCGAGTCATAATGAAATACAATGTTACGTAACACATAATAAGGCCTTAAATTAATGAAATGAGGAGTATCGCTCAGATCACCTACACAGTGCTGAAAAAGGGGATTTCTTCGCCCAAGATCAGACCGATTCATTCTGGTACCATTATATGAGCTGCTAATCTGAGATTGCGTCGTCAGCAAATAGACTTATGCTCCACTAACAACAGAGATTAGGATTTCTTCGCTAAATCAGGTTAGTTTCTTATCGTACGATTTTAAAACATTATAGCACTGAAACTTTCTAATAACTGTAGGAAGGCACCTTCAAGCTATAGTTTTATCTGCTTATATTCAGAACCTGGTGCGCGCATATATAAGAGCTACGTACATGTTTCACATGAGTGGGTCGATATGAATACAATGATACATAACACATAATAAGGCCTTAAATCAGTGAAATGAGGAGCATCGCTCAGATCACCTACACAGTACTGAAGAAGGGGATTTCTTCGCCCAAAATCAGACCGATTATTCTGGTACCATTTATATGAGCTACTAATCCCGAGATTTCGTCGTCAGAAAATATACTTATGCTCCACTAACAACAGAGATAAGGATTTCTTCGCTAAAATCAGGTTAATTTCTTATCGTACGATTTAAAAACATAATAGCACTGAAAACTTTCTACTGCTTTTAGGAAGGCACAGTCAAGCTATAGGTTTATCTGATTTTGATCAGAAACTGGAATGCGCATGTATAAGAAGTTACTAAAACTTATGAAACAGAAACATAAGATTGATTATTGGGTCTGCTTACAAGCAATGTTTAAAACGACTCCACCGTTCTAAATTACTGCTCGTACTGCATAAGTAGGAAACTATTGTTTTCTGGTTAGCTTGTCAAAGTTTCTGGGGGTCGCATCATGCGCTGCTGCAGGGATGCTTGGAAGGGACCCCCTCCTCTCTGTGGTTGCTGGAGGTATTATGGGTCTGTCTGCTGAGTTGTTAAGCAGAAAGTGCTGGCTCCCCCCTTCGTAGCTCGTGCACCTGAGGGAGTTTTGCACTGCTGAGTGAGGGTGCAGGAGTAAGTTGTCTCTCCCACTGTGTTTCCTTTTGCAGCATATAAGAGTACCTGAGTTCTCTTTGGACCAAGTCAAGCTTGTCTTGAGCGTTGTTCAGTTGCTGGATCAGAGTCTCAATTCTGGCATCTTTGTCTAAGAGCTCAGAATTTGCTTCTTTAATAGTAATTTTGTGTGGGATGTTTCCTTTCCAGGTCCTTTCTGGCTACCTTTTCCAGGTGCTCTTGCTGTTCAGCAGCTGTCAGAGCCTTTTTAAATCTATTGATTTCCTCCTGTAACTCCATTTTGCTGGGGTCCTTGTGGGCTACCGCTGTGATCTGTTGCTTGAAATCATTTACCTCCTGTTTCAGACCCATGAGGTTGTGGGCCAGGAAGATGATGACCTTGGCGAGCTTTTTGTAGCCACAACTCTCGACCTAGTCCTGAGTCTGAGGCGCACCCCTCTCCACGTCCAGCCGCTTTCGGCTCAGTAGGTGGTCGTCGGGCCTGGGTAAAGGGGGTGTTCCTCACGACGCCTGGCCAGCCCTCTCTGGTCTGCATTCTGGGCAGTTAGTCTGAGCATCTGCAACGTTTTGACACACTGGTGTTGAGAGTAAAGGGCTAGAGACTACTACAAGATCAAAACAGAGTGTGAATGCTAAAATAGTTTTGGGTCAGCATATGTTTTGCTGAAAAGGACGTAAACAGGATTTTGATTGATGATTTAAGACTACTGTCAAATTATTGTCAAATTATCACTCAGAATTTGCTGACGGTTCCCCAAACAAGCGTAATCTCTGAGGTATGAAGGAGAAAAGGGAAAAGCAGAAGGAAAAAGAGAGCATTTCTATACAGATTATGCTGATTATTTTTGAAAAAAAACAAATCAAAAATAGAAATGTCTCTGGTTC
Organism: Sinocyclocheilus anophthalmus; assembly: GCA_018155175.1. Taxonomy (NCBI): domain Eukaryota; kingdom Metazoa; phylum Chordata; class Actinopteri; order Cypriniformes; family Cyprinidae; genus Sinocyclocheilus; species Sinocyclocheilus anophthalmus. The sequence goes on along the minus strand of JADLZN010003113.1, from coordinate 734,258 downwards.
CTTTGAGGTTCAGAGAGAACATCAAAACAAAAATGCCCATACATGTAAATGGATTTAAAATTAGCTGACTTCTATTATTAAAACAGGGTAATCAATCTGATATTAGGAACAATCAGTAGCACTCGTGATTAACTGATTTGTGTTGGGCAACACACCATGTCTGGTCACAGCTGCTGCGTGTTCAGCTCACATGCTGGGCCATGCCATGTGTGTGCCCCGCCCTCCGTAGCGCGTTATTCACTGTGCCACTAAAAACACCCAATAACTTAATGATTCATCTCTAGATAGACAGTTAAAATGTAATTAAATTTAGATTTAATTAACTAGTAACTGAGCAATAGCATTCAGGAAGGATAGATCTAAGATAGTTAAATTCGCTGAGACGAATTGAAGATTGAGAAACATAGAAAAAAAAGAAAAAGAAAGGGGAAAAATCAGAAACCAGGGATTAGGATAAATTCAAATTACTTCACACTGCACACACAAATGCTGTATTTAAAAGCTTCAATTAAAAAGTGCTAACCCCTAATTGTTAAAGCTATTTGAGTAGCTTAGCCTAAAATGAAACTATGCTAAGTCGTGTTAGCTTAGCTGCTTCAAATGGTTTGTTTACAAACATGGCGTGTTGTGCTATGTGACGTTAGCACTTCCTGTGACAAGTTGTTGTCACGGTAACCAATGCATGCCAGTGTAATTAACGCAGTTTAATGTCTGTCTATTTTAAACAGTCACAGTTTTAGAACGCCATGGTGCTTTCAGTCCTTCAAGGCTTGTTGCATTAACTAAGCACTTCGGTGAGTGCTTTTCTAATGCAACAATAAACTTCTTGCACTTGTTTAAAGAATTACAAAACGTGTTTACTGTAAGTTAAAACCGGTTTAAACATATATGTAGTTATGTTTGCCTCACATATGAGTACTAAAGTACAGTATTACACCTTTAATTTCACTCAGCGAGTGAAACACAGTAATGACCACCAGGTTGCTCGGCTTATATATATATACAGTCAAAGTGTAGATGAATTGCTTCAATCTAATTATAAACTATAAGGCCTTTATGCTGTAGAAAGAGGAGCAACGCTCACATCTACCTTGATATAACTGTACTGAGATTTCTTCTTCAAAGAAACAATTTAAACAATACTGCAATTTTGTGATTTCTTCACTAAAGCATATTACATTATGGTACAGTTTGGACATGCCGCTGAGCTGAGATTCAGACTTACGCTTTGTCAAGACAGATTTATGCTTTAATACTGAAATTAGGGTTTCTTTGCTAAAATCAGATTAACCTTACACCGATGCCATTAAGCATGAAATACATAAAGACTCTCACAATTATAATAGCGGTACCAATTCAAACCCCCACTTTATCTGCATCTCAACAAGCCAGCAAATAGGGACACAACAGGGCATCTGAAGTCACGCCCTATTTTAACCTGGGCTATCACGCACACACTTTTAAGTTGCCAGTGTTTAAACTCATAACTTTCGTTTTATCATGCCCGCATTTTCTCCACCAAAATCTGTAGCAAATCAGCTCATGGGAAATATGAATAATTAACCATAACTAATTATGATTAATTATTAATATTTTAGATCCACTGTAGATATTTAGCTGACCACTCAGGGTCAACCGTCTTGTCAATTCTAAGAACGTTAATTTCCTGGTTAAGGGAAATAACTTTCTTACTGTACAATTCTATAAGTTTGTAACGTAAATCTGCATGATTATTGACTCCGGTTATGAGCAAACAATGAACACGTCAAGTGTGATACAAGTAAGGTTTTATTAACTACATAAACACTTAAACTAGTCTAACATACTACATAAACACATTAAGCCGGTCTAACATACACATACACACACACACACATACAGTTGGTATAGGAAAGGGTTAAAGTTTAGCACTAAAGAAAGAGACATAAGGAATGACATTTATGGAACCATTTTGCATATTCAGCAGATCTAAAACCTGAGGGAAAACGTCAGATTCTTAGTTCAAACAAACCTTGTAAAAAGGTATAACTGATACTTAATATATCAATTAAATCGACTAAGTTTGATAATTGCGAGTCTGTCTGAAAAAGATTCCCGATGCAATCTTAAGGCCCAATATCTTGCTGAAGTTGGTTGATGAAAAAAAACAGTTTGAGTCAGAGTCACTTGATGAATGAAAAGGACTAGGCCGGAGCCTGGCACGAGCTTTGGTATCCTGGAGCGTTTCTCACATCTTCATTTTAGCATCTCCCTGAACCACCGACTAGGGCGGGTCACATGGAGTGTGGCCTTTTAAAGCCTGCAGAGATTCACGCCTCTCAAGATGGGTTCGTCCAATGAGGAAGGCTGAAATCCCAAGCGGGAGGTTGGAAATACTGGGGAGTGTTTATGACTCTTTGTCTGTAAGCATGGTATTTCGCATATGTAATTCGCTGGAGTGTTGAGGCACGAATTAATACAGATTATTAGAACATCAATATGTTGCATAGGTATCAGCATATAATATACACACTTGTTTCGATCATAAGAAGGCGAATTCATAGATACTAGACATGAAATAGGTGAGGTTATATTAACTAGTGGTCTATGATAACATGAATAAAACAACATACACTACAACAGACAATATACAAAAACAGTAATGGTATACACAATGACCAAAAGATATGGGTATTCAATCAAAGAAAGGTTATCCTATGAATTAATTAGGGAACAGTCCATTTCTCTGGGCATTGTGTGTCTTTCTCATGTGTAAAATGAGGGAGTTTCTCCCCTACTTTCCTTTTAGGCCATAAAACCAGTGATATCATGATTAGTTGTCATGGTGATCAAGGTGGGGGATGGTGTTCAAGCGAAGCCCTGGCATCCAGTCTCTTGAATGAGGGGACTGTGACGATTTGTTAATCTAATGAATAATTGATTTGTTAAATCAAATAAAAATTAGTGTGTCAGATTGGTCGAGACGCTACAACGACTATATTTAGTCATAATTTTCGTTGACGAAAGCAACACTAATGTATAGCTGATGTGCGCGAGCTGATAAAAAAAGCACGCTGAGAGGATTGAGCGCGCGGCGGTGGGGGTGGGTGGTGCAGCTGCACGAGCTGCGAGTCGAGGGAATATACCTTTCTCACAGACATCACTGGAAATTTTGTAGTTCGGTCGGATATGTCAAAACCAAGTAAGTAAAACAATGCACAAGTACTTAACGGTTAGGAGAGAGAGAGAGAGTGCGGAGAGGAGAGGAGAGAGAGAGAGAGAGACACGCGCGGCGCGCAGTTTCTGTTGTGTGATCTTCTGATGTCACTCACTTTAGCACAAGCATTATTGGAAATTTAAAACTAACCGTAAAAAAAACCATTTATAGGGGCACACTATAAACATCATTATTTTAACCTGGCATACAGACTTCTAAGGTAAAGTAAATCTAGCAGCCTGTGGTGAATGTGTAGGCTGTACTATTCGCATCTAGTACAAATGCGTGGCACGCGTTGCACGTGTTTTGCTTGTGAGTGGCTGCATTATATGAGGGCGTTGGAATATAAAATCCGCAGCACGATTATATTACAGCTCCCACGTTTCTAAAAATCCACAAGCTGGTAAGTGTGAACGTTTGCTTTGCGTACTTTCTAAAAATCCACATAAGTGGTTAAGTGTGCACGTTATGCTTTGCCCAATTTCTAAATCTGTATGGTAAGAGCTACGCGCAAAGATTTTGTGCTCTTTTTGAGTGGTTTAAAACCCCGGTTCCGCCTTGGGCACCAATCCTCCTATGTATCCTCTGGATACCTAATTAACAGGGTATTGCTACTAAGGATCTGTTCAGACAGTTCCTTCAGCACATACAAAGAGAAACGTGCGGTAGCCACTGTGTGACAGGCCAAGACTAGTATGATTCTAGGCTCTGGGTCGTATTCCCTTAAAGGAATCTATATCTGATTCCAAGCCTTGAGCTCTACCACGGGCCCAGGAGTCTGGCCCTAACAGATAAATATTTTGGGGTATGTAGCCTAGGCCTTTGGCCGTAGGGAATAACATCACTGACAGCCGTCTAACGTCCCAGAAGCGACTCCCATAACAATATGGTAGAGTTGGTACTTAGTGCTCGCCATGGTTCTGGCATGCACTCCCCTCAGCATGGTGGCGTGGGTATACTGTTCCCATAGCGACCCCTAGAGGACGCAGTTAGAAGTTCCCATGAAAGGGAACGTCTCAGGTTTCTTATGTAACCATGGTTCCCTGAGTACGGAACGAGACACTGCGTCCTCTAGGTTTCTTGCCAGCTGCGACGCAAGCTTCGACGAAGAGAAGAAGAGTGTGAATGATGTGTAGCTCTTGCGCCTATTTATACTAGTGCTCAACGGTAGGGGACCGTCATGGCTGTCGCGCAAAAGTAGGTGTTTTTTCAATTTATGCTTCAGACACGGTTCACGATGAGGCGTTCCCCATAGCGACCCCTAGAGGACGCAGTGTCTCGTTCCCTACTCAGGGAACCATGGTTACATAAGTAACCTGAGACGATTTCTGAAGGATCGTGTGGATTCTGAGGAGGATTAGAGTAATGGCTGCTGAAAAAAATCAGTTTTGCTGTCAAAGGAATACATTTCATTTTAATATATATTCAAATGGAAAACATATAATTTGAATTGTAATAATATTTAAAAAATGTTTCTGTTTTTATTGCATTTTTGATCAAATAAATTTACCTTGAATTTACTTAAATGTACTCTTACCTTGAAGGTAAGAGACTTCTTTAAAACAATGTAATAAAATACATATATAGTGTATACAGTATATATGTTAGATTAAATAAATATGTCTGCTGAATAGTTTTAAGCTTTTGTTCATACCTTAACATTGAATTAATTAATTACTTAATTAACAAAGTCATCCGGTAATACAATATGTGCCACTAACTGACTTACAAGCCAGGCTTTGTAGGAGAAACATTGTGCCTTATGAAGTATTCAATGCCCTCAAATGTAAATGAGGTAGCCGTCGCTTTTGTCCTCTTCGGTTGATACAAGGGAAAAGAGCAGCCACCGTGGCCCCCTTCTTTCGTCTCCACCACACAAGAGGTGGCGGGTGACATCGGCTTCCTGTCTAATTACTAGAGAGTACTATGCCTGGCCGAAAGGACAGTCTTGTGCCATTACGCACGTCCTACTCCAGGCCACTTATCACACTCTTTCTTCCGTTCCTTTCCCCCTCCCAAGGCTTTCCACTGTCAACTCCTGCTATTTGCTGCTCCTTTACCCAGCCATTAAGACTGGCCCCTGTCCAGGCCAGATCTTCAGAGAAAGGTCTCTGACATGGCCATATGCAACCCAGCCAGTAGCTAGAGGGCTGACAAGAGAGAACCCTCTTGCATTTAATGACCCATCGCCACGGCCTGCCTCCTCAAACGTCATTGGCCTTTAATGACTGCACAGGGCATACTCAAGTCAAAGTCAAAGGCGACTTTTTTAGAAGAGACAGACTTTCATCATAAGGGTGTATATCTTTTCATTGGGCATTTTTACATCCGCTACATTTGCACTCCATGTGGCAGGGCAATTATGCATAATTACACTGAAGGGCCGATGAGACTGGGAGATAACAACCCACCCCCCCCGCCCAGCCTCCGGCAATGGCCAGCCCTATTGTTTCTCAGCCTGGACTGAGGTAGTATGGTGCTGGTGGGATGTAGTATTCATTGTCATGACAGCGGGGTTGAAGAAGTTCAAGGTGCTCGTAGAACGAAGGGTTCACATTGGCCCAGAAGCTTCCAATCTGGTGATCCGGGGCCCTTTTGACCTGATCATCTGGTCCTGGCTGTCCAAGCACGTTCACGCTCTGTTTCCTGATACTGCGAGACAAAGGGGCCAAGATACAATCTGACTGCTAGTGCGTGCTGAGCAAGCCCAAGTGATTATTAAGCTCCCAGAGCACCACAAACACCCCGTTTACACCTGGTATCAAGATTAGTTTCGGGTGATCCGATCGCAAGTGGACAGTGCTAAATACAGATGTGAATGGTGTCCAAAATGTTTGTGATCAGATCGAATGTTCTTTACTGATCACTTGTGATTGGATCATCAGAGATGTAACCTAAAGGTTTAGTTCCAAAAAATAACTTCTGTGAACATTTACTCACCCTCACAATGTTACAAAACTGTATGACTGTATGAGAACACACAAGAACATACACTTCTGCTCAAAAGTTTAGGGCCATATGATTTCCACGATACGGAAAGCATGAACAGAATCACGGAATCCAGTCATAAAAACAGAATTCACAGTTTAACACGGAATGTCACAGAATTTGACAAATTTTGGAGAGGATACATTTTTTCCCACAAGTATGTCAGACACTTTAAGAAAAATGACGAGTGGACTTGTCACAATACTATTTAAATATGGATCCTGCATGTTCTGCGTGTCTCTGTGTGAATGAATGGCACAGACACGCGGTTTCATTTACCACACACATACTGAAGCGCATGTGACGTTCATGAAGTTTTCAGCCTCTGACACCTCAGTATATAAGTACATGAACACATAAACATAATCTCTAGAACTTCTCAGAGTGTCAGTTCTGAGTAGAACATAGGCATATACAAATGGAAACTTAAAGGTCTTCACAGCAACCAGTCAAAATAAAAGTTTGGTTTAACTTGAAGAAACCGTGACAGAAATATTACTTAAAGTAATGACAATACTACTAATAATAATAAAGGATTTTAAAGGAATATTTACCAGAAAAAAATATCTACCAGACTTTATTTAGCAGAAAAATTTAAATACACAACACCATCACGTGTTTCTGGAAAATAAAGCAAGAAGACATGATAAAAAAATAAGAAAAGAAAGAAAAGAAATAAAATATCATTCGTTTGTTATAAAATCAATTTCATAGAGATGCTTTGATTATTATAATTGGTTAAGTGTGTTCAAAAGTACCGCACCGTGCGTGATACCTCGTACTGAAATTACAAAAAGTATTTACCGCAAAGATTTGAATTTTTTCTTTGAACTTTGCTTGTAAACAGAGCCAAAATTAAAGGCACAATATGTAATGTTTTGCCACTAGAGGGCGTGTATTCAAAACAAACAAAGAAACAAGGGTAGTTAGATGACGCGTGGACGGGTGTGAATCATGGGAGTTGTCGTCTTCATCCCACAGCCGATGCTGTCCGACGGGGCTCGGGCAGAAATCATGTTCATGGACAAGCTAATGATTTAAGATTATAAAGTCGTAGTATGAGGCAGAAAGCTGGTCGGAAGTGAAACGAGGTCACTGAAACTGAGCGTGTGACACAAGCTCGAAAGCAGCGTAGCTTTTATTATGCCACAGTCGACGGCTTCCGCTGCTTCCGGTCGTGCGTTTGTGGGGTAAAGCAGTGCTGTTTTATCATACTAGATACATTTGAACGCTCTATTATAATGCTACTCTGTGTGGTCGTCACCTGTCTAATAAAACGCATAACATTTTAAAGCGTCTTTGGTGTTTTTCCATGTTTTCTACAAAACAAAAACGGAAATCGAGGGGTTATGACATCATTGGCAGGCAACACAATGACACTAGAGACACGGTCCGTGTCACTAGTTAATATTGCTTATTTCTCTGGATTTAAACATTCTTCGAAACATTAATAATGCATGGATAATGTAAGTACACAAGTCAGCAAAAAATATAACACTGTTCTAGTGGTTTTGGGATATTTTAATAAAAAAATCGTACATATTGTGCCTTTAGGGTGCTTCTATTGCTACACTCAATGCTTAAGGCAACTAGACAGAGTGTGAAATGAAACATGGTCATATTACAATACCTCTCCTTATCATAACCTGTCAAACATTAAGCATTGCTCAGCCACTGGAGTAAAAGTAAGACACGTGTACGTGGATATATTTCATATGCAGAAAGAGTAGCACAGTGGTGGGGTCATATTAAAGGGCTAAGCTTTTGCTTTCCACCCAGTCTTCAGGGCTTCCCGCCCAGAGCCAAGCGAACAGCCTAGTGCCCGGGTAGGACAAACAGTACAGCTTCAAGGTGGCACTGTGTAGTCTGAATCTGCGCTCTCCTCACGCCCCGCTGGTCCCCAGGGCATCCGCACCAAGGCTGCTTTCATTTGCACCCACCACCACACAAAAAAAAACGATGCAAGGATTTGAATAATTCTGCATCGTAGTCACACAACAAAGGTAGGCAGGCAATAGGAAAAAAAAAACGATGGAAGCTGAAATTTCGCAGGCTTCTCCTCTTTGCTATGCTAAGGCTTAGCGCACAAGCAGCGGGCAACATTTCAGGTGCAGCAGAGAAAGGCTGATAAAAGCAAGCGTGGGATTACACTTCATGACCAAAGACATTCATCTCTCCTTTTTCTTCATTTCTCCTTTCCTTTTTTCCCTCCTTTTGTTCAAACGGCATCCTCGGCTTTTCCCTGTCAGCTCATCAGGGTAAAGCCACTCGAGCAGAATGCCTCAGCGCTGCTTGTATAATTAGCTGGACATCTCTTTCACCTTGCTGCACTGATAGTGGAGTGTGAGGCTTATGTCCCCTGAGGCATGTACTGTACAATCCCCTCTACCCCCACCTCCGTCAGGCCAACCAAAAGTCTTCCTCCACACGTACTGTACTGTAATGTCCTTTAAGCCTGATGCACATTGTATGATTGGCCATGATTTAGAGACTCATTTTGATAATCACAAACTAATTTTTCATTCCTTTTTTTTTTAAATCATGCACATGACAACCAATAGATCTTAGATTCCGAAAAATTCTGACAGTGTCCGAAATTTTAGTCTACATTCCTGCAGTGCGACTGCAAAAGCAGCACAGAAATCGATGACATGTCTGTGTGAGAGAGAAACAGACATGTAAGCTCAAAATGTAGATACTAGCATATCTACGTAATATAAATTTCTTAAAATTATGACAGAAAACTAAATTATGGATGCACAAATATCAAAATTCTGCCCAATACTGATAAGCTAATGTTATGGCTAATAACCGATAAATGGATGATATTTAAAATACACAGGTTATATTAAAATAAAAAATATATAATAAAAAATATAAGTTTTAAATGCTACAGCAAAAAAAAAAATTGTAATGTACAGTATGAAAAATAGATTTTTAGAGATTTGCTAAATTTCAAATTTAATGTTATACTTTTATTTTTTTAAGATTAACATTAAGTGAGCATTAAATCTAAAAAAAAAAAAAAGAATGCAGACCTGCATTTCCATTTGACCTATGAGTCACCATTCATTTAAAAATTAGATTGCCTTAATGCATTATTATCACGTTAACTTCAACAGCCCTAAATTCTACAAAAGAGACATTTTCTTCACACGATTTGCAGTCTGAAACATTTTTCCACCCCCTTTTGATTCACAGAATATACTCGGCCCTGATCACTGGCCGACAGTGTAGTATTGTTTTTAATCAACCAAAACCAATTATTTGTTGACACATCGGCGCATACCTAGTTCAAATTGTCTCAAGTGCAAGTGCACCACATCCTTACCATGCAAATTAAAGCATTTTTAATTAAAAAAAAAGAAACAACAAAAATGATTTTAAAAAATCAATATACACTTGTTGACCTCACAAACAACTGACTAATCAACTATTTTGACACCCTCTCGTGTGCCCAAACAGTGATCTACTGGTCTCTCAGCCCATCCACCTCACTCCTGTGCTCCTGGCGTACACCCGAGAAACAATGACACATTTGAAATAGAATAAATGACTCAATTATGAAGACAGAGCACGGCAGTACTGCGATGTGGAGGCAGGAGTGGTGTGCGCGATCAGAGGCGTTAACTCAGCAGGGTGTTAATGCAAAATGGGCCAAACTCCCCAGCAGGGGCAGCAACTGAATGACAACTACCTATCTCTACTGACGGCCCCGATCAGCCCGTACGGTCCAGGCAGGAGGCCACTGACACCACGGGAGTCACACGCAGCTGCCGTACCACTAGGACAGGTACTCAGATCCCTCACACCACATATTCTCTCTCTGACTCAGTGTCTCACTGAATAATGTGAAATGTGAAGATAGCAAGTACAACAATCATGACAAAATTATTTCAATCACCAAAAACAACAACTCTACAAAGGTGAAGATGTAGTATAGTAGGTGACAAATATACTCTACTGTATAGGGACATAATGAGCCACAGTGTTCGTGTGGGAAATGCAGATTTGAACTGCAGATCCGGAGTCTTGCACAATAGTTCCCGGTTAATTTTCTGTCATGTCATTAAAACTGCAAAACACATTCATTTTAGCAACATGTCCTAACCAATGACCGTTAACCAAATGACCAATAGTATGGGTCTGAACTTTTTTGAACAAATAAATTATTGGTCAAATAAATTGATATTCATTTTGTGATTTTCCAAAAATTACATTTAACAGTGTTATTAAAAAAAATCATTTTAAAATCTTAACGAGATGACAAGCCAAGTTATATTCTAAATTTGAAATACAGAAATTAACATGCACAATTAAAATGTCTAATGTAAACACAACTGATAATGTAAAAGAAATCTCTAATATAGGGGCAAATCCCTATATTTATATGACCAAAGTTTGAGGCCTGAAAAGTGTCATTAACAAACAAACCGATAAAACTCACCGTTTTCTGACGGCCCATGCTTGTCGCTAGAATATTTTTACGTCAACGCTGCTTGTAAGGACACCATGGAAAACAATAATGGTTTTCATTTCGAATCCTAGTGCGTCTTTGGTTAAGAAAATGATAATTAACCTAATGATGTTACTTGGCGTGATGTTTTGATTCGGAGGAAAATAATATCAATCTCTTTGCCCATGAAGCTTCTTAAAAAAGCTTCATTTGACACAGGATGCCTGGTCACTTCCTCAAAATGCAGTTATTATTAACTTAAAACTGCTTTAATATTGACCGCGAGTCTTACAATGTAGTTAAAAACAAGTTCACGTATTCAGTACCTTCTCACCGCATGAAGAGAAAACATACGGTATAGAAAAGTCATTCATCCAAAGCAAAGGCATACTTTTATGTATCTGTTTCAAGTTCATTTGTAAAAAGGAAAATGCAAATGTATGATATAAGGTGGCAATGTGCTGTCTGATTTCTACCCTGTATTATGTCTATTCAAAACCATAGACAGATGCGCAAGGTATGCAAATGTCGTCCAGTGTATATCACAAACCAACAAAAAGAAACACATGCATGGTTAACACCATAAATGCTATCTATAGACTTTACTGGCGATACCAAATACAATTAAACTTTTCAGTTCATGCATGTCAGTTTCAGCTCCATCTATATGTAGTGTACACATAAAAAAAAATCCCTTTATATGTATTTGACTTTTTTTTTGGGGGGGTGGGGGGGGTATAAAAATACCCCCGATGGACCCATCCTGCCTACACATAGTTTTGTTCCAATCAATGCTCTGTTTATTTAAGAATGGCCTTAGTGTAAATCAATAGCAACACGAGGACTAAACAACAAGGGGACTAGCAACAGGAAACGTACCTAAAATCTTCACAGAGCTCATAGCCCCGCCCCACTTGTTCAGGGTTTTTGTGGATATGTTGATCCATTAATGTTTTCCCATAGGGGCATCTAACACAGTCTTACATCCGCAACAAGCCAATCAACTACGGGTAAACACACATTACAACACGCCTGTTGAAGCAAAAAGTATTTAAAAATCTGACAAAAAGATAAAGGTAAAAAACTATGTATTAATGGCTTTCGAACTAAACGAACAACAATCCCGTGAGCCGTGTGAATTCGTTCAATAAATCAAAGACAGTGGTGAAATCGAAACAAAATGATATAATAGTACCTGTATATATACTACAGACATATATATATATAACTACATATAGATATATAGTCGATGATATATATAAGATATAGGATATATATAATATAAACAATATAATTCATGACTGGCTTAAAAAAGGGACAAACATCAACTTCCAATGTCCAAACTTCGTCTCCACAAGAATACAACAAGCATCAAAAAAAGCCCTACTAATCTTTTTTATCTGATCTATTCACTCTCTTGAGATTTTTTATGATCCGTGAAAAACAAACTATTTCTTTTATAATAAAAGCTACCACTCCACAGTGTCAGAAGATCCTCGCACTTCCCTCTCTCTCTCATTCTCTTTCTTCAGGTTTTCACCCTTTCAGGGAGCTCTTGGTCCCTCTGGCGGCAGATCACTCCCCACCCCCTCCTCGGTTGGTTCTCCACTCTAGAACCTGAGCAGACTTTTCACAATACCTTCATCTTGTCAATACTGGGAGACGGAGTACGCCGGAGGAAAAGTTCATTAATTTCCTGATAACCTATGGAGGCTTCAGTTTTGCCTAATACCCAGTCTATTGAGTTTTCTTTCCCATGGATTGGCATGTTAGACCTACACCCCACTCCCTAGCTCCTGCCTAGAAAATCCCATTTCAAGTCCCACATCACTCCACAGAGATAGTACACGGCTAATGGGCACATTATGGTACGACCCGAGTGCAAGGAATGCTGGATTGTTGCGTACCCCGCACCCCCTGCCCTGGAGACTCTCTGGCTCAGCCCTCAGCTAACAACAGGCTTGGGGCCTGGCAGGATGTCAATAGTCCCTTGTACCCCTGAGTTCATGTTCCGTGCTGGCAAATCAAAGCTTACAGTCTGTTGCCTGGCGTTTTTGATCGCGCAGATGAAAGAAAAGCTTCATACCGCGTTGTCCTAAACACGTTGGCCTAGACGTGAAATGAAATCCCCTGCCGCTACCTAGGCCAGAATTAAGGGTTTTTGTTGTTTAGTGTGTCTTTGTTTTGTTTTTGTTTGGAACCACTGAACGAGAATTGAAAGTATGAATGGTTTGGTTTTGCTGGGAAGGGTTCGGCGTTCGTGTGTTACGACAAATGGTGTCCATACGAGCTTATGTCAGGGAGGGCTTCTTCACGCTGCCCTAACTCTCTATAAAGCCTACTGTATCATATTCGATATGTGAATTTCTAAGGCCTGTAAATTATTAACATCTTCAAAATTTTGCTGAATAATGTTGTACACAATCCACTACAAGCCTTCACACTTTTTTGCAATTACAAAGCCTTTTTGTATAGCCCTTGTGCTGTGCTGAAAACACCTAATTTGGAATTCCCAGTCAAAAATGACTGGCCTTTTAAAAATAATAAATCACCAAATCTTGAATTCAATGTATTTTCTTTAAGATAGTCTGAGGTGCATAAGCTCAGGTCAATAAGGCCTATGATCAATCAGTTACAAAAAAAAATCTATGCTAATTAGGGATGTAACGATATTATCGATATTGTGATAGCAAAACTGCCTCTATATTATCGTGGCCACATGACGATATGAAACGATAGGTCTTCCGGGCAGAAATTGTAGTTTTTAAATATATATTTAAACTTCTTATTCTACCATAAAAGCTCTTTAAAGTTGTGTTTCGGGCCATTATGCTTTGACACGGTATCTGTCAGACGAACTATTACCGAAAGCACAATATGGCTTAATCCCTTCATCAAATCTGTTTTTGCTGCGCATTTCAATGCAAAGCACACACTTTGTTCACGCGATCAGCTCGTGATCTGGTGTTTTCCGCAGCTTCAGAACAGCTCCGTTCACAGTGAATGAATGCAGTGAACTCGTTTATTTCATGTGCTGTGAGTTTAGCATGCGTTTGGGAACACAACAGTCACCAGTTATGCCTTATTTTCGCAAGCAGATGCTTACAGCATTTCACTATATTGAGTTAGGCGCGTTTTCGTAAGCATGTTGTCATCGATTTCGTAAATCTCAAGTTAAAGAGGGTTGAGTCCCTAAATTTCAGTTACAGAACTTTTTTCTGACTTGAGTTTTCTTAGTTAAGAACATGGGTTCGAGCTCTTAATTTTGAACTCTCAAAGTGCATTACATAGAATAATTTAACTTTAAAATGTACAACATATTATTTATTTGTCTTTTTTTTAATACAAATATAGCAATAAATATCATATCATGGACTTCATATCGCAATATTATCGTACCGTGAGATTTTGATATCGTTACGTTAACAATGCTTCATTGAAGAAAACGTTGATAAAAAGATTGAACCCCATATTTTGGTAATAATCTGCCATAACGAAAATTTAGTAGCAGTTTTAGCCAATCAATTGTAACAAAGTGGGGGAGGGGATGATCAATTTTTGTTTTTAATTTAAGTTGTTATACCCTTTGTGAAACAATGTCAGTAAGGTTAGTCCACACGGACCATACCCTTTTGCAAATAAATCAATAATGGTCAAAATGCGAACACAACAAGGGATAAGTCAACAATATGTCACCATCAGATCATTGTACATGTGCTCTTTAGTTGTTAACTTTTTTTTAGTCTGTTTATTTTTTATACAGTAAACAGCACAGATCAACTTTTTCTTAGGTCAATCATCACCGCATTGCATGCATATACAATTTGTGCCTAATTTACACAAGCCTACTCCATAAAACAAGCATTTAAATATCCATCGACAAGACCTATTATTGGGATACATAGATGACAGCTAATTAGTAAGTAACCGCTTAAAACATAAGCTACAGAATTTTTATCTTAACATTTGGCCATATAAAGAAAAACTACACAAATGAATAGTTTTGCTCATTTGGGCAATCCAATAAAACGGAGAGTGTTTTCCTTCCTTAGTGTAATATTCATTTTCCTTACTATATAACACTAATAGGCCACAAAAGCCTGATATATATAGACATATATATAGCTAAGTATATATAATATAGGTATACTAATATGTATACTACTGTATTTATAGAATCTAAGGGGATATATACTGTAGGACAAATTTTTTGAACACCCGCCACCCCCCACACCACACATACTAATATATATATATATTATATTATATATACATTATATATATATATATAAATATATAAATTATATATAAATATATCTTATACATTATAATATTTTTTCTATTTTTGATTATGCATCATCTTTACGCATTTTCCTCAGCCGTGTTGCCCTTTGCCTTTTTCCCAGGTCATGATAGTGCTTTCAAATCCACAACCATATCAGTTTTACAAGACATCAAACTGTTTCAAACATTAAAATAGTTTGAAACTGTTAAATGCATTTGAATACCTTTTTACATGAAATGCAACATATTCAGATGTTAAACAAACAAGTCGCTTTGAATATCACTGTTTCTCACATTTTCATTTTAAACCCACCAGAATGTGAGAGAGACAATATGTATGAAAATGAGTTTTAGATCCTAGCTACCTCTCTCTCTCTTAAAAAAATTGCCCTGTAACGCAGAGGAACTTTCCCAACTGATGAGAGGCTTATCCTGTTTTGGGTGCGATAGACGCGCATTGTGGCTTTTTGGAGGTCCCTGTTTTTTGATGCGGAGCTGTTTAATAGTTTCCTGGCACAGTTGGCATGGTTACCAGTGGAGAAAAGCAGCGACTTAAACCTTGTGACTGAATCTCCCTGAACCCGCGATAATCTTCGGCCAATCTCCGTATTAACACCCAACTTCTACTCGATCTGCCTTCATGCCCCCATCCCAGCCTCAGCACACGCTCGCTTCCCAACGCCTCACAAAGGCTTTTGTATCGGGATAAATGGTGCAAAAACTGGCGCCCCTGGAATAATTTCCCACCAAAGCCCTTTTATTGCCAGACATGTGGCATTTGTCTTTTTAATTTAAAAAAGAAAATATCATGTAGGCTGTGTTGACTGCCGAGAACGTGCCGTGGTTGTTCGGCATGATGCGAATGATGAAAATATAGATGAGGGGTTTAGCGTTCTTCCGCGGCCAGCTTACTGGCCCAGAAAACGGTACGTAGGGCGAGCACGCGAGCCAAAGCCTTTAACAACCCCTGCCATGATTGAAACACTATATTAAAATGACATGAGTAGTGGAAACGCATTCTTGCCCTCAGCTCCTGAACCAAAGTCTGCGTTATTTATTACAGTGGCCTGTATTGACCGGGTTACATTAGCCATTTTCATTTCTGTATGTATACGATGATTGCTTCAGCCTGACAGACAGTTTAAATGATCTCACTTTCAAAGTGCAACAGCTAAGTGTGTTTGGGAATATTCACGGTCACATTTAAAGATAATGTGCATGATTTATATCGTCTTCAAATAAATCTGGTCATATTCAAAGTAGTTTGTAACTTGGCAGTTACGTGCTCAGTCCTGATGCTCGCTGTCGTTTGGATCTTAAGTGGCAGGCGCGTGATAACTCGTAACCTGGACGACTCTCCATCAGCGGTGTCAAGACGAGATAAACAACATTTCCCTTGTGGATAATATAGTGTATTATTGCACACAGTGTCTGGGGATTGTGCTTCGCTTTCTTCATTTGGTGACAAGGAGCACAACGACAATTGTTTCAGGCCTGGACAATTTTTAGAATAATACCGGAAGCGAATTACGTTTCTTTTCAACAATATCGCAACTGAATCTGCAGCGCGACCAGCGTAGTCCAATTCGCGAACGAATGACTCTTACAAACTGGTTCCTTTTAGTGAATTTAATAGTAATAATAATATGGATTGTCCTTTTAAGTGAATCAGAAGCAATGCAGTGCCTTTAAACGAATTTCTCAAATGAACTGGTTCTTTTTAGGGAATTTGTTTTTATATATAACAATAGGGGAATACAAAGTCATACAAAAATATATGAGTCTATAAAACAATACAACCCAAAAATGTCACATTTTTCAAAGATTAACTATATATCTAATAGCCTACATCATGTATCCTCTTTAATAGTTGAGATGTCTTAAGTAACAGCTTTACGATTGTTCTGTATTGAAGTTAGAGAATCATAAAAAACCTTTAAATCAATAGAAAATAGTCTACCATTTGGTACAGTTAACATACATTTTGCTTTGTGTATGTGATATTTCCCCAATAAAACAATACTTTTAATTATATTGTCCATTTCCAATAAACCGGTATCACAATCCAAAAAACAAAACCATTATGTTATAGTGACAAACTTGTAAAACAATTCTAAAAGAAACAAAGAAACGTGGTACCAAAATAGTTTGGTATAATTACAACTGAAAAATAAATGAAAAATGGTTTCCGACTCTTCTTTACAAAAAACAGCATAAGGGCGAGAACCCTTCTTTAAACTTACTGATAAAATCATGGATTATATCTATGCATTGTTTTAAAATTAGTTTCTTTGACTTTATTAGGAATAACATATTTATTCATATCTGACCATGGATTCTGAAATAAAAGCGAGGTGATAATCCTGTTTCCATTTCACTATTGCCTTAGGAAAAATACTTGTTTCTTTGGTTAAAATTTTCCTAATATATAAGTTATTGAATTTTTTTTATCCCTGATAGAAAGGCCCCCAACAGTAAGATCTGGAAGAGAACCAGTAACAGGCTTTTACATTTTTTCATTTTTAATAAGGTGAAATTTTTAGGGAAACATACAACGCGGGAATTCCAATTCCTGAAAGAATGACTCTTATGGGTTGGTTCTTTTTTCCTAAATGATTCTTATTCCTAGATGAACCATTATGACCAGGAAATAATAGCCTATTGAGTGTACGGACTGGTTGTTCAAATGATAAGCGTGAGTTTTATTGTAATCAGCAGTATAATATAAAAGTGATCATATTAATTATTAATTGAATGAAATAATTTTTCATTTAGTTATTTAGCTCATTTTTCATTTTCATTTTGGAACCGGAACTGTTAAATTTAATCTCTATTGTCAACAGTGTGCCCAGTGAGGGGTCCAAAAACTGCATCTGTGCACAGCACAAACGCATACACACACTAACATAACAAGAAACTTCAGCAGTCAGAGAGAAAAACACCAGATAACAAGGACAAGTGGACTCCTGCCATCAGCTCAGTTCCAAGACAATGCATGTCTGCTGCAAAGACATGTGTCTGTATTTCTTAACAAACAAGCGGACACCCAGAGGTGTGGGCAGGGTCTGATCAGCTGTCAGTCGGCCCTTGAGAATGTCACAGAAATATACTTCAAGTATGCATTTCGATACTTAAACCCTAGAAAATTGTGATCACTTCTTTGACTTTTTGACTGTCATCTCTGTAAATATTCTTTTCTCTTTTCTTGTTGCTTTATTTTTATTTCTTTGGGGGTGGGGTGTAAAGTTCTTCATGAGAACGCCTTTCTTTCTCATCTTTGGCTTCACTTTGAATGTCACCGGTTTCTCAGGATTGACAGAATAATATGCACTCATCATTTTGCAGACGCAAAAAAAGGAACTGTGAACACTGGGTACATTTTTGGGGGTATTTGCTTCTTTTTAATCAGTGGAGAAAGACTGACATGTCCAATCATAATAACACATCAACTGCTAAATGGGCCTTTGCAATCACTGTCAGTTCCATTCCATTAGGGAGTCCTGTATGTACGGACATCAATCAGCTTTTTGTGGTGTTATTTATTCATAATTTTATAATTTAACTATTTATCTGTTTATTCATTCTAAACAATTGTGTTCTGCACTTTGACTATGCCCTTGCCTAATCAAACAATGCACAAATTGCTTGTGTGCAGGTTGTCTAATATCACATCAATAGATTTTTTTTTTTACAGTAAGTGCACAGTTATTTTTAGTTAAAAAATTTAGAAAATTAATCAAATCTTCCTGATTCCTAAAAAGGCTAATCCTGTGCTCTGCATATGGTTGCAGCATTAAAGAAGTGGAATATATCATCCGATATTAACAGAAATGCATAACTTCTAATTTTATGTTTCTAATTTTATGTTATGCCATGGAAAAGTCCCTTTATCGACTTGTAAACCCTGCATAAATTGTATATAAAATAAATTATATGAAAAGATCAACTGTGGGAAATCTTGTATTATTACCTCAAATTAAGCAACCATGAAATTATTTGCCTTCATTTAAAACGCCATGCAATCCAATTTAAATGTTGCATACTTTAAATCCAGGCTGATTTCTTTTTCATCCTGCATAAAAGAACATCCAGTGGGTCACCTACGTACTGGCAAACAGATAAAGCCTGCATGAAATTGTAGCAAAACCATAACCCACTGACTATCCTGGAAGTTCATCAAAACTAGATCCTCAATATCCAAAAGTCATGTCCCACACACATATATTTTCTGTCATCCTGTGGTACACTTGAGTGTCAGAGCAGTTTGCGAGAATTGCGATGTATACATAAAAAAATTGTGTCTGTACAATGAAAATCAATGGATCCCCTAGGGGGACACAGTGATGGAAAAAATATGAAATAGGAAGAAATGTTGTATTACAACTATTCTGTTCCCCTGAGAAACTTTGTATTTTCTCACAAAAACAATATAATACATATTTTGAAATATATATCTGAAATATATATTTTTCCTCACACTTCATATTTTTCCATCGCAAATATTTTGCAAGTGATCACTAAAGTTTTGCAAGCAAATGTAAAAGTTTCTTGAGGGAATGCGAGAGAACAAATAAAATTTTTTCATCCCATTTCATTTTTGTACCATCACCATGTGTGTCACTTTTTTTCACCTCACATTAATTGTATTTTGTGTTCCACAGAAGAAAGAAAGTCGCACATGAAGTATTTTTCATTTCAGAATTTTCTTTTTTGTGTGATCTGTCCCTTTAAGATGATTTGAAAAGGCTAGATCAATAGCAATCAATAATCTTCGTAATGCAAATTTTGACATTTGGTGTTTAAATGGATGAAAACGTAATCCATTAAGTATTTACCAGATCACAAAACTTAATCAAATGAGAAGCAGACATCATGCCAGCATATGAAGTCCACACAGACCACACCTCACTCGATGACCATGGCCTTGTGCCCAGCTGACTTGCGGAAGGGTCAAAATGCAGAAATCCGTCTAGCCGCTCGGGTCCATTAGTCCGATTGCTAGCCAGCGACTTGGCATGGCCAAGATCCACCTCTCTCCCTAACTCACCAGACAGGTTATCAATTTATCACGGAGAGGTCACTATCTCTCATCTCTTCAAAGTGTCGTCTGATTCCTGAGCTCTGCGGTGTGGATTCGGCGGGCTATTAAGCAAATTACTGGCTGGTCAGTTATTGCACTCTGTGCATTGCTCATCACTTAACTCAAAGGGCCTGCTCATCTCCTTTTGACCCCCAGGCCCACTCTGCATATCTTGCACTGCTAATTCATTGATTAAGTGCTTGTAGCTCTTGTTGTCACTAAGGACAGCAGGCAGGAAGTGGGAAGGAAAAAACAATGCACCGTTATCAGAATCGAACGCAGTAGGAGGGTTTGTATAGGCATGCTGGCATAGCAGCACATGGGATCATTTCCTATTTGTTTGTGTTTGTAAAGCATGTAAATAATATAGTTTGGTAAGTATCGCTGTGGCTACACTTAGCTGAGGAAAAGAGCAGGAAGATTGGAAGTAATCAGATTAAGACCACATGCTGGCTATAGACAAAAAGCAGCAGTATAATACTCGTTTGTCCTTTTTTCCTCACCAAATGCAGAAGTAGAAGAAAAATAATGAGAATTCAGGTAGGTGTTATTGTACCTAGCTTTACTGAAACGTGGTTTTGGATGCTGAGGAGATTAAATTGCAGTAGTAAACAGTGATATTTGTTTAGTTAGTGTCCAGTCACACTATGTCAGAGGTCAATGCCTTCAAGACACATTTATTGCAGTAAACACAGAAATTAGTAGCATACTTGTATATGTAATGAGCACAATTGTGTGTAAACTACTTGAAATGCCTCTCTTTTAATGCTAGCTAAGCCTCTATGCCTGTGCTAACACAGAGCTATACAGCAAAGACTGTGAAATTGTTTGTGTGTGAACATGTGTGGGTGTGTGTACGTGCACGCTAATGTGTGTGGTGTATCTAAACCCACAACAGTGTCTACTTTAATGCTGTTATCCAAACTAGGACAGAGGAGAGGGCATCTCTAAATGAGATTAACATTGCATATATTGCATAGGTACACAGAGGCCTTGATCATGATGGGAATAGAGCTTAAAGATTATCAGAACAAATACAAACCTACATCTACAGCAACAGCATTTTTCTGTTGGTGTTGCCAGGTTGATGTTGGACAGTAACACAGTCTTAATGTATTCGCGTCCGTAAAATTTTGCTTTCTCAGTGTTATTTTAGGATCACTGAGAGAATAAGTTTTTATTAATATTGCAAATCATTTTTTATATTTTCCATTCACATTTTATTTTTACTCAAAGTGTTAGTAATGTTTTTGTGTGCTTTTGTCATTTTAAGAGTTTTTGTTTGTTTTTTAAACATGTTTTTATAGATATAGTTTGTTATTTTTTTCATTTTAAGTTTTAGTTTTAGTAATTTTAGAGCAGCAACTTAATAACAGGAAATGTAGCCTTGCAAATAAAAGTTTATATTATATATATGATATATTATATTATTATATATCTATATAGATTAGACTAGATATTACTGTATATCTATATAATAATATATATATAGTTATGTTTATTTTCATTTCAATTAAAAAAATTTTTTAAAATGTTTATTACTTTTTTAGTTTTTCATTTCAGTTTAACGATAACAACTTGTCTTCATATGTTTAGGCCCTTAACCCTGTAGCGTTCAGAAGTACACAATAACAAATAAATATAAATCAAGAACTCATGACAACGTTAAATTGCCTCTGAAGTTTCCCGATGATAGATGCACATCTGTGTTCTAAAAGTGACCTTTTTTTTACGCTTAGTGATTTGAGTTTTTTTTTTTTACAAGTTAAAACCTTTTTGTATTAAGAAAATAAAATATATCTTTATTTGTATATGCATAAATGATAACTATACATGGTGTGGCTGATTGCAGTTCACTTTAAACGCTTCATACCAATTGTGTGCCCTGCAATATGCATAAAAGTAATCCATCTTAACTTACGTACCATTAGAAGTATGCAATGAAAATAGTTTTGCAAAAAGAAAAGTGAGGTCTCACGATTCATAAAGGTGTTGATTTCAGCCAATTATATGAGTCACGTAGGCTACGAGAGTTTCAGTTGGCCCCAAAGATACCCTTATCCTTGTCATGATTACTGAAATAAGTTCCTTTTTCCTCTTTATTTTTGCAAATTACTAACCATCTTTTAAGAGGTCAACACTCCCTGTCTTGATTGACATACTTGAATGTATAATGAACTGCTCGACTGTTTCCCACAAAAAGCCTCAGCTGGATCTCAGCCTCCAAATTCCAGTAAGCTGCCCTTGATGTGCATGAGACCGGGCTGACGCACCCCTATCTGCGCTAATCATTACCCGCCAAGGCCTCCTCTTTTTTAATAAACGAGATAATTGGCTATCATTGTCTGGCTGGCTCTGTTTGGTGAGTGGGAATGGAAATGGCAGTGACCAGATGCCTCGCTCCTGCTCTCAAAGCTCTTTAATTAGAGAGGGCCCAGCGAACCTGAGGACCACGCCACTACAAAAGCAGGGAAAAGGGCAATTAACGGCCGAGTGGTCCCCCCTCCGTCCATCTGTCAGAGCGCAGGTGAAAGGATGATGAAGGAGGTCTATCCTCACAGGCCCATATGGAGATCATTATGGGCAAAGCCTCTCAATCCTTTGCTTCAAGAAACATAGTATTTCCCCCCCCCCCCCCCCATATTTGTTTTAACACTGGCATCAATATCTGCCTGGGAATGCAATGATGGTGTACATGTAAATGGGGTATTTCCATGCATGGTTCAATGTGCTTTTTTCTTTCTTTCAAACAATGCAGCCATCAGACAGCCACCCACAGAGAGTACATATACAGTGAAATTTCATTCCATATACGCCATTGTGATGTTCGCCTTAACAAAAATTTAACATACAGTAGTACAGTGTTCAGAATAGCATACTACTGTTTTCTTCTACTGTTTTGACAGTATATAGTAGGTATGCAAAGAACGCAAAATTTCTCTCTGCACAGGACACCTGGATGAGCTACTACATGCCTATATTAAATAACATATATTCCAGAATGCAATGATGTTATGAATATGTCCATGATATAATGATGACTTTTATGATGTTCTGTTAATGGTTCTTACACATGCACTGGACAGAACTGAACCGAAAAGAACTGAAGACTGATTCCCGAAGTAATGACTCTTATGAGTCGATCCTTTTTAGTGAAGAAAAACTATGACCACTAAAGTCTGATTCCCAAGCAGATGAATCACTTGCTGTATTCCTCATTTGTAAGTCGCTTTGGATAAAAGTGTCTAATAAATGAATATATGTTAATGTAAGATCTGCTTCTTTTTAATGAATCACAAACACTTTAGAGTAACTTGAAACCATTAATGAGAAAATCTGATTCACTTAATGAACCGCAAGTCATTAAATTCATCACAACCGAGTCTGACTCTAACAACATGATACCGTATTATGTTACCTATAAGGTTTGTGAGAACATATTTTTGATTCATTGTTCATATCACATTGAGTAGATAAAGATAGTATACACATTATGAGTTCTGACCGTGGTGCTTTATATAAATAAAGGAATTTATTCAAAATGTCATGTATTCTGCCTAGCTGTAGTTGTAATTTTATTTATTTGTAGTTGGGGATTTTATTTATAAGAACATTATATCTGCGCACCTGGATGTTTGCAGGCAGGTGCAGTAGACACAGAAAATAATATAAAGAAAGAAGAAAAAACCTGTACATTTCTATAGCATGCACGAAATCCAGTCTTTATTGAGATGGCTTCTCTGATTGGCCATTCTTCAGTGTTTCAATGTCTGAAACACTGCTGCAAGCTGTAGTTGCAATTTTATTTATTTGTAGTTGGGGATTTTATTTATAAGAACATTATATCTGCGCACCTGGTTGTTTTCAGGCAGGTGCAGTGGACACAGAAAATAATATAAAGAAAGAAGAAAAAACCTGTACATTTCTATTGAATGCACGAAATCCAGTCTTTATTGAGATGGCTTCTCTGATTTGCCATTCTTCAGTGTTTCAATGTCTGCTTTAATGAAGGTTGCATGAAAGGTTGCTATCTCAACAACTTTTTTCTCCTTGCTTCATTTTACATAATGGTACAATAACTTTACCTTGAGCAACATGACTTTTACTTGGCAGGAGTTTATAGACACCTCACATAAGTGAGACATAATTCACCTTTTCAACAAAACCAGCATTATTAACATGCTCTTAATTAAGGCCAACAGTATTACAAAATTGTGAACATGAGGGGGGCAGCCACGTACAATCGTGAAGAGATTATTCATTTGAAGCTAAGTGTATGTGATCATTAAATACTGTAATGACTGTGAACAGTGCAGCAGAACGTCTGGGGAATGATTGTTGTTTCACTGAATTAATCCAAGTTCTCCAAGCAGTATATTTACTTAAGCCATTAAAACCCATGACAGTATGCCGTCAGGCAGAATCAGTGATATTCAGATGACCTGCTTTTTGTCTGAACGTTTCATTGGCCCTGTGCCCATTCAAATGTCTACAGTCATTACACTTATCAAACGGGATCTGAATGCAAATTCGCATTTTCTTAGCAGCCGCAACAGCTCTGGCAGTTTACTATTTAAATAGAACTCTTCAGCAATTAGATAAGATACTATTATTAGATACTGCAAATTTCAACCATTTATGTTCTAGGTTTTCTCTTTGACTGACATTTGTTTATATTAGTGTTCACCTACTAAAAATGACTACTAAAATGTCCATATTCATAAATGTTCAAACTAATGCCAATATTATATAAACATACAGTATGAGAGGCTGAATTCAAGAACATGGGTCAATTAGCTAATCAAGGATGTTTATATTTTAAAAACACTCAATTATTGTCACATAGTGATGATATTCTGTCACTCAAGATGACGACTGAATCTGTTTGCATATTTTGACATTATAGTTATAATTTAGAAATATACCACCAGTAAAAATGTCCACATTTTGCACATTTTAAAGTAATATTAGCCATCAAAACGAGTAATATCATTAAATAAACAAACACACACACACACATAACACACTATATATTATATATATATATATATATATAGATAATATTGCTAAACTAGCAGTAATCAATTAAACTAACATAAAACTGACTACGTAATAGAAAATGTTAAATAAATCATAACTATTTACTATTTATCTTCTTCAAACTTACTAAAGTGCATCCTGGGATGCTTTTACACTGTATTTTTTTTTTACAAGTGGACAGCTTTGTACACGTAGAATCTTCAGCTGCATATTGAATTTTAAGAATTTACATGACAATCAAAAAACAAGATGTACATGACAGAATTTTCATTTTTAGCTGAACTATTTCTTTAAGTCTTGACCGTACCTATCTCCTGCGGTGCTGACATCTGTATTAAGCCTATTCGTCCATAAAGTGCAGATTATTCAGCACCCCAGTAGTAACGTTGTGTGCTATGCAACGTTATCAGATCTGTATGTGTGGGATATCGATCCTCACTTTGTCCGCACACACTCCGGGACAGCCAAAGACGCAGTGGGGTTGTGGAAAAACAGAGCGAGGGGGAGTTTAAACATGTCTGCACCTGACATGAGCGGACTCCTGGTTGTGTTGATTGTATGTTTTTTATGACATAACTGCTGAAAAGCCAGACAAGGATGAATAGGCGTCTGATCACAGCCATGGTACTGACCCAGAGGAAGGTTTCAACCTTCAAGTAAAAGAGGCCCATGTCGATTTATCATTCTAATTATCTGAGGCAGGTCTGGGGCTGCACTGCCCAGCGACTGTCTGAGTAAGGGAAAATGCACCAGCAATGCACAGCTAAAGTGAATATTAATAGGCCTGGCGGTTGCAGACGTAGGATGCATTTTATTACGAAGACTAATGGTCCACTTGAGCAAACCCTCATTGCAATATCTCAGCTTGTTTGACCCTTCCTGGCCTGCTTTGAATATAATACCAAGATCTGGTCAGGTCATCCTCTCAGAACTCAATATCACACAAGGCAATTTCAAAGTTAACCCTGCAGCCGCCAAGCATGTCACGTCCTTTCATAAAGACCCTTCCTGGAAGGAGTCGACGCTACTCCCTGTTCTCTTTTGGCCTAAAAGGCCAAGGTTTGTTTCCGGCAAAACAGCTTTACATTTCACCCTTTCCAAAACAGTGCGGTAGGTGTGTATTATCAACAATTTCGCTGGCGTAAAGTTTCCTTTCTCACTGGCTATGAGGTGCTTCCTCGCACACACCCACATGCAATGTCCTGTGAAATCTCTCCAGCCTGTCAACAAAATATTTTCTCCCTTAAGAAACACAAGACTTAAATGACAGCTCCACTGCCTGGTCTTGTTTGCTAGGAATGCCGTCGCAACCAGAGAAAATGGTATGCGGCGTGTTGGGGGGCGAACCACAGGGAAACTCTGTGTTTAATAGCATGTACAGTACGTACAAATACCACAAAGCATTCAAAAACTGCCCTTTTTCTTTTAATCTTGCTACATTGGAATATTGAAATAACCGCTCAATCTGATGCCGGACCGCGATTTCAGAAAGGTCAACTTATCTTTCAGATGCATATATGCATGCAGTGGAGAGGGAAAAAAATGTGTAATGATTATTCACTGCTCAGACAATGAAAACGAGAGACAAAAAAGATTTTATCATTAAATAAAATATATACATGGAAGGAGAGGCTTTGGATTGGACAGGGCGAAAGAGAAGTGTTTTGCTTATCAACAGGAATCGGGAGATTGAAAGACACAATCGCCAGACACCCCCTTAAGAAACGCCCCCCTCCCACCCCCACCATATTTCCATTCTTACTGGCATCGGGATGCTTTCATCATCTCATTTAGGTCAAAACACGCAGTGAAAAGCAGTCACCAGCTAAGGTTTATTAAAATGAGGGGCCTTCTGGACACAGCTTTCACACTTGTACACCCTCTCTGCATTTCTAAAAGCCCAACCTAGTAACGCATATGTAGCTGTTATTGTAAGTATTGTTATTTTTTAAACTATGCTGCCTTCTACATACTTTATTTAGACCAATGTCTATGAAACATCCCTGTTGAAAACCCAGCCTATGCGTTGTTAGGTATGTTTTTGGAAGAATGGCTGCTGGTTGACCAGCATATGACCAGCACTTGACCAGCTAAGGACCAGCTTAAATCAGCTCAACCACAGCCATGCTCAAAACATACCTCACCATCAGATGCTGTTTTTTTTCAACAGTATACTGTTGGTCAGTTGTGAAACTGCAATCCCAAATGTGTTCAGCAAATGTGAAAAAATTAAATATATATATATTTTTTTTTTTTAAATGTAAATTCCATTATTTTGTAGAATAAAATATTTGTGTATGCTATGTGTGTTATGCTTATTAGAGTTTATTAGCAAAATGCTAAAGTCAAACTTTGTTTTAAAGTCCAAATGAATTGAAAATACACCCTATGTGTTTTATAAATGCATTAAAGATCTTATTGTGAAGATTCATCCATTTATATGTTTCTTTTATTTTATTTTTTACAGAACCAATTCCCAGTCCTACATTTTTCAATAATTTTTACGCTTGGACGTACACCACATTACGGAAGAAAAGATGTGTCTCTACTTCTGTTTCATTGCAACTAAGCTGAGTCGTGTGAAGAGATAGTTACGTGGTATGTGTATTGGCCTGTGTAGAGTGTTCCAGTTTATTCAATTATGAAGTTTAGGATGCCTATGTAGGCAGTAAGCCATCATTTTGAAATAGAGCTTTTGTGTCATCTCTCCTCCATATAAACCACCGTAATATTTAAAGGAAAAAAAGTGGACTCTTTTTTCTGTTAAAGGTTCAAACAGGAGGAGGGGCTGGATCTAGGGTTTCACTCCTTCTCTGGCTTGAGGGCTAGCAGGCAGCTATTGAGAGGAACGTAAACCACGGGAACAGGTCAGGGCAGTTCAGACACAGAGTGGTTTCTTAACCCCTGACTGTCTCAGCCTGAGACTCTTATATGGTCTTGACGAGCCTAAAAGGTGACGAGCCTAAAATAACTGGCAGCCAAGAGGAAACTGGCTCATTTGACATCTGACCTTGAGGTCAGCAGGGAAGAAAATTGAATAGATGAAATGATGGATCCTGTATGTCTGAATGGAGAGAAATAATGGATCCCAATGGTTTGCTAGAAAATGCTTTCGGCAAAAAAGCCACAGGTGCTAATCAAATCAATGATTTACATTTTCTGTTAAAAACAAAAAGAAAATTAGGGTGTAGCAGTTAGCATATGTACACTTGCATGAGGTGCTTATTTAAGCAACATGACTTTAAATCTGGATCATGGCATTTCCTGATCACAGTCTACCTTGTTTTCAGGTCATATTTCATCACAAAATAAAAAAGAATAGATATAGAAAATGCATTTAGCATAAAATGAAAAATTAAAGAATTTCTGCATTGTGACATTATGTCATGCAGAAAAAGAAAAAGAAAAAAGAGAAAAATAGAATCTACACTTCAAATCAAGTAATCAAGTAAAATAATAAAAAAGCATGAGGTTTAAAGCTGATTTGTAAAGCATGCTGGGTAGCAAGCAGTGCCACAGTGTGTAGCCAAGACAAAGAATTGAGCTTTGGAAGACAACGTTAACAGCAAACAATGAGTAAATGCACTATAGGCCTGTGGTTCTCAACCAGGGGACCTGGGCTCAAACTTGAACTCAGTTTAAATCTTGATTTATTTGTAGTTAAATTAATATATAAGTACAATACTATACATTTTTATTACAGAAGAAGTAACAGAGATGCACATCAGCCTTGATAGAAGGGCCTTTCAGTATTGTCAAAAGAGGGGCTTTGGAGTCACTCACACACAAAAGTTGAAAATCACTGTACTAGGTCATAATTAAGGACAAAAAGACACAATTAACCAATGAGTATATCAGTATATATGTACAGTATATATACTCGGCGTATCAGTGTGCGTATCATATACTCATGAGTATCAGTATCAGTTTGTTTTTTATTATTTAAAAAATATTTTTTACTTTTTATGTAGTGTATATATATATATATATATATCTATATATTCCTTTTTTCGAGATGTACACTTCAAAAGCAGTTTCCATGAGTTATCCCAGCCTTTAACTGTACCTGGATTCATTTCTCTCTTTCTCTTTCATTTGCTCTCCTCCTCCCTCTCTGTTTTGGACGAGCGCTTAGTTATCACAGCTCTTTAGCTTCTGCTGCCAGATCTCTCATTTCGTGGCCTTTTGATCATAGACTGGTCAGGGAATTTGGCCACAAAAACAGTGTTTAGTAACTCGATATTGAGAACAGAGCCAAACGGGCCCTGTCAGTTCAACAGGAAAAAAACCCATATACATAGAGGAAAAAGCTCACACAAACGCACACCAGCAGCTTTTAAACATCTAGGCTCTGGATCTGCAAGTCAAAAGAACATCCTGTTTAACAGGGTCCTGGTTTTACAGAGGCCTGTCATTTAGGTCAGCTCAGTGCACTATCGGCCCATGTGAGCCACTGACAATCTCTACTGAGAGAAATTTCCTGTCCTTGACTACATACAGCTCACTTAGGCAGTCTGCGCCTCGTCTCAGACACACATAGACACTTAGACAATGTGCAGGAACTGCTTGCTGTAGTGTGGAACAGGATTACTGTGGTTTTTATACGTGCAGGACTTCATTTGTAACAAGATATTTCTGTGGATTCGTTGTTAAAAGCCGTCTGACCGCTTTGAAGCAAAGCTGAGTTAACGGGAGACACTTTCTCAGGCTCTCCAGCTCATCGTCGTTTCACATTAGGGCAATTGATTGGTCTGAGCGGCTCTTCCCTGAAGGCATGTCAGGATAATTGCATTGTGTGACAATAAAATTAATGCAGAGATGATAAAGACTAAGAGTAAAATATTTTCCGCAAGCAATTTACATTTCACGTCTGCATTTTGAGGGCGAAATGCCTCCAACATTTCGACGAGTGTTTTTGACCTATGGCATACGTAAGAGTCGAACGTGGTGATCCCAATCTGGAATCGTAATAAAAAGGTCTGCAAATTCTAGCTAAATGATCCACTATCCACACACAAGTTATTATGAATGTTACTTTTCCCTCCAGGGAGAGAAAAGACAAAGTTTGATACCACTCAATACACCACACAGAGAAAGGCCTGTCATTTTCTGTGTACTCTATATCATAATAATCATAATAATTTGTAGGAGATGGTGAAATCATACATGAAACAATGCATCTCTTTTATGGGTTTTTTTCTGTTACAATCATGGAAAGTTTTAAATTGGGTCAAACATGCAAAGAGTGATTTGTTTCATGATCTTACTGAAATTTGGGAAAACTTTACCACACAATTAAAATACTACAACAAAACTAAAACAAGTCTATCTAAATGAATAACAACTTACTGAAATAAAGCACCACACACAAATAGTAATCATGATGTAGTTGCCAGTAATTTAAGCACAAGCTCCACTCTTCAGCACAATTGTAACCACTAAAATTATCCAACAGAAACTTTTCTAAATCTTCAACATAGCAGAACATTAAACACTAACAGACCTAAAATAAAATAAAATAAAATACCTTATTTCAACATTTCCTCTCCCAGTCTAATCCTATGCAAAACAGATGGGAACCACAAATCCATGGTCCACAAAAAAAAAGACCATGTAGTCAAAAAGTTTTATTTTATTTAATTTTTTGGTTTATACTAGTTAAAGCATGAATATACTCAATTATGCGTGTAGAATTTAAAGCTCTAAAAAGCAAAAAAATCTTTAAAGCTTTACTTGGGATATTTTTTATTATTTTGTTGGTTTTATACAGTGATCTCAAGTACTGATTCTGTTGATTCAGTTGATCCACAAAGACTACTTTTCAACTGTATAAAATTAAGTAAAATCTACTTAACTTTACTGTCCAGGTGTTCCCAGTATGCACTGGGGCATGAATAATTAATGAGGTTGCCTTTTTCACAGTTTTTCAGTGTTATTTGCTCTGTTGTTTTTGTTGAGGTTGTTGTCAAGTCTGGTAACTTGTTTTTTTTGTTTTGTTTTTTATGCATGGAGTTCATTTAGATTATTCATCTCAGAATAATTCATATAGGAATTATTAGACATTGATTGTTACCATTATTGTATTTTATGCACCAAATGTTGAGGTCAGTGTGGGAAGGTGAATATCTCAAAAACAATCAGTTTTATATTGTCATATTTATAATTTGTTATTCACATTCTTGAAGTGTGGTGTAGTGTGAATCTGTTTTATTTTAAATTTGTTGTATATGTGTGTTCAACTGCGCTTAAAAATTTTGTATCATTAAAATTGACTGAAAAAAAAATATGTTTTTAAAGACTACAGACTTTAGCGATAAAAGTACATTTTCTGAGTGAAAACATTTTAAGTGATTTATAATTTCATTTTCAAATAATAAACTCACAAATTAGAGCTGAATTAATCAGGACATGCAGCAGGAACAACAGAACATGGAATTACATTTTGCACATGTGGACGTCAGCCCGCCGTCTGAGGAAACACAAAACGTGAGCGTATATATCACAATCGTGCCACACACAGATTCAGAGTGAGGTTTTTATTGCATTGAGAACGGTATCCATAACAATATTTGGTTTCAGTCAAGAAGTCATCACCCGACTATTCAGAACAAAAGTCAATAAAAGCGTTATTGCTGCACAGGGACGTGAACTGGCTCGCTCGAACTCCGAGCATGTGGCTGTGCCACACTGTAAGATAATCTAATTGGGATGATGAGTGTGAGGTCAAAACAATGAATGAAAAATCGCTTGTCTCTCTATAAGAAGCCTCAAACATGTCATACACCGCCTGTAAGCTGGAGGTTTTGTTCAGTTTCTTTAAAAAAAACAAGGTTAGAGTTTATAAGAGGTGAGCGGTTCTTAAATCAGTGCCTCCATGTGCAATATATCATACCGTGCCTTATAAAACACCTTTCAGATGGCAATGCACTGAGATGTTTTTCCTCAGCGGTTCTGGGTTATAGAAGTGAGGCTACGCGTTTCTATTCACACCGTCCTCAACAGAGCGCCAAGTGTGTGACACAGAGATGTCAAGGCTCGAAGCGGAGATAACGCAGAAATAGCCATCTCAAACTGTGCATGAATTTTACAAGACTCACACCCTCACAAGCAGGGAGACGCCGGCGTAATGTACAGTATGTTATTGCTCGAGAGCACTTGTCTGTTTTTCAGTATGCTCCAATTGACAGACTTTTCTTTTGTATCAATACGAGGGTGACCACTTTCTTTCGCTCTTTGAGAGTATGAGTTGAGGTTGAGGAGGGAGTCTGAAACATCCCATATGGATGTCAAAAGTGCTATTTTACTCCTCACTACCAAGCCAAGGGCTAAATATTCATAGAGCAGACAGAAAATTAATAGGCATCGACATTCTTCTATGTATGTTCTGCAAGATGGGTTCAGGCCCATCAGGGCCATCTGGTCTTAATAGAACATCAATTGATGTGAACAGGAAGAGAGACCAATTTGTTTTCTCACTGGGGGGTTTGGGGCCGGTTTGTAAATCTCACATGCGCACTCGCTTGGTAAAACGGTCTTCCTCATTCTTGGCATCGCAAGTCGACGGCTTTACAGTAGACAAGAGCCCGAGGCTCCCGAAACGCGCGCTTGTGTGTGCGTCGTTTAAGTGGACACAAGCGGGACTCTGCACTTCCTTAAGACGTACTCAGGGCTATTATGAAAGGTTGTGTGCATATGTATGTGCGCGCATGTGTGTCTGTATGCATTCAGGCGTCTGTTAAGGGTTTTGCCATTGTGAAAGGGGTTGAGGGAAGGCATGAATACCCTCAGTCAGCCAGCTGGCAGTCTTGGGTCTTTGTACAGCCCAGCTTTTCATATTGTCTGCTCAGTTTACAAATAAACATGGCTAGGGATGAGGTCTACAACAAACAGATAGCCCCATTCATTGTGCCTGACAAGCTGCGGGCAAAGCCCAGGCCCCTGTTTCCACAAACCACTCCATTTTAACGCACGCATTCAGCCAAAAACATCTCCTAGCTTTGTATGTATACATTAGATGGCATTTTTATCACCTACTCCCACCACCTCTCTCCCTTGGGTGTGTAAGTTTGGTTTCTCACATAGTAAAGTCGGAAAAAGCTGAGACGTAATAATGCATTTAAAATAATAAATGAATGCTACTTTCAGAATTTCTTAGTATTAGATATTTTGCTTTAAAGTTTCACCCGAAAATAAAAATTCAGCTATCATTGACTCTCCCTCATGCCTTATGAAACTCATTTGACTGATGTTCTTATAGCTGTAACACAAAAGGAGTTATTTTAAGCAGAATGTCCAAGCTTGTTGGACCATTATTTTCCAATGAAAGTGAATGGTGACCACAACATTTTCAAGTGAATAAATATTTACATTTTAGTCTGCTTTTCACATAAGCATCAGAAAACTTGAACTATAGTGCATAATTGTGTGGAAAACTTTTCTTCAGGGTTTGATAATTCCTGTTTTTCACTCAAAAGAAGAAAAATCAACATCAAAACAGAGGGAAAGACAGTCACACATGTATGAAATGGCAAGAGGGTGAGGGAAAAAAATCTTAATTACAGCACACACTTAAATTTATGTAAAATCTGATCATGTTCTCCAGTATATTTTAAGATGATACAAAGAGCACCTTGAGCTTCAGTGGAAGCGAGAACCTCTGACCGTCTGTACAAAGGAGTCACATGATCAATGTCAAAATTTGCATATTTAATGAGTGATGTAAAAATAGTATAAAATCTTGTCTTATTACATTTTACACTTATTGATTTAGCAGACGCTTTTATCCAAAGTGACTTATTACTTTTACATAATAGTGTTTGTGTTCACAATTTTTTCAAGATCCTATACAACTTTCTATTTATTTCATGTTTAAATTAGATTTTATATCCTAGATTTTCAATCTGGCCTCAGACTTTTGTATCCCACTGTACAGTTGAGCTTGTGTTTTGTATTGCATTAGCTTCATTGATAGCACAAGGACGGCGAGCAGGTTTAAGCACAGATAAAACATGACAAAAGACCTTTTGAATCAAATGCTCTCTTTTCACGCACTCTAAGTACAGCCTCTCTCTCTTTCACACATGTTTTCTCTCTCTCTCTCGCTCGCTCTCGCATTTTTTTAAGGGAAATAATAGCTGGTTGTATGGATCCGCCTCCTGGCCAAGGGAGCTACTTTGTCTTAATTACCTCAGAACGAGCGAGTGGCCCCTGAAGCAATCATCTTTGTTTGTTAAAACAGCGTTATCTGCTTCGGTAAGGTCCATAAATAAAACATAGCCCAGATTACAATGTCATGTTCCTTAGGACTCCAGAACCTGGGAACCGATCACAACAACAAGAGCAAAAAATCCCTGAGCGCTACACACACACAAACACACACACACACACACACACACAGATGATCTCTGTAGGTTGTTATCTGATGTCAGCTTGTCGAGACTGTCAGCACTGAGTGATCTAGAGCAAGCTGATTGTGAGTATCCACAGATGTAAATAACCTTTTTCACTAGTTCAAGGTGGGCCATCTGTCCACTGTCATTTATTTAGTTTATTACTATGAACTGAGGGACAGCACCAATGTCTGCTGCAGGCAGGAAAAGCAATAAATAATGACCTTTCTGTCTGAATTATAATCACCAAAGTGTTGCCATGGCACAGATCTGTGGCACTTGCTCTTAGCAGCAGGGAAGCATCCAATCATATGTCGGACATATGGATCCTGCCCAGCCCTGGTGTTGGAAATTGCTCTTTATGGAAATAAATTCCAATAAAATACACTTTGCACATTTTGGTCTGGCGTAAGTTGTGAAGTGTCTCTTAAGATGTGTGTACAGTTACATCTTCAAAAGAAAGTTACATTAAAACAAAGTATTGTATAACATGACAAATTAGTGTGTGTGCGTATATTAAAGTATATAACTAGGATATATAGTTTGGTAAGATGCTGAAATTTGTGATTTAAATTAATAATTTAAACCTACAAAAGTTGTATATTTCTATATACTTTACAAATAATAATAAAATAATATATGTTTATTACAAAAAATTATTGTACTTAGTTTATGAGTATTTTAAATTAAATTAAATATACTGGAATTGCCTTATTTTATATATTTTATTCCTCAGTGTAATTGTTTATTTCTTTTTTATTTTTAAACAAGAAACCAAGAAATTCATCATATTATTGAGTTAATTTCAATAAATATACATATAGTAGGATTATTAATAATAACAACAACAATAAATAATAAATATATTCTATAGTCTATATTTAGTAGCATGATCTGTATCGTATTAAGTATAGTATACATTTTAATATCTAAGATGAGTTATTTTATTTTTATTATTTTGTTATATAGACAAAAACAACTCCAAATTTTTGTTCATATTTCCAGGCAGGATACTTTCTCAGCTTTCATTTCAAATTGGGAATCATAAACCACTGTGATCTTGTATGCAGGGTAAGAATTATGAAAATTATCTTTGGCTTATCAACTTTTGTTTCATAAAAGGGAAGTGGGAAGTGGAACCAGGTATGTGCAGGAAACAAATTTTAGCAAGAAAAATTATGGCTGCGAGATTCAATCCACTCTTGAAAATCTGCATTCGACAGTAACCTTAGAGAAAAACTGGCTGATTCCAATCTCTTGCCTGCGATGTAAACCGAATCACAATCACAGGAAATGAATCCAATCATGGAGGGGTGGTGCAACAATCTAGGTCAGTTTTGGAAATGGCTGCTACAGGCAATAAGATTAAGGAACGCGCCGATTCGCTGAAAGACGAATCAGTAAATCAGCTTTGAATGAGTAACACTTTGCTTCTGTTCTGTGTCTTGTGTGTAGCTAATGTTTATTTTTCCAGCTTATTTTTTATGATGAGAGCATAAGAAAGAGGCATTATGTATCTTTGTATCAACAGTACAGTGGATGAATTAGAAAAATATATATATTTTCCCCATCTCCATTTGCTAACACCCCCCTCTCTCCACACACACACTCACACACCTTCCTTCCCATTTCTACAGCTTAACTTCATTGTCTCAAACCCTTTCTTTCATCTTAAGACAAAGATTTATGTAAATCTTTGGGCCCAGCATTAATGCGAGCCGCAGTGTGAGAAATAGCATCCCTAAATCGCAGTATTGTTGTTGAAAATGACAAGGCAGCCCCCTAATCCCACAATGCGATCATCCAAATGTGTCATAATGCTCTGTGTAGGCAGGCAAATCTGAATATCAAAAAGACACCACGCACCTCGCCAGAGCCTTCAGTTCTTTAGAACCGCTTTTTTAAAGAACTCACCCTGTTGTCACTTAAGGAAAGGCAAAAAGTACAGAAGGAAAAAAAAACAGAAATGTGACATTTGAGTGACTGGTTTGGTGTGCTGTTAAAGGAATTTTCTTTCTTTGTCTCAATGTCTTAGTCCTTTTTTTATGCTTTTTGTGATTTTTTTTTTGTCGAGTGTGACCTTCTCAATCCACATCTAGATATAGTGTTTTTCTTTGACTTTGATTAGATAAGTTTGATAACTGACAGAACCATTGATCTTCATTGAAGTTTGTGTGTCCTATATGGTGCTTACCAGTACATTTCTCAATAACATTTCTACATTTTTCTCTCTTTTTTAGTTTAGGTATTTATTTAGACAGTTAAATAGTGAAAACAGCATTTCTGGAGCATGCTTGCTAATCGCTGCATCAGAGCTCTGACTTTTTGTGTTTTACCATGCAGGAATATGGATGCATTGCTTAAATGCTAATAAGAGTTATTTTATTATTTACTATATAAAATATTTATAAATTAAATAATTATAAATATGGACAAACCCAGCAATGCGGTTGGTTGATCAGGGTTGGGTTAAAGGGGTCATGTGTTGTTGCTAAAAAGAACATTATTTTGTTTGTATTATTTGGTGTAATAAAATGTGTTTATACAGTTTAAGGTTAAAAAAACACATCTGTGTTCCCACATTTATGTACTTATTGTTTTCTCCCGTTTGCCCGCCTTTCTGAAACGTGCGATTTTTACAAAGCCATCGATCTGAAGAGCGGGGGGTGCTATGATGGCCAGCTAGCCAGTGCCATTTGTATGGCGAATACCATCAGCGGTGAGGAAATGTTTGACGCCCCTTACCACTTACGTGACGTCTGTCCCGGCGTGAGCGATGACGACAAAAAACCAATAAAACCTATTATAAATTAGGCATTTGTTGCATCAAGTGGGGACGTAATTATGAATTATAATGACTTATACGGTCTTTTTACACGTTGCATCGCACGCTGCGTAAACATACAACCATGTCTGCATTTGTAATCGGAGAAAACAACAAGCGCTACTCTACACTGCCAAAACTCGCGTTTGAAAAAAATTTCGTCGTGGCAAATTCTTTAAATATAAAAAACGTACTTGCTGTCTGTGAGTCAGAACTGCCGGCATTGTTGTCTACTCTTCCAGGATCAGGAAACAGTCCTCTATAAAAATGCGTTGGGCACATGTCTGAATATTTGGGTTGAAGTGTTCTGGAAGAGTGTTGTAAATACAACTTAACCACCAATTTCTAGTCGTGTCCTCTTTTGGAAAAAAACAAAGTAGTTTCGCTTTCACAAAGAAACACACAGCGGGCTAGAGTGAGCAGCGGCCGGCAGACTTGCGAACGGCTTGGTACGGGCGGTTGCGGAACCACATGTGACTACTCTGGGCTGGACTCCGCTTCGTCCGCGGTTAAAAGCCGATCCGGTGATCCACAGCACGAAGCTGATGTATTTCCTCTCAGCGACAGCACGGATCAGCTCCAGGATGACGAAGCAGATATCGTCATCTTTTGGAAGACCAAAAAAAGTAGTTTCACTTTCACAACGAAACACAACGCCTTCACGACATGGCAGCA
Organism: Sinocyclocheilus anophthalmus; assembly: GCA_018155175.1. Taxonomy (NCBI): domain Eukaryota; kingdom Metazoa; phylum Chordata; class Actinopteri; order Cypriniformes; family Cyprinidae; genus Sinocyclocheilus; species Sinocyclocheilus anophthalmus. The sequence goes on along the minus strand of JADLZN010003113.1, from coordinate 696,326 downwards.
GCAGCAACAGCAATACTACAGCTCGAGAATAAAGTTGACGCTTTCTTTCTTTGCGTGAAACATTTGGGAGGCGTTAGCAAATTTCCCACATCGTATGTCGATATGTGGGGGTTGTAGAATGAGCCATGTAGGTAGGCGTGGTTGACTCTTAAACTTTATAAAGAATATCTCTTTGGATTGGAGGACCGTAGTCTTGCACTGTTAAATTTCTTAGGCACAAGAGCTGGTAACAATACAAAGAGAAAGGAAAAAAATTAAATGCTTCATTGGACCACTTTAAATGTTTACCCCAACCACGGACATAGTAACCACAGGGGTCAGAAAACCCAAATGTAGATACAATATAGAGTATAACCGCACGATATACTACAGTCCCATAGACCTACTATATATACCTACGACGCACCCCTCACACCTCACTATATATATATGATATATATTATATATATATTATTTTCTTTTCTTTTGACTCTATAAAAGATTTAGAATGTATAGCGTGTATATATTCTCTATTTTTATTCTTTTAAATAGGTAGTGTTTACCTATTCATAGTAACCTTCATAGGTACATTGTTTTTTCTCTCCAATATTTAAATAACAATTTTTTTATATCATTCATTCTGTAATCTAGACAATTAAATAATTAGGGAAAAAAAAAGAGAACGGGAGGTAATTCAGACCAGTGTCACATGCTAGACGAGTCCGAATTGCCATCATGAGCAAAATGTGCAGGGTTTCTGGAGCCAGTGATAATGCGCATGGTGAGTTTATCATGCAGAAACTGTGTGTTAATGTTTTAAAATATTTATATATATATATAAATATTTAATAATATAGAGGTATAGATAAATAATATATATATATATATAGATATATTAGTATGTAGATAGCACTGTAGTAAAAAAAAAATCAAAATGATTTCTTTGTACAGTGATCTACTATAAAACCGGTCTCATTATGCCAAGTCCTGATGTTTAGCATATCGCTGCAATTCTGTACGACTCTGACTGAAAATGCTACATTTGTTAAGCTCAAATTGATGTAAACCAATATTGGATTATTTTTTTTGTTCCTTGTCATTTGTATGGACGATCTGTTGTCAGAGCGCGAGAAGAGGAGGAGAGAGTGGGACTGCTGAAACAGCATGAAACAGCCATGCCAATCAATGGACAAGGACAAGTGGTTGAATAATACTGTAACTAATTACAACACAGGCTATTTGGGAAGTCCTGATTGGCATGACTCCCATTGAGCTATCTCCACAGAGGACTCCTCGTTAAATAAGGAGAGCACCATTCCATTCTTCCTTTCGTTCTTGCAATTCCCCTGGATCAGGTACAAGTCCAAAAGAAGAGAGCGAGAGAGGGGTAGGGGAGGGAGAAGATTGATTAGAGAGAGAGAGAGAGAGAGAGAGGAGACGGGGGAGAGAGAGAGAGAGAGAGGAGAGAAAAAATGTACAAAGTTCCACACCTCTCTTAAGTTCTATAGCGTTTGAATCGCCCCCTCCATCCGACAGTAAAATCTCTGGGCCATCACTTGAAGCCCGTGGGGGACTTGGGAAAGATAGCCATGTTTGATCTTAAAGGTCTAAGTCCAGCGTACTGTCAACAATCGGTCAGCAGCGAAGACTGGGCTTAAGTCACTGAAGTTTGCCTTTGTGCATGAGAGGGAGTCTGCGCACCACTGTTCAGACTGAGCCGACAATTCCTACCGTATGACTAACCCAAGCGTGTCTTTTCATCTGCTGCTGTGAGTAATGGAAATAAGCAGTCGAACAGGTTAATGCGCTGGTGGGCTTGGCCCGCATCACACCACACACATCGACTGGATCTGACACTATGGAATATGAAGAATGTGGGGTGCTGTACGAAGGTCATGCGCTCTCCCCTTAAACATATTAATCAAGCTGATTATAATATAACTTTTGGCATTTAATTCAACACAGATGAGTTAATTCCGGTTCCCTAACTCACAAAAAAAAATAAAAAAAAAAAAAAATTGTTACCTGCTAGTTTTTGAAATTTAAGACTTTTCCAAAAAGGCCATGTGATATTTATCGTTATTTTATTGTGTATTTATATTCTTTTTTTAGTAGAAGAGGACATTAGGCAGGAGAAGAAACTAATATCCCTTCATAAAAGAATGGTGTGAAAATCATTATTTAAAAGAAATTAAACATCAATGTATCATCATATTATGATAATAATAGCTTTTAATACACACCAAACACCTAAACATGATATGTGTGCCGATCTGTATTTGACCGCATTCTGAAAGTAGTTTTGAAATCTGCCTCTCATTATATTCTATAACATAATTGTTTTGGGAATGATCAGGAGAAGTATCACTTATGCCCCTAATTTTGGACATTAATCTTGGAAATTGACAGGAATATGTACAGAGAAAATAATTTCTTCTTGCCTCTTTCAATTCTCCTTCATTTCCATCTCTCATTCCCTCTGTATTTTTTACCCCCCTGCTTTTTTCCTCGCTCCCTTACTCCATCTCTTCTTTCTTCGTGGGAATAATCCCCCTACAGGAGACTTCAAAGAGCAGGCCAGGCAGGGACAGGCTTAATTACCCGCCTGCCTTAAAACTGATGCCAAAATCAAAACTTCCTGGTCCATCTCTGTCCTGCCGTGCGAAGGCTAAGGGTGGACTGGTCTATTTTGGGAGGAGGGAAAAAAGTAAATAGTCACAATTAAATCAAAATATAGTCATTTTTTATAGCAGTGTTTGCTTTGCGCTAAATAACACCTCAGCACTAACATGGGCTGTGCATGGCATGCTATATCGAGGGTGTTTTATTTGGCCAGTCCATAAAGTTCTTCTATACTTTTTCCATGTTTTTAATCTTACACAGGGGGTAATCCAGCCCTTTTTTTTTAAGCGAGTGAAGTTTTAAACCTCTCCGGGATGTGCCGAGAGGTTTCGATGGCTGGCCGAGGGAGAGCATAACGTCGGGGTATTTAACACCATGGAGAGTTGGATACGAGGGGGCTTAATGATGCCGTAGCAGTCGGGATGAGCGCTAATTCACCGCCCAGGGCCCACGACGGATGGGGCACCTGCAGAGCCTGCCATCAGTCAGCTTACCCACTCTCGACAGGTCCCGGGAGGGGCTCCATATCCCTCCGACTCATGGAGCTCTGCCACTCTCCACAAAATGGCCTCATGACAGACGAGTGCATGAGGTAGTTTGCATTTTTTTGTTTTTCTTTTCATTCTGACTAAATGCAGTCTCACTTGTCAGCCTCTGAAAACTGTTTGCCATTAAAAACACATCATAAGAATTTTAAACACAAACAAATATGTTTGTGCACTTAAAAGTCTTGCGTTCCCTTAAGATTTGCCACACGATAAGAACATGCCCGGGAGCCAATTATGTTTAGATTGCAGTAGTGTTATAGCATCGGTCTTGCTTTAATCTGTATGTGATGTAGTTGAATATAATGTGACATCACAAAACATTTCCCTGTATAGCTCCACCCACTCGTGTTTTTATGTCAGTTATGTATAAAAAGTTTTTTTATATCGCAATAACAAATATAAACATTATGAAGAATCGTGAAATGTGAAAGAAAGAGTAAACAGCAGTAAAAATTCTTGTTTTTTTATTCAAGACCTGCATACCAAAGTTGCCTCAGTCCAAACAAGGGGCATCAGCGTCTAATGCTTGGAAGAAATACGGGAGGAAAAAAAACAAAATGTACACAAAAGGGCGGCCTTCAAAAACAACTAGTATAACACAAGTGAACATAATTGTCAGTTTGAGATGAACGTACTGTATAAATGAGTGGTCGTACAGAGCTCTCTGACCTCCACAAAGTGCCACATCTTTTTTAAGATGCAAATACCAGAAGCTAATACATTCTGGGAAAGGGTTTGAAAGTATACATGGTGGGTCAGGTTGATTGATTCGTGTCTGTATGAGTGTGGTCAGTTTTAGTAGCTCTTGATGACTTTAATTGTAGCCTTTGGTTGGAGGCAAAAAGCTTTGATGTGAATTGCACACTATTGAAGAGAAGATCATATACAGCGAGGTTTGGCTCGGCTATCCTGTTACCTACACATTTGAAAGTCCCCTGTGTCGATTATTTTAGACATATTATGAGCGAGCCTGCTTCCTGTGGGTGTGTGTGTGTTTGTGTATGTGCAGAGGGAGGGAGACTGAGAGAGACAGACAGAGAGAGAAAGACCTTCCAAACTTTACAGACCTTTTTCTTTACTTCCTTATCAGAAAATGATGACACAATAATGACTTGGACAGGTATAACATCTTGTATTTGTGCTCTATTCTTCTCATGCTAAAAGACCTGAACTTTACAGGCACCAGAAATCAGGTATTACGCCCCACAAATCAGAGGACAGTCGGGGGCTTTGTTTTAAAAAAGACAGACTGTTGCCAGTGCTAGTCAGAACACACGAATTAAAAAAAAAGAAAAAGATCAAGAAAGAGAGAGAAATAAAACAAAGTCTGAGCAAGCATATAAAATTATTTACAACCAAGACAAGAGTGAACAAAACATTTACTGTTGTATATGTAGCTACAGTAAAAGGTCAGACAACCTCGTAAACTCATCTGTACATTTTTAATTTGAATTTTCACAATTGTATCCTGCCAAATGTGTGTACATATACAGTATATATATATATACACACACACACACACACACACACACACACACACACATACACACACCTAAAACATTAATAGTGCCACACATGTATTCATTCCCAGCATTAGAAATCAATCATTAGAAGAAGAAACCAGAAAAATGACACATGGGACAGTTACTCCGTCGTTTCCGGATCATTTCAAACTAAGGTCACTGGCCCCATGGCAGTTCTCTTTTAATCAATTTCATCTTTATTTTCTTACACCCGAGGCAGAAAAATGACTAAAACTCAAGACTTTTACAGTTACAGTGACAAAACATTTTAAAGACCCACAATTTAAATTGGACTGCCCCCCGAAATGTGCAATATTTAAAAGAAAAAAGGGAAAAGAAAGACAGACGTAAAGAATATATAATTGGGAAAAAAAACTATTTTTTTATTATTTCCTTTTTTTTTTCCCTTTTCTTTGTAAAATGCCCAGGCATTAATCCACTATTACAAATAATGGTCATATCTTTTACCCGTAAAACAAGAAAAAGGATAATTCGATTGTATTTCTAATATATGATCTATAGAATATAAGATATATACTTAAAATCCCGTCACCAAAAAAACAAGATACACACGCCACTCTGATCAGAGAAAACTTTATAAGAAACCTTGGAAAAAAAAAGAAACGAAACAGAATAGTCTTGTTGTTAAAACACCATACACAGAAAGCTCATTTACCCTTGTAGTGGTTAATACTGGAAACGTTTACGACAGAGGCACCTAAACGTTTACTTTTTTTTTTTTTTAGTATTTCTTTTTGTTTTTAAGTTTCTGTAGTCCTGATTTCGTCAGTCTCTTCCTTGACTCTTTGTAGCAAAAGATAATCTCCATGATTTTTCAGGGACGCAGTATGTCCTGAAGTGAAAACATTTCATTACATTGAGATAATGCCTATGTGTGTGTTTTTGTGCAGTTAGTGTACATACATATATATACACACATAGACACACATTAGTATTGTTCTGGCTACTTTTCATTTTAGTTCAACTTCAACTACTTTTCATTTCAGTTCTATAAGTGACCTATGTATCTGTTTTTATCATTATTCCTCTAGAAGCAGATTAAAACCACATGGACTTAATTGTTTTTTTTTTCAATTCTTTGCTTCACAAAAGTGTTGCATTTGTCTTATAAGACAATAAATAGGAAGATCAGTATTCAAGGCACACTCATGTCAAATTGAATGGCAGTACAAAAACTGTCCAAATAAATTAATTTCATTTTTATAGTGCCAGCATTGTGAAAGCCAAGCCTATCAACACTGGCACTTCAATCTCAGATGCTCCCTCTAGCAAGGCCCAATAAATTTGTATTTGAACATAATTTCTTGCTCAGAAGCCGTTTTCGCTATTGTTTTCAAATATGTAAATCAAAATAATAAAGTGCGGGTCAATTGCGAAGAGCTGCGTATGTTTATTTTTCTTTCTTTCTCTCTCTCTTTCTGTGTCATTAGTTTGCTTTGCTCTTTTTAAAACCACGATATTCCCTCGCTTCAATCATTTGCGCTGGTTAGGGCATCTTGTCGAAAGAAGGCTGTTTAACTGCCAATAAATCAGTTGGATAGAAGAGAAAAGAAAAGGGAAAATTCAGCTGTGCATTCTGTAAGCGTGTTGCTACTTCTGAGAATGCGTTCAACTACACATCACAGGAAGTCCTGAATGAGAAGAAAGAAAGAAAAAAATTGTCTTACTGTTTTAGCACACGCTCAACAGGTCATGACATACACTCTTTACTGTGCAATTGACTAATCTGCATACCTGCTGATGGCTCTGACAAATGGGACATGACCAGATTAACCAGATGAATCAATATCATACACGTTTTATAACTATAATCAGATTCACTGTGCAGTATAAATTTGTTTCTCAAAATGATTGATAAATATATATATATGTACAAAAATGCATAGGGCTGTTTCAAGTGATTTAAGAAACATTGTAATAGAATGACAACATTGCTGAAAGTATAATTGAATTCATTCTAATCTAATCTGGTTAAGGTGGTGACTCCGTCTAGAACCTCAGAGCCTAATACCCAAAAATGAAACAACAGAACTGAACACAAAATAACAATGTTTAGATTTAAATGTCAGTCAATGGAAACAGAACAGTGGTGCTGCCTTGCTTTGACTAATGTGCTTTTAGGTTTACTAACCGGAATTGGACTGTAAAGATCCTTCTCTCTCTTTCTCTTCCTGTGTGTGTGTGTGTGTGTGTGTGTGTTTAAATCACTCTCCTAGTGTACGAAAACTGCTTCATCCTCTGGCCTAGACGTCTGTTCCTTTAACTTAACAACGATGTAGTATGACAAGCCACTTTTATGGGAAAGATGGAGTTGATTCATGACATTTAGGGGTGGTTGGCAGTGTAATATGAAGTGTGGAGACGAGGCGAGGGTTGTGAATGAGCTGAACCAGAGGACCGGACTGCTTTATCAGAGAAGACGGCTGAGATCAGATAGCAGACTTGGCAGAAGTAGCTACGCAGCTCACCCTGAGTTGTTTTAAAGCCGTCTTCCTTCTACTACTATTGTGCTGTTCAGCAAAATCAAATGGGTTTGATTAAGTGCAGTGTCTATGGAAAGGGTGCTGGCAAATAAAATTGACTATTGAGACCTATAACACAATCCATACTTTGACTAGCGTTGTCTGGGTCGGTACTAGGTACCAATAAGCAGCTGCCTTCACTTTTGTCTGTCTTTATAGTCTCCTCTCCTTGATTTCGAGTTGACGGAGGTCTTCAGCCCCACAGTTCTCTTTAGATTTACTGTTAGAACTGATATTCAGTGCTACATTCCCAATTAGATTGACATGCTTAAAATCAGTTTGTGCTACAAGGTCTAAGGATTGTTGTCCGCTCATTTCGTAAGTGTGAATAAAAAACAAAAAAGGAAAACAAAAAGAAAGACAAAGCTTTCTCAATTCAGCTTTCAAAATTTGAAGATTGAATGCGGCTTCTCTTCAAGAAATTACATGTGTAGCTTAAATAATCTACATTGTAAGCAGCGGCCTATGGATTTCTCAAACGATACTCTGTTTTGCTAAAAACAAACAAACAAAAATCTCAGGATGTCTTTTGGGTTTAAACAAAATCTCAGCATTTGAAATAAATCATAAGATAATGGAATAAAAAAATTATGAAATAAAAATGAACCTGCACATGCCAAAACATTAAAAAAATCCAATAAATACAGAAATTATTGCACAGTTAAAGGCTCCATTTAAAATATTGTCTAATGTATCCACTCATATATGGGTGGTTTATAGCGGCTCCAAATTAATTTTCCCTTTTTTTTTTTTTCTTTAATGTTTTATCATTCTCATAAGGCAGTTTCTTAGGACAAACCTACCTCAAAAACCATTAACTTGAAAAGAAAAGACAAAGAAACGAGCAAAAAAAAAAAAAAAGAAACCGCAAACAACAAACAAACGGGAAAAAAAATAAAATAAAAAAACAGAGTATCCAGCTACCCCTTTTATAATCAAGGAATTGTGAGACAAAATAGGAAATCTGGCTTAGCTTCTCTCTGCTTGTTCAATTTTGACCTCATTCGTCATCAAATGTTCCCCATGCCACTTTTTCATGTGTTTCTCGAGCGTGCTGTAGACGCTGAAGGGCATTTGGCAAATGTCACAGCGGTACACGTCCTTACCGAGCTGGCCGTGTGTCTTCATGTGGCGGGTGAGCTTGCTGCTCTGGGCGCAGGCGTAGTTGCAAAGCTCACACTTGTAGGGCCTCTCGCCTGTGTGGCTGCGTCTGTGCACTGTCAGATTGCTACAGTTCTTGAACACCTTCCCACAGTACTCACAGGTGTCACTCCTCCGGCTTTCTTTTGAGCTGGGCCGGCCTGATCCCGGCCCCCCACCCAAGTGTGGGGTGCTGCCTCCACTAGCGGTACCACTACGGCCGGAGAGGCCCCCGTCCAGCAGGTCCCCTGGCGGCGTGGAGAATCGCAGGCTGCCGTTCTCGGAAGAGTGCTCCGAGGAGGTGGCAAATGGAGATTGTCTGGAATCGGTGAAGCCAAGAAAGGGATCTTTGATGAAGTGGCGGGATGCTGCATAGCCCACTAGCCACTGGGAGTAGACGTTTTCAGATGGGATTAGGGGGGCTGGGGGTATGTCCAAATCCTTTTCGATTTTGATCCTCTTGTTAGAGGAGTTGGAGAGGCTGGGGCTGGTGATGGGAGTGGGCTTGCGGGGAAACAGGCCTAAGAAAGAGTCACCCGAGCCACAGTTCCTTCCATTCACAGTTGCCCGCTCCACTTGGTCCATTTCCCCTGTTACTGAATCACGGTCACCCGCATCCCTCTGCCCTTCTGACATCCTTTTGGAGAACGGAAGCCTTTTCCGATTGTCGACTATTAAGTTATTGTACTGTTGGATGGAGCTGAGCCCTACGTTTTCCACCATCTTCCCCAAGGAGAGGTTCTTCTCATCCGAAGGTGGCTTTGAGCCATTTTCCCTATTCCGACTGAACTCAGAGTCCATGCTGAAGTTTGACTCAGGCCTGCTTTCATTTTCTAGTTCCTCCTCTTCTTCCTCTTCCTCCTCCTCTTCATTTTCAGGGCCCATGCCCTCACCTCTAAAATCACCGTCTCTGTTCTTCATACCCTCCCCAGTGACGTCACTAGTGCCTGGCTCGGGTGAACTGGTGGTGGACAGGCCATCATCAGAACGCCCCGTCATGGAGCCAGACTTGTGCATGTGGGTCTTCATGTGGCGTTTCAGTTTGCTAGCCTGAGAACAGGCATGATCACACAGTTGGCACTTGTAGGGTTTCTCGCCTGTGTGGCTTCGCCGATGAACAACCAGATTACTCTGAAACTTGAAGGTCTTGCCACAGAACTCACAGGACTTCGACTTGCCCAGTGTCTGCGGTGGGGTGGTGCTATTAGGGGGCATGGGAGGTAGTGGAGGGGTGCTCAGAAAGGGCGACTTCGGGCTGGGTTGGAAGGGGTTAGGATTGAGGAGGCGATGCATAGGGTTTGCACGGCTTGGTGACAGCGGTGGAGTGGAGTTGTTGTTTCCAGCGAGCTCTCTAAGTCGGCGGGAGAAATCCATGGACTGGGACTCCATGGCCATGGGTGTCATGCGCATCACTCTCTCAAAGGCACTGGGATGCTGGGAGATTAAACCCATTTCCTCTGCGCTAAGGCGTTCTAGGCGATGGGGATCTAAGTGATGGCGAGGAGGGGGGCTGACAAAAGGAGGCGTATTAGGGAGGCGGTTTTCCACAAAGCCAGGTGGGGGCTCTCGGAGTAAGGGCCCAGTCATCCGTAAGAGGTGGAAGGGGTTGTTGTCCCCTAAAAAGCTGGTTAACGGGGACTGTGGTATGGATTCAGCACCAATGGGGGGAGGAATAGTGATCCGTGGGGTCAGGGAGGTATTCGAGGGGTTGGTCTCCAAGTAGATGCGTATCCCATGCGTGTTCTGAGCGTGTTGCAGAAGGAACCAGGCATTGGAATAGGGTTGTTTGCACGTCGTGCATATGTAACTCGAAGGTTCATCTCTACCTGCAACCAAGCAGAAAACAACAAAGATCTTTATTTATGTTTGAGTTTAAAACCTCTGCAGGTCACTTCCACAACATTTGTGTCATAATGCTAGAAATTTAGTCCTGTTAAATAACCCACTAAAAGTAGATCTGACTTGATGAAGAATGAGGCGTAGGGTCAAGCATGATTACATGTTACAAATAACAAACTTTGAGGTATCTGACACTTTGGGCTATGGCCATTTTCGTGCACCCATCAGGCCGTCACATGAACAGGGCAACTCATACTTAACAGAGCTGTGACAAGTGCATTGCCATACTGCTCCACGAAGGGTTGGAGCTCTGGGAACATTGCATTCCCCATTTCAACTTGCTTTTAATCTTCGCTTTTACAAACGGCTGACTCATTTTAAAAACATAATGTCAGGCAAGAACACTCTAAACTGGGAAACCCTCCAAGCACTGAGACTGTCCTAGGATGCCAGAGTAATATGCCACCAAATTGGAGAAGTACAACTTAAACTGTGATTTAGGGGACTCTCATCACTATCAAACATATAAACTTAAGTTGCCCCCTCAAAGAAACAAATAAAAAATGAGAGAGGAGGGTGTGGGTTGGGGGAAGGTGGAGCACACATCAAGATAAATGGTTTCAAATAAAGAGTGAAAACACTGCCTGTGATTTAAGAGGCTGAGAGGAAAAAAGCACACCGGTGTGAGAGTTAAAGTCTGTGGCATTTAAAACAGCTCAAGGGTATTATTTACTGTTCCATTAAGAATTTCTCAAGATTGTTTTTCTTACTTCCTCTCACGTTTTTTTATCTTATTCTATAGTTACACTTCCTGGAAAGCCCCCTCCCCCCTTAATGACATCACAGTGAAGCACTGCTACTCTGAGAGCAAATTTGATTACACAGAAAAAATGGCTCACTGGTGAATTAATTGCACAGTTTCACTGATAACAATTGTTTTCCGTATTCCACAGTTTTAATCATATAATTAAATACCAGCAAGTGAATGTGTGAAGTCTGCATACACTCTGGGTTCAGGTAAAGTGTGAACAGCATCAGTTCTTGGATCAGAGGATGTGTTAAAAAGTGGCTCCTGTGCTTTGTGCGGCTCTGGAGCTTTAACTATACATGACTAATTGATGCTACAACTTCACTGTTACACCGGTTCCGCCATGCAAAGGGGACTCATTACCATGGCAGCACAAACAAGCCAAGTGTACGGAGTATAAAATGAAAAAGGATGCTAAACCATCTCTGCTGTACTCCAGGGGCACTGGTGAAAAAAAAAAAAAAAAAAAGAACAAAGTCAAAATGGTAATTGTGCACTAGCAAATGAGTTTCATTTATTTATTAAATGAAAGCTTGCTGTTCTGACCTAATTCAGCAATTTAGGATATGCAAAAAAACATATGCTGCCGTAATTGTTTGGGTATTTGATTTCTGGCTGTGCTTTGTGTACCTTTATGAGTGTTTTCATGTATATGTACGTGTGCGAGAGCAAGCGGCTGCTGAGATAACAATGGGGCGGCAGTCACACACAGGGCTCAGAGGAGCTGGGACTAGGAAGCCCTCATGGGTGTCTATTTCACTCATGGCCATTGTGAAGGATCAAAAAGAGCAGCGAGAATGAATGGTTAGTATCTGTTCTAGCATTCCTTTACATGTTGCTGAAGAGCAATGCTAAACATGGGAGTGTGTTTTCATCTGAAAGAGACAGAGACAAGGGATTATATACAGCAATAGCCTGAAGCTTCATCTGATTGGTATACTGAGATGCAATATTTCATCAAGGAATTTGAATAGTAAGCACACAAAAATGTAAATCAGTAAAAAATTAGTAGTGCCATGCACATATGAAAATTTCTAAAGTGCCACATTAATAACATTTTAAAAAGCATTTTCTTCCACAGGTATCATAGCATTATTTTGTGCTTAGAGAAATATCATTATCAATAGTTTACCCTTCATGTCCTGTTTGGGTTTTTTTTTTTTCTTAGAATTTAAATATCAGGTTGATTCTTAATGACTTTTCCTAATCTTATAAAATCTATATATATCTATAAGCAAATGTGATAATATCCTTTAAACATCCTCAAGGAAAAATCATAAATTATTTTTATAGTGTTTAAAAAAAAACATATGCTGACATCAGTTTCAGATTGGTGTAAACACTAAGAAATACACAATACACCAAATACAACCACTGCTTTAATGCATGCTTTAAATTTTTGCTATGGTCAAATTGACCTCAAACATAAACAAATTTACTATATTTGATATCAGTCACAATTCTGAAAGGTGCATATTTACTACAACAGATAAGTTAAATCTGCAATAATGTTTGCATATTAAGTTTAAATATCTCATAATAATTTACAAAAAAAATTATATTGTAAATGAGGATGTTAAATTTCAAAATTCCTTTTAGGATTATTACTTATACCATGTGAGACCTCAAACATAAAGCACAAACATTCGCTCTCAACAGAACATGAGGGTTAAAACAAAAAGCTTCTGTCAGATGATGTGTGCTAGCTGATATGTATGACACATAGAAATAAATGTTCAATCAATGCCCTTTTAAATGTAAAAAAAAAAACATTCAAAGATGAAACATTTACAAGCACTTAAATGCATTTTAAAGGTTCACTGAGAAAAAAAACAAGCATTCTCCACTAGATGTTATTATGTGGCTGATGTGCATTCATAAGAACATCTGTTTACCTCTACCCTTGTCCTGTAAAGCTTTTGACTTAATTACAGTGGACAGAGCGTAAGCTCCACACAATGGCCATCTTTTTTCCCCCAGCCTCTCAAGGCCTACATATATGCATACACGCAAAAAACACACACACACAAACACAATCCTCCAACCTCCTCTTGTTGTTTTATGGCAGATGCTTTCAAAGACTAATGCTCCATGTAAAGGAGGCCTAGAAAACAAGTAGTGTCTGTGTTTACTAGGCACTGTCCTTTTCCATTGTGTGTGTGTGTGTGTGTGTGTGTGTGTGTGTGTGTGAGAGAAAGAAAGAGAGAGAGAGAGAGAGAGAGAGAGAGAGAGAGAGAGAGAGAGAGAGAGAGAGAGAGAGAGAGAGAACCTGTCTCTATGCTAACTACCAGGGCGTAAAACACGGGCTACTGTACTAGCTGATCCTCTCGCAGACAAACAGAAGTCATCAGGGGGCCGAATGTTCATTTCTGCCCCACAATTAAGACGAATCAATGGCTGCTGCCTGAAATGGTATTTGTGGCCGTGCTGAAGGGACTCGGGCGTGAGTTTATTGAGAAGTGTTCAGCGCCTGCACTCCCGAGGGGATTGGAGTCCGACGCAGATGGCAAATAAAGTATGCAGCCCGAGGCGAGAGCACATTATGCTAATTCTAATGTCAGCTGTACTTTAATATACAGCTCTATTTAATCACCCTATTATTTCACATTTCCATATGAAAAAAGGAAGAGAGAGGAGAAGGGGGAGAGAAAACCCGCATTACTTCTCTTGCTACTAACACAGGGGGGCGGGGGGGGCACTAATGTGTTATGACGAGTGTGCACAGGTTTAGGTGGATCCCCGGATTTTGTGTCGGCAAGGGGCGCTGTAGCTATTCACTATCAGGTTCTTGTATCAACACACGTTTGCACACATTTACACCTAAAACAACCATAATGAATCATTTAAACCAAATATCAGAAGACACACATTTATACAGGTAATATTTTACAAAATAATACATAAATAATAAATGCACTAATACTAATGAAATGACTAATGGTACAGCGTTATCTTTATAAACATGCACCTAAAACACACATTCATAAATACATAAAATATAGAATATAAGACTATATAAAATGGAATCCACAACACGTAACAATCAGAATGTGATTTTCAAAAAAATAAAAAAATAAATTTTATTGGATAGTGAGTCAGGCTTTGTTAGGATATGGAATTATTTTGAATTGATTATATTTTGAATTTTATTAATATTTTTAATATTATATTTTAATATGGCCTGTAATACACACACATACAAAATTACAAAACTAAAATGTACTTTTAAAAAAATATTCAGAATAGTATTCACTATCAAAACTAAGATCATAGTAATTATAATATGATTTATTAAAAAAAAGAAGTAATCTGGGTTTTATGTTTTAATGCATACACAGATATGTACACATTTAACTTTGCAAATACAACAAACAGCATGAAGCTAAATTACGACAAATATACAAGACATGACCTATAATATAGATTTCCACACAGAGGAACTTTTACTGGTTTTTTTTTTTTTTTTTTTGCATTGATCAGTGCATTCTGGCAATTCCGTTTCTTGATTTGGAAATGAAAGGGCCAAATAGCAGCCTGCCCATTCTGCTGATAAGTTTGGAGTGATTAGTTTCTCATGCTGAGCACTGGCTGATTCTATTTTCAATTAGATATTCCCAACGAGGCCCAGCTGCCGGGCGGGAGAGGAGAACGAGGACGTTATTGTGTGAAAGTGTGTGTCATCGGCAGTATCAGTCGTGCATGCAGACCCCAATTCAATTAAAGAGAAATTATCACTAATAACAATCGTGGTTCTTCGCACACACCGACTTAAACGACATGCAAATGCCGGGCTTTAAGACACATTAACCGAAAAATTTAAAGATGACAGTTAATAGGTTTCAGCGTCGCACTGAGAGGTACAATGATCCACTTTAGCTTTCATCCTGAAAATGGAAAAAAAAATACATGAGGAATAAAAATTATTCAACATGCATTCTCTGCGATTTGGCCACTTTATTTTACAGTTCACAGTCAGTGTCACAAATTTACCGTGACGATTATTTTGTGGTAGTTGTTAAAAGTGACAAGGCCAACGTTTGAGCGTAAATTACACCTGAAGATGTGCTTAGTGAATTCATTGGCTTTTGTTGTTTGCACCTTCAATGAGATTAAAAATAAACCATAAATCATAATATCATTTTTTTAAAAAGAGGCCAAAAAAAGATCTTAGTTTGCTTTGGCATATATTGTTACATACATTATTTGCTTTGAAAGCATAGGGTGAATGTGTGTTTGTGTTAGTGAACGAGACACAACCAGATTGTCTTGCGAGGACAAAGGAGCAAAAATCTCCAGGAATTTGAGATTTTTGACACAATAAAGGCAGGTTATAAATTGACAGGGAGGGGGAGGAAAGGGATATAGCGTCTTTTAATGAGGTGCTCATTTGCTGACAGTGGTTTTCACTATAGGGACTTCATTTAGGCTGTCATTAAGTTATTATCTAGCGTAAAGAATTTTGCCGTCCTGTAAGTAGCGTGTTGGGTCTGGAAGCTTTTCTCTCTCTATTAGTGGAAGCGTGCCGCGCTGGCCTGGACGGCTGCCTGTGTTTTGTTTGGCTGTGGTTCACACACAGCTTTGGCAGGGGGCTTCTTGGATGGCTTACAGAGGAAAGAGGGAAAAGCGCGCGCAAGAAAGAAAGGGAGAGCGAGAAACTAGCTCACTCGTGCACGGTAGCTTTTCTGAGCCCACGAGGGAGTCCGGTGTCCCATTTTCAGCATTTACAGTTACGCCATCCAAATTTCCAACAGAAACTACTGTCATAGTACAGTAAAGACAGATCCAGAGAGAGTCACGCCGCTGACCGAGACGCCTTTGAGACATAAGTGCTTCATCATGGCAGTCTGGAAACGTTTTGTAGCTTGAAACAACAATAAATTCAGTTTCTGCTGAAAAGTGAAAAATGACTGTAATTTTTAATAAGAACAGGTTAAGGGTACTTGTGTAGAAAACGCATTTAAGAGCACCCGTGATGTGCTAAATTTGGCAGCTTGGTATTATGGGTCATTTTTCTAAGAGAGTAACATTGAAATCACATCCCAGACTAAAGTGTTCCTTCATTTTCTATACATTTCCAAAAAAAATAAAAAGTTCTGTACATCTGATGGATTCTCCAAAGCTTAACACCCTAGTTTGTTTAGAGTAAGGCAGCATGCTTTTGGGGAGGCCCTGCCTCATGCAAACGCCTTCTGAGAGGTCTCTAATAAGCTCCACCTTCATCCCTATCCCATGCTCTCCCAGACTTTTTTTTGTAGTATTGATTAAGTGTAGTCTGGTCCTTAATGATAATTTAGAGGGACTAAACTCCACAGGCCTCGGGATGACTATTCCGTTGAAAGATTATTAGTGTGGACACCCTGCTCGAAAATTAAGTTAGATTGTCCTCGGATAGATATGCAGAGCGACGCATGTCCCATTAATTAGGACTTAAGCTGCTGTTTTGCGGAGCAGAGACGGGTCTCGTGAAACATGGCGGCAGCCTCATTCAAGCGCGGCGTCTGGCTGCAAAGCACCGCGCAGCTGAGTGTAAAGAATCGCCACACGTCTCTATTCAACCAGATGAGCGCATCAAACAGAGACGAAACACTTGTCTATCTGAATCTACAGAGGGAGAGCGAGAGGGAAAAAAGAAGCAAATTGGAGTCCCTTGCGAGAACAGGGAAATAATCCATGGATACGTAAACGACACAGCATGTCAACTCACGCTAACCGCTATACGCTAACAAAGCAAGACTCTTGAGATAAAAAACAAAATGAGACTGTAAACACTGGTAGAACTAAGATGATGTTATGGCTGGAGGATTTCGACACTATGGCTAGCCTCCCTTTGAGGAAGGCAGGGTGCGGGATAAGCCTGCAAATGAGGGCCGCGTGCATACAGTAACGCTGGTCTCTTGTATGATGAATGCCATTGTACTGTAAGGAAGATGTGGGTGGTGCAGACAGAGAGGGGAGAAAGAGAGAGAATGAGAGAGCCGCACGGCATTGTGGGTCTCCCCTGCTGTTCCTCCCTGGAGTACTGTGATGTGTGCTCTTCAAAAGGGCTCCTGTCACTGTCACTGCTTCATTTAAAGTCAGACTCCCCTGAATTTGCATCTTGCAACGTCTTACAGGACGTGCCATATGCCGTCCAAAAAAGACAATGCTCACAAATAAATTGGCATCCCACCCCCCACCCCATTTCTCCCCGGCTCAGAAAAACAACATCTGAGGATGCGAGAGGATGTTGTTTTAAAGATGGCACACAACAAAATCCAGACAGCGTCTGTAACAAACCAAACAACAAAACATCACCTCAGGTTCGGGGGGAAAATCATCTGGTTTAAAAAAAAAATTACTGTCTTTTTACACGGTACGAGGTGTGAGCGGGAGAAGCTGGTTAACACCGTTTCACAGCGCAGATCTGAGAAGAAATATTCTGCGGTGTTAATTTAGCCGGGTTTCCATGTTCCGGAGTCCTCTCAGGAGCGCACGCCGGCCCCGAGTGGAGACTTCATACCTCACAGCCCAGTCAGAAAGTGCAATAACGAATAAAAATGCTCATTACCGAATGTATTCAGTTTTCTCTATGATTCAATTTGCAGTAATTACTGTGGCCCGCGCTAATAAAAACCGCTACAAAACGCGAAGGTCAACTACCAGTTAGGCGTGTTCATTTTCATCTCAATGTATTCATCCTCAGCGCCTAATGGCCCAATTTTCTCCCCTCGCTCTTCAATAAATATTGCTGGAATTACAGGTTAAATAGCTAAATTAAATCATGGCTATTATGGAAGGCTGCACCAGTCGGTGAGGGAAACAGGTTTACCTCTAGATCGACAATTGCTGGGGAAGTGCCAATCACTAGACAGTTTACGATTAATGTCAACTGTGTCAAGGCCATCAAATTACAGCATTCATTTCCCGCTCTACACCCTGTGTGCGGTGAAATAAGAGAAACGTATGCAAATGCCTTATTACGGCAAAATCAAAAGGGTATTTGTCATGCGCTGGAGCAGATTAGGCTTTTAAACAAACTAGATGCAAGGTAACTTAGGAGAAAAGGGCCTAAACATCTGATCTGTTTTTGAGGAGGAATTGTGTTAAGGTCAAGCTTTTAAATACTTTGCTCGAAGTTATTAGATTAGTAGAAAAAAGACCAAGATGATGACGTTCGAGATGCGCAGTGAAAGGTTTAATTGCCAGCCACCGGGTCTTGGAGGTGTTTTTTAATTGCTCGGGATGAATTTTGTTCCATCTGATTACCCAGCATACTCTAATGACCAGGGATACTTATGACAACTGCAAGAGGTGCAGACAGATATTGAAGCTGGGAGGTAATTTGTGTAATGACTGCAGAGACTGAGAGTGGAGAGCAACTGATTTGGTACCTTCATTCATCCCAGGCTTCCTGACTGGAGCACTAGGCAGTCTGTTTGTGAAGAGTCCTCCTCATTATCCGTCCTCTCGCCCCTTAACGTTTAATTAATATCTTAACCTTTGGAGTTATTTTGGGAGACTCTGCCTTTTCATGCTGGAGATGAGCAAAGGGAAGAAGGAGAAAAAATTGGTCACATGGGAATGCAAATCCCACTTCAAAACTGGACATCCTGTTAACCAGGACTTACTCAGATAACCTTGGAATTTCTCGAGCGTTAGAAGTCTCCCTTTCTGAGCCGGAGTCATCTCTCTTTGAACTGCCTGGAGTTTTTCACACACTGGAGTTCTTAAAATATTAAGGTTGAGATTATATTCCTTGTATTTCATGGTACCTGCAGACTAGGCGGATTGAGTTCCTGCTAACAGACTGACTCTCTCCAGCACTTTTCTGTGTTAACGTCTTTCTGCGAGAGGACTAAAAAACAAGAAACAGAGAGGAAAACACAAAAACAAGTACTCTGCGTTGCGGATCGATAACTCAAAATGCCATGAAGTAGGCGGTGCAGGACGAGAGAGTCCGCCGCGTATGCTAGAGTGGACCTGGGAGACTAAGCCAGACCTGACAGCCCGCTTCTGGGCCTGGGGTGTCGGAGCGCTCCACATTTGATAGAGTCAATGTCATGACAAACTGATTTGCATTTAGAACAAAGATGACATGAGCCCTAGGCACAGGGTGCCTCCCTCCCGTCCGCCCAGCTTGTGGAAAGTTTCCTGACATTTCTTGCATTATTAAGCCAGGGGCTTCATTACCATGTGTGTGATCTGGGAGTCTCCCAGGCCTCTAATTCCTCACCTTGAATTGCTAATGTCTTGTTTATGACTATCATGGCAAATCGGAGGCAACAGTTACATGCAAATCAGTCCCGGCGCATTGTGCTGCTGCGAACAAAGCTGTAGAGAGCCAGAACTGTGCCTGCCCACAGTTTCCTCTCGTATTGGAGGAACGCTTCACGCTCTTACGCATGTGACGTATGCTTGTAGGAAGAGCTACACCTGCTCTGTAAGTCTCGGAAAGGAGAGATAATCGTGAACTAGTGCCGTAAAGAGCAGCGGTGTCCTTAGCCGCAAAGTTACGCATCTCAGAGCGTGCTCAGCGGGGACAGCACCGTCTGCCACAAAGACAGTGGGCAGATCTGAGGGGGAGAGATAGCATTCAGCAGGGGAGCAGGGAATCATGGGTGATTTACTAAGTGTAAATGAGGCGAAGGAATCTAGAAGCAGCTGTTTTTTACAGCCTGCTTGACATACTAGTGCAGACCCGGACTGGACAGTGCACAGCCATTTCCCACAGCTAACATCTGCTTTACATTCTCTGCCTCCTATCTGCCAAATCCCCAACTGGACAGGTTGAGTTCAAGAGGATAAACACACTTCAGCAGTTTGGACAATACTACTTCACTACTTTTCACCCCCTTTTTCTCCCTATTTTTTCCTTTTTTCTGTTAACTAAATATGTCACATCTTGTCTTTATTGTATTTTGTCATTATCGCCAATTGTATTTATAAGCAGGACTGGAAGTGATAGGAAGAAAGAAGTCATAATGCAGTAATCAAAATACCAAAAAAAATCCTTAAAACAAGATATATTCACCTGAATTAAATATTAGAACTTATAAAAATTATTTATGGATTACATCTTGACTAAAAGTGTATTTTGTCTTGATTTTAGCTTGTTCACACTTAAAATATGTCAGTGAAATAGCACAAAATATACTCGTATTAAAGATACATTCACAAATTTTTGGGATATTTTAACTGGAAAATAATACACAAATATTTGTTAAGAGTAGAATTTTTGCAGTTTCAATCTAGTATCTGCCACATGAATAGCATGGCTAAAGGTGCGAACTGCTGGGCTACCTAGACATTTTTGCAAGCACTAGATCTTCTTTAACAGCAAACAGTAAATAAAGTCAGAGTTTGAAACTAAGAGTTCTCAAAAACATTCACCACAAGTGATTAGCCATTTCGACTTGTGCTTAAGGTGGAGCACGGAGCCCTTACAAAATGGCAAAACCTCTACTCCCATAAACCAACATGAACGTCCATTATCCTGTCATAATTTCACGCAAAGGATGTTATTTATATTCAACTCTGACAGGAAAAGTGCGTGACCGTGAGAACTGACATTTATATGACTGTCTGTGTTAAAGCTTTTCCCCTGACTGACAAAGATGCGCTCTCCTCTCCTCTGCCGTGGGGAGCGAAATCCGGGTGCATGTGGTAGCGCCGCGGCCCATCTCCTCACGTGAGATTAGGGGAGGCAGGGATTAGGCAGGTCGGGAGGGGGTACGGAGCTGAAGGGTTACTGCCATTATTTCTTATGAATTTAAATGAACCCTGAGCAGCTTAGGAAAATCAGAATGTATTAAATTCATTAACTCACCCACGAAAAAGGGAACTGTAGCGGTGTCCCTTGTAAGGTGCTACCGGCCTGCCATGACAGCAAAGTGGCAAGGCAGAGAGAAGAATTAACAATTTCTCTCCAATGAGGTCATGTCATTCCAAAACAGGCCAGCGCTAGATAGGCAGGGAGTGTGTGCAAACATGCGCGTGTGGGTCAGAACTTTGAACATCGTGTCAGGGAACCATGGCTCGCTGGGTCACTGTCAAGCAGAGGGAGCTAGAGGAGAACAGAAGGTCTCATCTCCCTTCATCCTCTCTGCGGACGGGGGAAAGGTGGATGTCAAACTGTCATTACCAGTCCACTGGATTTACTCCCTCTGGAGAACAGCAGCTTTTAAATAAGATTTTAAAATTACCATAAGTGTGCCCGTGTGCAAGTGTAGCCATGTGTGTACGACAGTGTGAAAAAGGTAGATGCTTTCAGTAGTTTCTGGATGAGGAACCTGAGCTAATACGGAAGGCCTAAGTCAGCAGCTCTGTGTATGAAAGCCTGTGTCATGTTAACAAATTAAAAGGATTAGAGGTGAATGGGACAGACATGGCTTAACATCGGCATCAGGCTGGTCAGCACTGGGAAGAAGGGGGGGAGTGAGGAAGTGGGCAGCGTTTAGATGAGATTGGGGGAGGGGGCAATTCAAACCTCCTAATCCTGCTACACAGGTCTTAAGTAGCAGCACCAGCCTCACCTGCCTGCTCGTACCTGCCTCAAAATGCAAAAGAGAACTTCTCAGAATTGCAAATGTTGGGAGTTTAAAACTTAAGAACAGAATCAATAGAAATATTTAGTCAAAGCAAATGCTAATGCTGAGATTAGGGACCAACCAGTTTAGGTCAAATTCAGAATGTTTAAATTTCAAAGCTTTTTTAAGCTCAAACAAATCTTTGACAAACCAATAGTTTTTCTAATAAATAAGTACAGTTACATGGAATTTCTTTACATTTTAGTTAAATTCCTCTTCCTTATATTCCAATTGCAATTCTGCTTACCTCAATTCAAATTCAGGAATTAAAAATAGCATTCTTAATTCAGTTCTGAATGCCGCACAACCCTGGGCGCTAAATCAAACAAAAACATCACAAGTGACTGGCAAGGTAATTACGGATAATCTCATCCATTTAGTGCATATTAACAATTGTAATAATTGTTAAATCATGGTCTAAATGTTTAAAGCGAGGATGTTTGTTTTGTTGCCACTCATGTCATGTTTTTGTCTAACCGTGTTTTTTGCATCAATGCCATGACTGGTGCTTCCACTCTGAACGCACCATAAGCCTGATTTGCACGGGACTACAAACCAACAGATTTTTGGACAGCCTCTTCAGTCTGCCCTCATGCCAGAGTGAGAGGGTCCAAAGTGTACAGGCCCAAGAGGGAGCATCCCCACATGATATGCCTCGCTTATTGGCTCAACTCTCTCTCTGGCTCTGTGTGATGTAATGAATCTCCAGTCTTTTGGGGCACAGCCACTGCCATTACATCTACACAATAACCTGTAAAAATGTATTGATACATATTTAATAAATAAATCAAATAATTATTAAGTATCCAGTAGAAAATGTCACAAACTGTGCTCCAATTGACCAGAAGAACTAAAATCACGGAATGCAATATTAACTCAAACATTCCTCATCAAATTCTTCCAAAACCACATTTTCTGGCCTATGCAAATCAAATCCAATTTATAACAACTGTATAGCATAAACTGCATAATTTCTTATTCTATTTTTATTTCTCCTAAAGTAAATTTAGGGGAAATATCAGAGGCAAAATGGATATCTAGCTTAATTGAGAGAGCAACCTCTGAACTATATAAAAAATGCTCTGTTGTTTCAAAGAACTAAAAAGGAACTTGTGAAACTGTTGCGATATGGGCAGAGATTTATCTGCTATAGATAAATCCAGCATCCTGAGTTACTTCTTGACTGACTCCTGCAATTGTCAGACTAATGTATGAAGAAGGTGATTCAAACATCTGCCTCACTGATCGGTCTGTGGACTCCTAAACACGTTTATACTCGGCCCCAGTAGTGGGTGTAAAAACGTCTCCCACGGCAGAGCAAAAATTAGGTTTTGGCTTGTGGTTGGGCACCTTTATTTACCCAGCAATTTTGGTGCAGAGATGCCAGCTTAGGAGAAATTTGAGAGAGGTGCATTTTGTGGGGTGCATGAAGCCAGGTGATGCTTGCATCCGAAAAATAAGCAGATATCTTATGAAGCATAATCATACTAACAGAACAGCTAAATCCCTTACTACCTTCAAAAATATACTTTTTGTGAGCATTTGCCTCACTAGTGTAAATTCACTCACTTCCCTCACTGTTGTCATAAATAGACTAAATAATATCTTATTTGAGTTCAAAAACTCCCAAAGGTTTTAGGACACAGGTAGACCTTTTGTGGTCAGTCTGGAGTAACTAGCTAAATTAAAAGGTGCTGTAAGAGTGTTGGCACATAGATAATGTCCCTATTATTATCTAACAGTAACAGCTGATTGCATTTTTTTTTTATCCAAGCAGATCTTTTTGGAACTTTTCAGAAACTTTCTATCTGCTAATCATAAATGTGTAGTAATAGATGTTCCAGAAAGGCTAACAACAATTAACAGCACCTTTAAAACCATTAGCAGTCAACTCATAAGTATACATGAACAAACCTGTGAGTGTGTTTATGTGGTTTCAGAGGCAGCGTCCATGCGCTCTGGCCGAGGTCTCTGTGTTTACACTGCTGAGAGTCAGAGAGAACCTGTGCGCTGTGTCCTGGAATTGCAGATTCAGACCAGACATGGGTTAGAGTAGGAATCCAGGGGCTGAAAAAGGGGGAGGATGTGTGTCCTCTATCACAAACGGCCCTTATAAGGACCTGATCACACGTAAGCTGCAGCTGATGGACTGCTCCGAAACAGGGGGCAGCTGAGGCTGTTGGACCTCAGGAGTGGTGGAAACACACACACATACACATACGCACGTACATAAACACATGACCTGTGCGAGAGGTGCTTCCTATCATCAGGCAGTCGGGAGTGTGAAAGGCTCGCTTTAACAAGCACCTGTAAAATGTAATCAGGCATACCAAATGCCCCCAATAATCGCGCCAGCCATTGTGTCCCAGCCCACTCTGTACTTCAGACCAGGGAGGAACGGCTAGCAATAACGTACTAATTGCACAAGTACTTCATTTCCGTGGCACTCGGCTGCACTGCAACTGAATGTAAATGTTGTTTTAGAGCAACACACAAAAAAGACTGTAACTAAAGCCTTTCTGCAAACTGCATGAAATATTTAAATCATTGAGCCAGACCAAAGACGGAGGATGATGTAGCTTCAATTAGCAAACAAAACACAGAGGTTTGTGTACTGACAGGCCGGGAGTTTTTAAAATGCACGTTCGAAGGGGGCCAGGTCTGCCTTACCAAGGCAGTGTTTGGTATCCCTGTCTGTAGAGCATTCAACTAGACAAAATAATAAGAGAAATTCTGTGCTCCAGTCAGCATAAACAAAGTACCCCTCCCTGTCAGCACAAAGAAAACATTTTCTCATGGGATGATTATAACCGTGAGTCGAAGTTGTAAAATGGCCCCAATGTCAAAGAGATGATGATAATCACATAACTCTCAGTGGCATGAACCCTGGCATGCTCAGCGTGTCAAACCACATGCTTGCAAATGCTCTTTGTGAGTGAGATTTTAACTCTTTGCGACCAATTTTTCCCTGACAACAAAAATAAATGTCTCAAAATGGTGAGCATGATTACATGAGCCTTGAGCTGATCTCCTTCTGTTTAATTCCCAAGTGAAAAAGGGAGCTGGAAAAAAAGCTAAAAAAAAAAAGCTTAAGAAAAGAGCACAGCAGAACGTAATGCTGGAAAAAACATGTCAGAGACTGTAAATGGAGGAAAGGGTGGTGGTAGTGGGGGGTATGGCATTCACACAGTACGCCTGTCTCCAGTATAACTGAAACCAGGCCCTCTCCCATAACCAGTCCAATCTGTTTTCATTTGCCAGAAACAGAGCTCTCGAACGCCCCCATCTCTCCTCCCAAAACCTGGTCCTCAGCGAAGGAAGAACTTTAAATATCAACTCCTCGCTTCTAACTGGTCGACCATTGACATACTAGCATGTTATAAACATTGGGACTAAATTCAAGGGATTGTTTGTTCTCTTGGACCTGGTACAGTACATGCACTAATAGTACCCTGAGGCCCTGAGATAGCTAGTTAATTTGGTGAATCTTAAACGCATAGTTCACCCTAAATTGAACATTTCAATTTAGGGTGACGTTCCAAACCTGTATGACTTCTTTCTTCTGTGAAACGCAAAATAAGATATTTTGAAAAATGTCCCAGTTGTCCATACAGTGAAAATCAGTGGGGTCCAGTGTAGTTTTAGACCCCAGTGACTTTCATTAAATGAACAAAAACAAGTTTGGAACGATATGAAAACCATCACTTTCTCACACTCCAGTTTGGATGAACAACCCCTATTAGAATTTGCAAAATAACAATCTCCAATAAAATCCAGCTGGTAAATATTTGTTTTGGAACATGGTACTGTGGGTTTAGCTGGTCATTAGTTGGTACAAAATGCTAGTCAACCAACTAATTACCAGCCAGAAACCAGCTTGCATGTTTCAAAACACTAGAATGACACATTTTCTCTAGCTTTAACCAGTTTTAACTCCTCACTTTATGTACAAGTCAAATTAGTGGTACAAAGTGCAGTGTGGATTTAGCAAATGAGAAAGTAAACCCGCTAAAACGTTTAACTAGGTTGCCTCAGTCCATGCCATCAAGGAGAGCTGGAACAGAGACAGTCAGACACTAGAAAACTGGAAAATGCTCACTGTCAAAGAGAGCAATGGTTTCTGGCACTGCCTCGGCAGAGAGGGAAAAAACGGACTTCAAAAAATTGCATTAGCTGAGCTATTCAATTCATTTGAGAGAATTTACATCACTGCCTGGGAACGATGTCACAATAAGAGCCAAAACGGACCGTCTTCCCTTGATTCCAGCTCTGTTATGGCTGAGCGTAGCCCTGAAATAATGTCAAAGTGTCTCAAACACCCAAAGAGGACTGCAAGAAAAGAGACGGAGAAAAAAAGGCATTGTGCAAACTGAAAGGATAATGATTCATTCTCTTTTATTCCACATCAACGGGAAATTACTAAAAGCCAAGTGCTTTCTGCCAGTGCAACCCTTGGATTTTAGAGGGTGATCCACATGCATGTTATTGCTCTGCTGGGTTATTGATCGTGAGCAGAGACTTGTGCGGTCCTTCAGAGATGTAGAAGTAGCACAGAGCGGAGGCCAGGCGGGTCTTGGGAGCCGAAGCTACGAGGGAAGATGGGGGCCTGTGTGAGCGAATTAATTACACGTGCATTTTTGGATGGCGTATACCATAATGAGCCCCAGCTGGGCCAGGCATCCAACTCCCTTTAAATGTAACTATAAAAAGCTGGGCATTCAGCAATCCCTTCACAAAGAGAGCAGGGCACTATAAAAGTTCCCTGTGATGTGTACGCAGAAATGTGCAGGGGGCAGGCAAGGAGCAGTGCCAGTTGGGATGGCCAGGCACACATTTTAGATGTTGAAGGTTGTAATTGCACAGACAACACCGTCTTGACAGGGTCACTCAAAACCATGGTCACGTGACATGGGATAAGGTGATGAAGCTCTGTGAATCAACACTAAAAACTGATTAACAAGGAAATGTATTGTAAGGTCACTGTGAAAAAGTTAGCTAGCAGAATGTTAAATAAAAGAGCTGCTTAGATTTACTGACCGACTTCACACCACTCATTTCACACCTCAGGTTTAAACAGGTTTGATTGATATCACTACCATCTAAGGACGAGGCCGATTACCTTCCGCTTTATTTCAGCTTTGCTGATTAACTTTAATGATGCTCATTTAGCCTTGCAATACTTATCTGATTTCTGAGCCCAACTGAGCAGAGAGAGAGAGAGAGAGAAGATCGGTTAGTGCCATCGAGGGAAGTGATGTTTGAATTGGCGAAAAGAGAGAGAAAGTTGACTCTCCAGCCCCAATTAAACTGGGCTGATGCATTAGCCTCCGTTTAATTTAATTTCACATGCTACCTCTCACTTTCAAATTAGGCAGATGGCCAAAATTCCGCCAGAGGCAAAATTCCACATGGCATCCTCTTCCAACAACACGGGCCACAGACTGCGGACAGAGCGATGCTCCCAGCCGGGGGTCTACAGATTTCTCCCGACCAAGACATGGTCACCTGGGACACAAGAAAATTCTGCACATAAAGACACAGCGTAAAGACTTAGCATGGAGGTAAGTGAACAGGGTGGTCTAACACAACAACTGCCTAACTGCCCATATGCAAATAATGCTTTCCTAAGAAAACTCTGGCCTAATTAGGAGGCTAGAGAGAGTAACTATTACCTGAAAGATATGCCTTTCATCTTCAATTTTTCCTTCAAGTCATGCCAGGTGCATTAACACCTTTCTATACAGACAACAGGGGTGCCATCTTAAAATAACAAGACTCTCTTCTCTACTCCACTCAACCGCCACAAGCAATTTCCCTGGATTAACCGGCGGGTTTCTCTGGTGGCTTGGAGTGCTGAAGAAAGTGATTTATTTTCCTGCGTCTAATCAGAAGGACGTGTATTAAAGCACAATAAGTGACTGCCGTTGGCTGAGGTCCAGCATTGTTTACAGCAAAAAGGTCCTTGAGCTAGCAAATGAATTAGCCTGCCAATGGGTGGTTTTGGCCTTCCAACAGGTTGCAACAACAGCGGCTTTTGTCAAAGATATGAAGTTATCAGACAAGCGCAGCTATTTGCCGATTTTTGTTTTTCAGGAGTTCAAAAAGTAATCCAATTGATTTTAAGCGAGGAAAACGCTAGCATGGGCAGCCATATTGTTTTAACAGATTAAAGGGGCCACTGTTTTCATGCAATTTCGAGGTGAATAATTTGATGTGTTTCATCGAGCTTATTGTGTTTTGATAAAGACAGAGGTTGGATTAAATGCGCAAGCCTGAGCCTCTGATGAGTAATCGGGGGGAACGCGACATTCGGTGAAAGCAGACACTTGCTCCAGTTTCACCACGCTGCCACCCAGATAGTCCCGCGTGTAAAGTAAATAGTAAAGTAACACCAGAATTCACCCGCAGAGGAACAAAATAAACTCTTGAAAGCTACGTGTGCCAAACCTAAACAGGGACGGGTGGCCGGAAAGTTTGGAAACTGTTGCAGACTCACCGAACGCCAATCGGTTAATCACGGTGAAAGGTGAGGGAAAGGGTTAACCTGAGAGCGCCTCACGGGACAATCAAAAGATGCCAGCGCGTGATCCCCTGCTCCAGCCAGCGCTTTGATAGAGCGCTTTCTCTAAACTCCACAGACGAGAGCAATTACTGTAAGAGAAGCATGATTATAGGTCTGCCATATCCATACAGGCCTGGCATTTGGGGTTTCAAAAGAAGAAAGACAGAGGACAGTAAAAAGCAAAGGGGAAGAGAGGCAGAGGGGGGAAGAGAGAGAAGTCCATGGGGAACAAATATCAATATTGCAGGATGCATTTCAGCTTAAAGTGGCTAGAGCCATCACTCTGGCAGGATGGAATGTCTGGGGCCTGCTCTGCGACCGTTAGCATGTGAAATTGGGTAGACTTAAAACCCCCTAAACAAGGGGATCAACACGCATTCGTCAAGCTGTGCCTCCCGCCCGCGCACACCAGCGTACGCAATCTCCATAGAGCGCTCCGGTCTTTCCGAACGCACTCCGCCACGCTTCCTACCTTCAACAGTGACAAACATCCCCTCCAAAGACTGTCACCGGGCTTTAATTTCACTCTTAAAAGCTTCTCCCCCACCTCTCCGCATGATCCACAAACTTTGTATTATTCAACCGCTGGCCCCTAATCCTCCCGATCTAACAGAGGGAAAAATTAGCTTTTGTTAAGTGGTGATTTCTCCTGCTAAATGGCAACACCCTTTTGTGGGAAGTATTCCAGGCTTGAGAGGCTTCATTAGACGGTTCGGATTTAAACCGGCGAGATGGACTAATTCCCTCAGACGCGCCGTGTCAAAAAGCCTGAACGGCCCAGGAGAATGTGCAAACGCTGGGAGGAACCTGCACTAACCTGGTAATCCCATCCTGTCCACTGCTTTCTACACCCGCCCCATTGTTTGTGGCGCCAATCCACTTTTGCCAAAGCGGCTTTAGAGGGAGGTATACAGGGACTGCCATCTAGGCCTGCTTAGACCCAGCCTGAGGGGCTTACAATACGCTCTCGTCCCCAGCATCTCCCCCGCTTTACAAATTCAAATCTTCATGGAGACTAGTTCACAAAACAAACACTGTCAGTTTGATGGAGCCTCTGTAACGATATGCAAAAGGCGAGCCGGGAAGGTGCTCAGTTTCCTGAATAGCGCTGCAGCTTTCAAACCTGCAGGAGGAGGACGGGGCTAAACAAATGAAGATAAATACAAAATACCACCCTATACGTATTTGGTTTTGAGAAGTGGCTTCAACTCTAAAATCTTAAGAGGATTTAAAAGCTGTTGGTTACCTTGAATAATTCCACACGAGCCATGCAGGAGAAATCTGTGTGCTGTGTACATCTCTGCTGACAATAAAAGAAATGGAAAAATAAATAAAACAAAGGCCAGCGTGAGGGCGAAAGCCACCAGCGTGTGCACAGAGCCTTGCCAGCGCTCACAGTCCAAATTAGTGACAAGTTTATTCCCTGCCTGTGGTCGGGAGAGACTAAAATCGCGCCATACGACAGCCACAAAGTGGCACAGGGACTGTTTGATGTCTTCATGTGGGATATAGTAACCTCTTAAAGCTTGTACGCAGTCCAAAGCACACAAGATTACACTCTCACGATTACAGTAGGAGGGAATTGTTTACTTCTTTACAGATCGCTGGGAAGTCTGTTAGTCCCTCATCTGTGACAAAAACGATAAACTGCAAATTATTTGGGGGTGAATTGAGGCAGCAGAAAGAATGCTGAATTTAAATTTAAAATGTGAGGAAGTAGAATTAAAATGTACTGAAATAAATAAAAACTAACTTTGAACATTGGCTAATATTGGTTAATATTTGGTTAAGATTTTTTATTACATTGAATAAATTAAATTTGTGGGCCAGTGTGAATGTACATGTATATATAAAAAAAAAATCCTGGGTTGTATTTATTTGAATTACAGTTCAGTACATTCCTCTTCCTGTCATTCCAATTCAACTTCCTGTGGGGTGTGGCCAATTCAATTCAAATTCCAACACACAAATTGAAAGAGAGCCCATTTTGGCTCAACTCTGCTTTCCTAAATTAATAATATATAATTTTCTAAATACTTATTTTTTTCAAGTATTTCATACAATTTAGTTCCTCCTCCTCAAAGAAATCACTTGCTCTGATGTTAAAGGTCTCATTTGATGCATGTAATATGAGTGGGATGATTGACTGGCTATGATTACGCTGCCCTTGAGGGTTTAGCGGTGTTGTAAGTTTCTCTCGGCCATTATCACAACACTGATGGCACACATGGCAGCATTTAGAAAGCGCCAGGCTTCAGGTATGCCAGAGCCGTCACACACTCTGTGCACTGCAGCATAGGGCTCATATGCTGAGCGTCTGTTGGCTCACAACACATCTCTTTGTTTTGGAACCAGCCCCAGAATCCTCATGCTGGTAAAAGTTGTGTTTAATTCTGTCGCTAAATCATAATGACAAGGAGACCACCGGTTTCTGAAAAAGAAAAGGAGAGAAAGAAACTCACATATACACTTCTCAGTCTTGCTAGCAAGGGGCATTCACTCATACACACACAACCGGACACACACACACATTGTCGTGTGATGCCTTTGCCAAACCACAAGCTAGGGGCCAAAATTCCATAGGCAAATTCTTGAACCCAGCAGGGCTTTGACAAAGGGAAAAGAAAAATCAGTGGAAAGGTAACATTAGTGAAAAGTGTACAAATTGATATGCTTAAATTAGGCAAATCCCTAAGGCTGAATAAATTGAGCTCATTTCAAAGATAAAATACTCATTAATTTTAAAAAAAAACCACACACACACACAGCAAGTAAAAGACACCCAGCATTTAGAAACATTTTTATCAGTTTTGCAGGAGAAAAAGACGATCCCACTGACGCTAATGACCCAGAAAGAAAGCGCAAACAAAAAAAAATGAAAAAAAAAAAAAAAAAAAGAAAAAAAAAAATTAAAAAAAAAAATAAAAAAAAAAGAAAAAAAAAAAGCAAAAAAAAAAAAGAAAAAAAAAAAAAAAAAAAAAAAAAAAAAAAAAAAAAAAAAAAAAAAAAAAAAACAAAAAAAAACAAAAAAAAGAAAAAAAATAAGAAAAAAAAAAAAAATAAAAAAAACAAAATAAAAACAAAAAAAAAGAGAAAAACAAAAAAAAAAAAAACAAAACAAAAAAATAATAAAAAGACACGTAAACATGTTACTTAATTGCATACTAGCAATAAGACGGATTAAACCAATCAGGTGTGAAACTAAAAAGGGGGGAGGAGGAAGAAAACAGGAAGATCGGGAACAAAATGAAAATTAAGAAGGTAAACGATCCTATTTTTAGTTCTATTCTCCCAACGTCCTCCATTCAGATGGTAAAAGACACCGAAGCCCTCTATTGCAGAGAACAGTCTTCTTGTTTAGAAATAAATAGGCCAAACAATAGATTTGAAATGCCTGTCTGCGGTTGAGGGGCTGTTTTCTTCTGCTTGCTTTATGACATTTCATTACATAGAAAGCCGTTTAAATGACTGCTCTTTTTCTTAGACCAATTACAGGAGATATCTGAGACAACAGCAAGAGAGCGATGCAATAAAGAGGCCCGCACAAACACACAAATGTGCCATCTCCTCTTTCTCTCCGGTACATCCGACGCCATCCCCTCCTGCCCCCCCCCCCCCCCCCAAAACAAAACACAAATCCGCAAACACACACACACACAAATCCCCACAATCCACAAGCGCCACCCGCCACCATCACAGCCCTGACGCCAGGACATCAATTCTCGCAAGTCGCAGAAAATTACCATGCATGAATGCAAAAAAGCCTGATCAGGAGTAATTAACACGGCTTCATATGCAAATTTTATTAATGCAGAACTACAAAGTCATTATGCAAATGCAACTTTCGTCAAGCCTCTTGACAAATATTCAGAGCTCCAGCCAAAGAACAGGTTTTTCTCTCTCGGTCTCTCTCTCTTAGACTCTGTACTTTTTTCCAAGGCACAGAGAATGTATAACAAGTATGTTAAGTTATTTTGAACTTGGGAAATCTTTTTTTTTATATTCTTATGGAAGTTTAAATCTTAGCAGTAAGGCGATGATGGCCAGGCATCCGCAATTAAAAAGCTGGCTCTTGGTAATGACTGTTTGGCTTTGGAGCGAGGTAATGAACCTGTAATTCTGGGGGAAGCGTGTGGGGGGGGGGCGAATATGAATATGCATGAGGCTCACTGCCTTTGATGATTAAAGAAAATTTTAATATTTAAATGAGTGCATGCAAAGTGATTAACTGAAAAAAGCAACGAGGCAAAAATCTGAAAAGGATTTCAAGATGCTGAGAAGAACATGGATGCAGCTTTCCTTTTTTATGGTCTATTAATGACTAAAACTGTTTTCTCTCGTTCTTTCACTCTCTCTCTCTCTCTCTCTCTCTCTCTCTCTCTCTCTCGTTTTCAGCTTCTCACTCCTCCTGGCTTTTCCTGTTCTTGCCGCTGCTGGACATGACCCAAATGCAAGGATTTGGAAGGCATTTCAAAAGCTAAGTAAAGGTAGCACTTTGCTGAATTTTGAAGTAGTGGATTAAACACACAGGAGGGAAGAAATTAAAGTCTGGTTCACCAAAGGGAACGGCTTTAGCAGCATGTAAGGCTGTGTCATAACTATGGAGGATGGTTTGACATGAGCCGCAGAGGACCACGCAATCAACCGCCGATTAAGATAGATATCGTTAAAACCAGACACTCTACTTTACTTGACGGCCACGAAACTAATAGCTCTCAAATTGATTTTGCAAGCTTGATTATGTGTTGCAGTATTGTAAAAATGCTAATTATTTCAAATGCAAAAGTGCAAATGTAGCATGTTAAGTCAGTAAACAAACTATTAATGCAAATGTGAATGGTAATCTTAAGTGTTAATAAGTTTAAAAGGTGCAATGTACATCTAGTCCAGGAAAACATGACAAAAAGTCCCTGCTTGTTTGCTTGCACCTCAATGCAACATTCAAAGTACTATCCAGGCTGCAAATTTAAAATGCACATATGGGGGAAAAAAAGACAAATGCTGCATTATAAGTCTGAACTAATAGCTAATGTGGCTAATGCAGACATTTAAAAACATGAGGAAAAAATGGTGAAACTAGACAAAAATGGGCATTTTTTTTTTACTTTAAAACAGCCGCTTGGTCTGACTTCAGGCTTTATTGAAACAAATGAAAGTGAATAAAACAAGAAGACCAGCAAGAGAACTGTATCTGAAGCAACATATTAAATCAAACATCTATCTGTGCACACTGATTCAGGCATAGCCTCTGCACCAGGGCAGACCATCCTACCGCCAAGCCTTTGTGAATCTTAATTGAAAAAATGGCATGTGTGTCATATTATGGAAGCATGTTTTCGATATCTCTGCGCCTGTGTTGTGTCATTATTTATTGAAGAGCCCTCCCAGTGTATATGCTGATTCTGAGAGAGGGACATGTACTCTCAATTGAGATGTTCTGCGCAGCGAGGGAGGATCCAAATATCTGTTTATTCTGGACTGTGCATGTTCATCTCTGCTGGGCAGAAAATAAGAAAAATATACCATCTTCTGATGTACTCAAAATTCAGTCTGATTTACAACAATGTTAAACATCTAATGGGCAGCGCATGTTCTCTAAATTCCCCTCTGTAAATATTGAATTTAGACATTACATCAGAGAAAATGTGAACTGTACATGCAAGATAGACTAAACCATGAAACCTACATAGTCAACCTAATGCCTAATAACAAACAAAGATGAAATCTAAATAAATGCTAACATTCGAAACAAAGCACATCATGCACAGTTACAAAGCTGGCAAACCATGCTGGCACCACACCACTGCAAGTGAAACTCTGAAACAAATCTTTCTGGGCAAAATCTCAAAAATAGGTAGGAAGTGAGGGCAGGTAACAGGAACCGGCTGGCCAGGCTCAGTATCACTAAAGCCAGCACCAGATCATTCTCCAGTGCATTAAAAGCTCTGAGATGAGAGATACACCACAATCTCACTATTGAGATACAATAACCACATTTTATCACTCAGTACACTGCTAATATTTTACAGTACGCTCCATAAATAGAATGTAGTCAATTTGCATATTTGAATAATTAAAGATGCACTCTTTATTTTTTTAA
This sequence comes from Sinocyclocheilus anophthalmus, assembly GCA_018155175.1. Taxonomy (NCBI): domain Eukaryota; kingdom Metazoa; phylum Chordata; class Actinopteri; order Cypriniformes; family Cyprinidae; genus Sinocyclocheilus; species Sinocyclocheilus anophthalmus. Next base: position 662,097 of record JADLZN010003113.1, on the reverse strand, counting down.
TGTTGTACTGTATAGCATTGTGCTAAAGTTTTCAGTAAACAAAGCAGAATGTGCATAGTCACCCACGATTCATTTATTCTGCGAGCAAAAGTGTCTATTAAAATAATGTAATAATGTGATTGTATTCAGCTGGTCATGTGATCTCAACATGGTGGCACCCTTAATACTACTGTTAAGATTGGGGTCTGTTTTACACATATTTTCTATTATGTCAAGTACTGAGATGTATTCCTTTACGCTTTAAAAATGTTAATGAAGTTGAAAAAAAAAAGGCAGAGCACATTTAATTACCATTCACAATGAATCTGTGGCCATCAAATATGCTGATACTGAGGATGTCAGGCCCCGAACATCAAGCGTTTTGGCTCCTGATGAATCGATTTGCATAACACCTACAAACGGTTCTGGCACTAGACTCGAGACGGCATTAATGGCAGGTGTGGGCTCCGAAGTGACAGGGGCCCAGCGGTGTGATCAATCTCAAGGAGAGGCAGGGTGAGAGAGGAAAGTGTTTGAGGTAAATTTCTTTATAAATATAGCATGTCTCATGAAATATTCACCGCGACGATCTGGTGAGCCAAGGGTCAGAAATAACTCCCCGTCGCAGCACTTGTTAGACGTGTAAAGCTGTGTGAGTGTGCTAGGATGGTGTGAGTGGAGAGAGAGAGAGTGAAATGTTGACAGAAAAAGGGGCCCATCATGGCAAAAGACATGTCCACCATCTCACCACGTGGCCACCTGGCGTTCCTATGGTGACAGAATGCGAGCTAACTGGTGCAGCCTGCTGTGAGCTTTTAGATTGAGCACTAATGCAATTGTATGGCATTTTATAGTCACTTTTTAATAACAACAACAATATATTTATGTTTATTCCTTCCTCAATACTGATAGCCCTAGGTATTAAACTTCAATTAACTGCTAAACTGCTTAACATGCATTAACATCAAAACTTTATTTGAACAAATAATCTGAATTATCAAAAATTAATAAATCAAATGATCTAAAATATTTGTTTTAGATCATTTGAGACTTTGGTTGTTGCTGTTGTTTTGTGTAAACTTTATATTTTTAATATTGAAAAAGAGTAACATTGATAGAATGTTCAACATTCCGATGATAACAGCGATGACAGAGTATTGCATACCGAATTCCGATTAGTCTTGCTTCTTATACCTGCTTGCATAACGAAATGTGACTAGTGTAATATGTGATTAAATGTGATTTTTTTACGTCTTGGATGTCAGTCAACATAATATGACTAAATAAAAATAAATAAATAAATAAAATAAAATCAAAACGATCAAAAAAGTACTGCAACCAAATATATATGGACAAATCAAAACCCTTAAGGAAATGTTTGCTTTCTATTTGACACTCTTATTTTCATACTGATATTTAAGCCAACCTCAAATGCAACATTGGTTTGGAATGGTACATGGCTACATCACCACACATGCACACCAAGAAGAGCTTGATTACAACCAACACCAAACACTCCTTTATTTACGCTCTTTATTTACACCACATCTGATTCAGTTTTCCTGAAAAACTAAAACACAACCATCCCTGTTGGATGCTGTAGAACACAAACAAACAGATGACAAACAGAGCTTGGCACAATCTTCTTTCCTTCCACCATCACACATGCATATTTAAAACGTACAAATTTTGCCTCTGATCACTTATATGTCATAAAGTCAGTGACTGCGAATTCAAAAGCAGATTTGGAGAATTAAACATCCATAGGCAAAATAAAAGAGACGGAAGAGGAAGCTTACATTCCCTGAAGAATGTTGATTACTCCAGCTGTATTTAGACATGAATATGTAATAACTTGACCAGAGCCTGCCTTAACCAAAAACACCTATTCTAAGATTTTATGCGTAATATTATCTCATAATCCTTTTGTTTCAGGTTCATGAGATCATATTAAATTATTGCTCTTTAATTAATGCATCCTCACAGCGAACCTGCTCAGCACAATGCACTGTGGTTCATAGCACCTCTATCTAAGATCTATAATGAAATAACAAGTACCATTAAATGCCTGGCCAGCTTCAGCAGGATAAGCCATCTAGATGCATTAAGGGGTGGTAAATGTCTTATTTATTTGTTTATTTATGTATGTATTTCACATTTGGACTGCTTAATGGTGCACAGTGGCAACAGCCAGCTATGTCGGCCATCTCAGGGCCCTCTTTTTCAGTGCCACTGAACTGTTTTAACCTAGCTGTGTGACACGAGAGGGGCTCTAGTGGCTCGTGCATGCAAACCAAGCCCTCCCAATGCCCCCAGCAGCAGCTCCTATCGCCTGAGGGTATGCAGAATGTCATATTTTATTTAATTAGGGCTATTAAATATAATTAAATTCTGCTGAAACTTAAGACGCTAAGTGGCAATACAATACGGTGCCGAGCGAGCCTGTGTCCTGCTGATATTTATGCGAGAAATATTGAATTCAACCCTCAAGTGGTTCCTCTTCAATGGCTGTCCCGTATTGTCATAGATAACGTTGACTTTTTCATACACACTAATAAAGAATAAGCCACTGGGAGAATCATCGCTAAAAGCAATTTCTGTAATCAGAATACTTTATCACAAGGTCTTTTTCGACTGATTATAGGGTTTCCGGAGCAAAGCACACAATGTTTAGTTATCATCACGGAGTCTCTAGAGAACAGTTATGTATATGTGACTTAATGAAGTTGCCGTTTAGTACCTTCACTCAGCCAAAAACCAAGAATCACTTGGATGATTTTCCTCCTAAAGGCCCGTAATGTACGCAAGATATGAGCCGTGATATTGGGAACGTTAACTTCAGGAAGGAAGGCCAGAAATGATGCTCTTCCTGTTGGACTATCTGTGAATCACATGTGAGAGGCCAAGAAGAGAGGGCTGATGTGATGGAGGCTGACGTGTAGGAATGAAGCGGTGGAGTTACGACCTGTCCACATTGCTCGTGTGTCAAGGTTACTCGGACGGTTTAATGAAAAGATCAAAATGCACTCTGGCCTAAAAAAAAAAAAAAGATATGAGGGTCTGGAAGAGCAGGGAACTCTTGCGAATATAAGGTTGGTCTGACCAGAGTTAGCTTTTGGAATCTTATTGATAGATTCAGAAGTGGTCTTCCTCCAACATCTCTCTCTCTCTCCCGCATTCTCATGCTTTCTCTCATTTCTCCACTTGAAGCTGGCGGATGGATATATTATAGAAGAAAAAAAACAAATTCATGAAAAATGATCTGTGCTTTGCCGAGCAAGAGTACCACTGCTATTTTCAAGGCGGAGTGGCTGAGTGTTTTTTTGCGTGTCATTTTCTGTTTCACGTCGAGAACAAATGGAACGGGAAAGGTTTAGCATAAAAGAATACTTTAACCTGCTGGGAGGCAATTATGAATACAAGGCAGCCTGTGAGTGTTTAGCCGCATGCTCAAGCTGACATTCAAGCGTCTTAATCACTTTCAGAGGATGTTTCATCTGCCGTTATATTCTTCTCGGCGAACTGCCTCCCTCTCCAGCCCTGAATTAATAAAAGGTGTAAAATTTACTCTTGCTAACTGCAATATGATTTACAAAGGCAAATGTTCACCTTTCATATGCCATTTTTCAAATTCTGAAGTTTAAATGAGATTAAAACTACTTTTCAGTGTGGATCTTTTCACAAACGAAAGAGAGATTTAGTCATTTTAGATGGCATTGACTGAAATAATATTAATTGGATAATCTAATACTATCACATTTTTTTAATTCACAATAAAAGTAACATGAATAGTTTCCTTCTTCCTTTTTATCCTTAAAAATACAAGCTAATGTTTTAACATTTACAAAAAGAGAATTGTCAAGAACAAAAATTGATTATATTCCGAATAAGTAATTTAAAGGTTTACATCAACAAAAATTGATATATTTTTACAAAAGATAAAAGAGAGACGCAAACACCCATGTGAAACTGACTCAAACTATAATAATTATATAATATAATACAGTCAAACTATGAGAATGATATCTGTGTGTGTCTTTGAACTAAAACATTAGTTTTTGAACCCTGACCTAAAGTTTGTTTTTGTGTGTGTGGTTATCAAAGTGCACGCTTACCAGTCAGTCTTTAAAAAAAGGAAACATCAACGACGAACTGTAGTGGAACAGTTTGCACGTAACTGTGTGGATGCTTGCATCATATTTCACAACTGACGCCAACACTCTCTCGGTGCGAGCAGCCAGCCAGTCAGTCAGTCTGGGAGTGAAGTCTGCCTGCATCATGTGAGGTACTGAGTAATTTAGCAGCAGCCTCATTATTACAGACATTTAAATACATGAGGCATTGTGGTGGCACGGAATAAATTGTCTCTGATGCCGCGGGTAACGTTCGCAAATAAGGATTGTGAGGCATTAAAAAACGACGTTATTAAAAACCGAGGCAGTGTCATAAGCCGCTCCCCTGCGTTTCCCCCGGTAACTTTGTCCAACCTAGAATATTATTTTATGAGACCCATTTCCCAAGATCCCTCCGGGTTCTTTGAGAAGGACTTGACTGCGCTGTTTTGTAAGATAACTGGGAGAGTTCTCTCCCTACAGCTGGACTAAACTAAACTGCCTCTTTACCCCTATTCAATAGGAAACTCACTCTTTTAATCCTACTCTATTTCTTTCTTTCTCTCTCTCCCTCTTTTTTTTTTTGAGCGTTTGAATTTTAATGAGCTTTTCACCTTTAAAAGCAGATGGCTCAGGCTGGATTTCTCCATGAAAGTAGGGTGAGTTCTGTCACGTCTTGCACAATTTGTTTCAACTACCAGAGTCCTTCAGGGGGTTTTAGGGCTTTGAGTCAGTAATGTGATGTTTCACTTTGCACGGCGTAGGCTCCCCTAATGAAATCAGCTGAAGGAAAAACAATCTCTCTCGAGGCTCGCAGATGAGCGGTATCACAATCACTACAGGACGCCCAGAGTCCTACCGAGGTAAATGAGTGCGTGTCTCCCTTTGTCTGCAACTCTGCAGGCTCTAAGTGTACGTCTGCGCACATAAGTATTAGAAAACACGCTGGCGCGAGAGAACGTGAGAGTTCATTAGCGTCAACTTCGTATGCCTGCTCAAAACTTTTCTGGAGAGAGTTTGACCTACCTGCCAGGCCACTTTCTTGCTTGGGGCAAATTCCTTTTGGGAGCGTCAACAGTCTCTCGTCCTCTTCTTCAGGTGTCACCTGGATTCCAATTTCGACCGGTTCCACCACTTTCCTCAGCTCTGCGCGGGGCGGCGAGGGGCTATTGCGGTCTGCCATCTTGTCGTAGCAGCCGTGGCCGGTCGTCAGACCCTGGCATTGCTTTTTCTTGTGCTCGATGAAGAGCAGAATGTCCCCCAGGGGAAAGGTTAGTTGGCACTGGCCACAGGTGAGGAGGTCGTGGTCGCCCAGGCCCGGAGGCAGAGGCCCAGTCATGCTGGGATCCAGCAGCGGGTGAGGGTGAGAGTGGAGATCAGCCACGGCCAGTCCTGCATCCACATGCTCAGCTTCCGCTTTGGGGCAAAGCAAAAGAAAGAAGCATTTTGAGATAATAGGATATTCTTAACAAATGCTCCATCTGTGCACAAATAAACAGTGCATATTAGTCTAAACAAATAAAAAAAATGATTTAAACTTAATAACTTACTCTGCTACTGAAATTAGTTTGATTTCTGCTGATGTAACCAAGGCCATGTGGGTGAGGAAATATATTATCCAAAAATAATGTGCTTAACCTGATTTCAGATCCTGATAATTACAATGAAGTCCCGCCCTAGATTATTTTCCACATAATATTCAGTTTCACTCTGAAATATGTCACTTCATGCATTTAGATTCATTCAGATACATCAGCATGGGAATTCGAAATAAAATACTAGCCACTTATTTAATTTTATTATTGAATAACTATATATTTTTTCATTTCTGTTTCACTCTGAAATAAGTAACTTCATGCAAATTTAATGCATGCGTTTACAAATAAGTTGTCACTCTATCTGTATCTATCCATGCTTTTTTTAAATCTTCTTTTTCCTGTCTTCTTACACAAATTAATTGAAAAATCATAGAATTACAAGGGAAACTGCTTGTAATAAAATAAAATACTTGGGTCAAAAAATTATTAACCAATAATATCATAGCATAACATAAAATACCCTTACTCAATCAAAAACAAAATCAAGTCTCAATCTAAATTATTTCCTGCTTAATATTCAGTTTCATTCAGAAATGCACTAGTCACTTTATGCAAATTAAATGCATTAACAAACATTGATTCATCTTTAGCTCATAATTTGCCACTGTATTTACATCTATCCATGCATCCCTAACCGCCTTCGCAAACTAATTCATAAAAAAAAAACTGACTTAAACACACCAGCACATCAGTGAGGGAAATTGAAATAAAATACAAATGGCGTGGAGCTTGAGACATAATCACACATTTTCTAAAAGTTCAGGGTCAGGTCATTTAGCATTTTGTTATTTGGCAGCTTGTTAAAATAAAGGAAATTAATGTTGGGGCCCGTTTAAGTGTTCACCTACGTCCCATGACAGTCCCACTAAACTTCGAGAGCAGAAAATAAAGGCAGACTTAAATTTAATCATCCCAGCGGCCACACACGAGGCACTTTGCTCCAGTTCAGCGTGTTCTGTCCTGTAACCAGCCAACTCTTAATAAACATCCATATGTGAGGCCGAGACCCAACATCAAGGCACTGTTATTAATATACAATACAGTATTTGTGAGGTTGAGAATGAGACCGCCAGACCTGAAACAGAAAGTCTGAAGGGAGAAGAAAGAAAGAAAAAAAAGCAAGAAGGAAGGAGGGAGGGTTCCGTTTTTGGCTGTGAGAGATATTTGCGCAGCCATGAGAGCAAGAGGCCCTGCAGATCTTCTGGTTGATTCTGTCACCTAGATAAACAGCGCGGAGCGGCGGGCGCTCAAACCACAAAGTACACTGGACAACCTCAGTCCCTCTGCCTCCATTTTGAAATTTCAGCCTCACCTTTCAGCACGCGGCCACAATCATCCCTTTGTAGCCCAACGCCGAGTGCAAGAGCAGTTTTATCAAAGACAGTAGAGGCCCTTGACAAAGCCCCCTCGGGACCCCCTGACAGACAGCTCTGTTGATGTTACATTTGACAGCTTATCCTTGCGCCATACTAATCATAAGATCTAGACAAACACCTCTCTGACTGCCACTTTACACTCTTCAGCTTCCTGTCACTGCTTTCATGCTCTCTCTACTCAACACGCTGCATGATTTCGGTGAAAGCGGGAAAAAAAGAAGAAAAACACTACCATAGCAACACTTAGAGCCACACAGCGAGCAGGTGCAGATTTTTGAAGTGCACATAAATCTGGAAGGAGAATGAAGGGAGGAATTCTCAAATTGTCAGAGCCTAAAGGACAAATGTGGGATGCTTTTAAAGAAACAACAACCTTGTGGAACAACACAAATTAGAATTCATTTATTACCATTTTAATTTTCAAATTTGGCCTGCGCGCTTTAGACGCTTTTCACCAATATGAGGCCTAAAAGTGAGAAACGCCGTGAGAAGAGACAGACGGCGATAGAGACAAAGATGGAGAAACGGACCACGCTGCTCACACAATACAGGTAGCCCTGTTTACATCTCCCAGAGGAACCGCCTAACCACTAATTTTCGATGATATATTACGAGCAGCCTGCGCATCCATCTGCAATTTGTCCACGGTCCAAATTATGAATGCGGACAGATTTGTAATGTCAAGCTCAGAATGCAGCTTTGAAAACGAAACCATTAAACCCCCTCTTATCTTTATTCCAGACGATACACACTACATTAGAGCAGCTTCAGATGTGCATCCTGTTAAACAACAGCATCTAAAGACTTTGTAATCATATTAAGAAAGCATTTTGATTAAATAAAGCATTACAATATATATATATATATATTACATCTGCACACACATGGCACCGTTTTCAGATTTTGCACTATATTGAAGGAAATAACTGAAGATGACTAAGGTTGTTGAACCCCCCTCAAATCCAGCCCCCCTGACTCAGACAAATAGGAGTGGAGCACAGACCCCCTTCGGGCAATATCAGGCCATCTGTGCATTAAATTAGTTTGCATGTAAATAAAGAGAAACGCCTGCACAGAGACTCATCAACCTATGCAATACACTGCATTAAAAATATGACTGTGGCTACATTGTTGTTAGTTACTTACTTCAAATAAATAATTTTGTTATTTAAATTTTAATATTCATTTATTTTGAATCACATACATTTTTTTGGATATTTGGGTATTATGAATAGAGGTATTAAGTGTTAAACTATGAGTATTTTTTAATCAATTATATTGCATATTAGGTTATAGGCAGAAGTAATAAGAAAGTAATAAGAATAAATTAACTGTTATTTTTTTATTTTATTTTATTTATTTTTTGTGAGAAGTGAGAAGCTTTTGTCAGGAGGCTACATATCCAATGTCACAATTTACTAAAAAAAATATATATATTTAAAAAATCTTCATTTTACATAATAATGTTCCTTTTTAATTTAAAGCTTTAAAAAAATTATGATTTAAATCAATATTTTTATATGAAGACTTTGTGACTCACCTGTAAATAATTTTCTCTATCGCTGGGGAAGGTCTCACAACAAAAACTATTTTACATATATCTGTAACTGTACTTGCAACTGTGAGCAATATGTGTGCATGTTTGTGTGTCACGCATTTGTGCATCCTGGGATGCTGCACCAGCAGAGGCGCGCACACACACATGCATACACAAATAAACACTACTACAGGAAGAGGTCATTTTCAAATGATTCACAAGTTCAAGAAGACAACATGAAACACAGAGCATATTTTTGGCATTTGTAACAGACTCAGATAAACAGCTATAATTCACCAAACAGGTTATAAGTTATACAATAAAAAAATAAGTTATAAGCCATTATAAGCTCTCAAACTGCGTAACAGGAGGTTAGAGTGAGATTGCAGCCTCTCAGTACTGTAGGAGAGAATTTGAGGTGCGCTAGTGGAAAGCGTTAGTTTAATGTGTCATAGGTCTAGCACAGACCTGAATCAAAGTGACAGCTGGAGAAAAAACCCAGAGTGGTAAAGAACGTGCGCAGCTGAAATTTTCTCTCTCCCTCTGTCCCCTTCTTTTGCTCTGTCTGTGCCAACCACAGGAAACACGCTGCTTGCAAGCAACTCCGCTAGTACCGCACTTCAAAAGAAGGGACCCCCGTATGCACAAACACACACACACCAGGTGTTGTAATCATGTAAACATACGGCTGAGTCTTGGATTTGCCTATAGAGTCTGAACTAATCCATAGGTGAGTTAAATGCTTCAAGATGTCAATTATTCACCCTCATTTTGTTCAAAACCTGTATGACGTTTTCCGTGTAGAATGTCTAAGCAGCTTTTTTTCAGGAGAATAAAGGAGAACGGTAATTGTTAAGCAAAATTTCAGTGAATAACGACTTAAATTCAGTTGAAGACTGAATATATAAACAACTGTGGAAAAGAGCAGCTCGGACATTCTTCCAAATGTCTCCTTTTGCTTTCCACAGAAAAAAGAAAGTCATACAAGTTTGGAAAGACAAGAGGATAAATAAATAACAGAATTTTCATTTTTGGAGATCTTTTCCTTTAAATAACTCTGCGGAAGGTATGAGATTGAACTACGCAGGCCCGATCCGATGGTGTACGTTTCCTGCTCTAGGCAAACAGGTGAGAGTCTGCAATTCCTCACAGTCACACACACTCACACTCTCACACACACTCTCATCCACCAGTGATAACAATGCTGTCACCAAGGTAACATTACAGCTCATGATTTTCTCTGATCCCTCAACAAATACTCCATATAATTCTATCAGGGCCACCGAAATGTCAAATGTTATTTGTCTTTATCAAGCACTCTCTGGCAGCCGGAGAGAAAGACAGTGAGGGACAGTGGAAGTAAGAAAGCCTGAATAATATTTATAGGTGGCTAAAAAAGGATGATATGAAATGAAATCTCGACTTTGGATAGAATGCACACTTACTATTATACCTCTATTTCATTTTTGAATGAAAAAAGTGCAAGAAATGGACTATTTCTCATGCACATGCTACCTTGACATCCTGAAATCAGTCAAACGTGGTAATGTTAAAAATAAGCCTCATTAACCTAAGAAAGCTACATGTACAGTATATGAGTCAGAATGAACACTAATGGGATTTCACTAAAACATAAAACTAAAAAAAGACATGGCTTCCAAAAATGAACGCATCACAAGGCACGTCTTAACACAGTTTTGGATTTATCCTTTTCCATTCTGTATTTACGCACCATTGTTCAGGGGCCCTCTGACTCATACTTAACGGAGTCTTTTTGTTTGTGAGGAACCAAATTGCTGTTGACAGGTATTTGGCTGATCACAGTACAGTCTGGCTTTCCCTCCAAAACACACAAAGGTCTGCGAGTTATGTAACAACGCTTTAGCAGCCCCGCGTTAACGTACCTTTCATCCTTAGACTGTTACCCTGCAAACCCTACCATTAATGCTCAGCGCTATTTGGCTCACAGTTGAACTGTTGAGATTTTCCGTAGCGATACCAGAATGAAAAGTCACAGTCAAACAGGTTTTGGAGGGTTTTTTAGCCATTGCAACTGTTAGGGCCTAATTAGACAACACACACCATTTAACGGATTTCATATTGTTTTTTACTGGGTCCATAAATTTTCCTATTTAAATCTTGAAAGACTTTATAATGCTGCCCAGATATAAAGATTTACCCTGCGCCAATTAAAGCCATTCACAGAACTGTGTGCGCGGAGGGCAGAGCGTGCTGAAAATGAAAGCCAGGGGAAGGGCCTAATCAAACAATAAAAGCTCCGCTTTACTGTTTGTGCATTATTTTCCTATGTTTCCCATCAGCCCGAGCTGCACAAGAGCAGAAGCAGTGGGTGGGGGCTTCGCTAGTCACGCTGCTACGTACACAAACCTGACCACACCAGCCCACAAACTCCAATTCAGAAATACCCACCCGTTACCCAAGCACAAAACAGAGATGCAGGCTAGCTGAGTAGGACAGGCTGGATTTGGGTTGAGCCTTCCACTCAGACGGCCGGCACGCAAACAAACAAACAAACAGGTCTGCAAAGAGGTAGCAAGTCAACGGCAGCCATCTTTCCAGTCATTTCACATTCGCAAAAGGCCTGTGTAACACATGCACATGTAGCAACGGTGCTTACAGGAATCTATTAGGAATTAATTCGTCTGTCATTAATCTGTAACCCACAGTCAAACGCACGCACGCTCAAACAGCAAACCTCCGCCTTGCACTAGACCTCTAGTTTTTCCTGTTTTCTCTTGCTTAAAAACTTCTCTGCGACCTGTTTGTTTAGCTAAATATGTGTCAAAAGGTATGACATAAAGCACTCTTCCACGAGGGGCACCATCATGTTTTAGCTCTGTTAGCCTGAAGGCCTTTGCAAAATCCTGTGAAATAAAAAACAAAGCGCTGTCTTGTTCAGGATATTTAGCTGCTTTAGCTTGCAGAGCACTTCTGTGCAGATGCAAAGGTATTAAAACGCTACTAAATGCGTGTGAGGTGTGTGTGAGCGTAAAGCGTGGTGCATGTGCAAATGAAGCTGTTAACAAGAAGAGAACAGGGATCATCGTGGCACACGGTGGCGGTGGCGGAATTTTAAAAGCATGATCCGCGACCACTGCGGCGGCGCTAGTCCATTGTTTAATTAAAAAAGGGGGAGAAATAGAAAATGAGTCGTCTTGCAGGTAAAAAGAGATTAACATGATGATGTCCACTGGGAGCCCGTCTAAGCAACGCTAACCCTTTATCGGCAAATCTCATCAGGGAGATATTACCTAATATTTTCACAAGGAAAGGAATTATGGGTAGCTGAAACGACTAAATATCACCTGAAGCTTAGCATCTCTCTTTTTTTCCCAGCAAAGGTTTTCATTCTAATGAAATAGCACCAAAAAAGGCATGTATATCACAATCACGGAGCTAGTAACACATTCCCACACAACACGCTTATCTGATGCTCAGGAAGCGAAGCGCTTCCATGCTCAGAGCTGGTCAGAACTCAGCCAGCTGTGGGACGTCAAACACTCAAGCCACTATTACGAGTGTCTGTGTCTCATAAATCAAGCCATGAAAACTATGCCCACTTTTGATGCCGTCCAAAGGATTCAGCCGCCTTCATGCATTTATACGGACAGACAGGCATAGACTTCTGTACATTTCATCAGAGACGGCTTCCTGTTGCTCTCTCACTCTCCCACTCGTGACGCAAACAAAAGCCACCTGAAACTGAAAGAAATATAGAATATGCAAGTGTATTAATCAAACGTGCCAGGCAGACATTTTGCCCATTGTTATGGGGAGAGTGTAAGCTCTGTAGAGGCTACCATTTTTTATATCACAGACTCAAATTTATTTATTTAGATGGCAAGAACAATAGGTCCTCAGTCAGAGGGGCCCACAAGTTCCAGAGCCACTTCATCATTCACTTTTTAAGCACACTTGGCAAAACGAACGAGGTGACGTTCAGCCTAAATTTGTTTGTTTTGGTGTCACGCTTGATGTCCTATCTATAGTTAAAGCTACACCTATCAAATACTTATTACACATCTAAATGAGCACCGAGAAGCGATCCAGCTCTCACTGTAAATAATTAAATAAGTTCTTGAGTGCTAAAGACAAAGTCAAAAAAAGGAAAGAGAATGACAGAGCCTTCATGTTGTAAGACCAGCTGCTGCTGTGAGGCGTTGACAGTTTGCATCTGAGCATGTGTGTTAATGGCAGTATCGTTTGAAACATCTATGCCAAGTCGTCGGAAGCCGCAGCCCCCTATTTCACTCGACTTACCCATTTAAGTGCATTTAGGAAATATGTTTTTACACTTTTCAGAACTGCCTTCCACCCCCTCTGGCAGACTTAGAGCTCCCCCTAGCAGGTCATGGCCAGCACACTCTGCACTGCAAATGTAAAGTGGCCCAATTCAGCATCCAGAGAAAATGAAATAGAAACAAGGATATTTGATTCCCTGAACTGTAACAGAAATAAATCATATAAGCGTTTAAATAGCAAGCTTGAACATTTTCAGACCTGATTAGTTTGAATTAAAATATGCCTTGTTTAATTCTAAATAACCCCCTGCCTATTTCATACATGCAAATGACAATGAATAAGCAAACCTTTTAAATTAGTTAAATTAATAAATAAAGAAAAGAAAAAGAAAAGACAATGATTCTGGATTTCTGCTGCTGCACACCCCTCTTGCATTAACGCCTGTGTCTGTCTCCAAATTCATAGTGTTGATATTTTATTTATTTTTTTACTATAATCAAATATGTTATTGTTTATATCTAAACAAGAAAGAATGCATTTCAATACAAGCTATTATCATAAATATAAATCTCTCAGATATGATGACATGAAGTCATGGCTAAAATGTATGTCTTAAATGCATTCAAAGCAAAGTTCCGATAAAGACATTTTCCTGTGCTGGCAGGTCTAATGTGAAACATGCATCTGAAAATTTATGTTACAACTTCATAATTCTGCAGCTCACCGGAGGAAAATTATCCTTCTCGCTGTCATCTGATTTCCTTCATTTAAAGACGACATCTGTTAACTCACTATTATGTTTATTTTAAAGCACTACATTATAAAACACACTGTGCAATGACATGAAAAATTTAACAGGTGTCAAAAATTTAATTTAAATTCGGACAATTCAGTGACGACACGCTCACGTGAATGCAAACATTTAGAAATGTGTCTGCAAATTATAGTAACTTATTGAACGTTAAGGGTTTGGAAGGCATGTGATACTCAGAATTAATTCTTACTAAAAATTTTTTAAAAAACTACAAAATTGTAAAATACCCTTCAGTTAATAGCATATAATGAAAATCCCAGCATATGTAAAGGAAATGCGAAAATGCGCTAAACACTGTAACTGGTTGCATTTCACGCAGAACTAATAAACCACTGGGTTTATAGAATATGTGTTTGAGTGGCGTAATGTAGCACACAACCACAGGCTGCCAAACCATTAAAACTTCTGATGTAAAGCACTGCAAAGTTTGCAGATCGCTCACGCCGAGAACACATAAATTAGCATGTGGATGTAAACTACACACACCCTTGAACAGACAAAAATTGCCTCTCAATAACTCGAGGCTAATCCAGCTAAGACACCGTGGTTAACAAAAGCTAAATACCACAGAAGACATGCTGACGAGCAGACACACACACACACACACACACACACCCTTGTTTACAGCTCCAAATATGTCCTCAAAAATAAAACTTTGAGGTTGGGACCACACTGCTTTTGACTTTGACATTTAAAGCTAAATTTGACAATTTAACTATTACAGAGAAAAACCAGATATATCAACTGTCATCCACATATTCCTGCTCTACAAGAATCTATTTCACATAATCAGCCACATATCAAACGGAATAAGAGCGAACAAGGGTCTTTAAGCTTGCACATTTGCACACACACACACACCAGTATGCGTGAAGAGTTCATACGCTGCCTACTACAAATAAAAAACCTTGTTACATCAAAATCATAGCCACAATCAGCATGTGATGAGAAATCTGAACTACGAGGAAAGAACGCACCCCAGAGCTCAGATGAATATCTGCTAGCACCTGGCCTACATGCCCTCTGCATTAAACCCACTAAGGCATGATACGTTTGAGGACCCTCTCTGAAGCTTATATATTCATTCACCGGTGATGCAATGAACACCTTTCAATCTCTAGTTTCTAAGAAGTAGAAAGTCGACCACCTTCCTTTCTCTCTCTCTCTCTCTCTTACTGTGCCAATAAAAAATACTAAAGCTTGATGTCTAAACTGGCGTCTGCTTTACTCTGTGCACGTCTGCATTTGTGTCCGTTTGTGAGTATGTTGTGTGTGTGTGTGTGTGTGTGTGTGAGAGAGAGAGAGAAAGCACTCAGGGAAAGTTCATTGGTGTAACTGGAGCATTCTGAAATTTAAAGCCCAAATTAATAACCACAGCCATTGTACATGCAATGACTGATGGGACATGTGATAACTATAGCGACAGAAATTCAAAAAGGGCCATTTTCTACTAAACTAGGATGATTGTTTTACATGCATTTTTAACGGATGGTGTTTATGCAGTAAACACAAACGGTTTACATGCTAGTGCACAATTAAATATGGAAAAAATATTTACAAATTACAGTCATAATCGCATATGCAGACAACATACAAAAAAAGCTGTGCATGCCCTATAGCAAAGCTAACTACATGAAATGCAAGCCAGATAATGTGCATTAAGCTTTAAATAACATCTCCATTCTCATTCGTTCATAAGTCATAGTCATATTCGTAAGTCATATTTGTAAACCTTAACAGTAGATTCAAACACACAATGCACAGGCATCCTAAATGTTTACAGTGCAACCGTGTACATGTGTATGTACAGTAACAGATTAAGCCATTAGTGAAAGAATGGTGTGTGTTAGTGTATATATGCACAGCATACATGGCCCTAACCCTGCAACACAAAACAGATTTGGGTGGTATTACATGACTAGGCTCTGCTATGAATTATCTAGGTTCTGTAGACTACACTATAGCATGAATATGAAACTAAATCTGGACAGATTTCATTGTCTTTTAAGTGATTTGATTTTTTTTAACTGCAACAGATGCATTCTAGGAAAAATTCACTGTTTGAAAATAAATTGCTGGAGTTATTTTCTGCAAAGGATGTAAAAGTCTCTCAAAGAAAAATCTAAAAGGTAAATTATATCAAGCATTAGAATATAACTGCTGGCATTGAATATAACTTTGTAAAGAAAATTATCTCGATTTCAGTGTCTGCCTCACATTACCTTCACTTCACAGTCACAACCTTGACTCGGGGGCAAAGCTAAGTGTGAGAAACATTATTAGACATATGCCTGCTTTGTTTCTCTGTACACTCGTACTGATTTAGCAAACTTCAGTTTTCTCACCAAAAATAAAAGCATTGTATAAAAAGATGAGTTTTGTGTAAGAAGCCAATTTATTTAGTATTACAGTAAAGTAAAACTACTTGAGTAAAACTAAGCATGCTCGACATTTGTATCACCTAATTTGACATTACGATGTCAAATGAATTTCATTTAAATCATTTTCCTTGCTCTGGCAGCTCTTTTCATTCAAGTGCACATCTAAGATTTAAAAGCACAAACGTTGCATAATTACAATCAATTTTATGTAGTCTTAAAAAAACAAAAAAACAACCTCACTGCATCCGTGCAGCATGTGCTGCAAAAGTAAAACCTTAAACCGTTCCTGTGCTTGGTGGTTACAGGTAGCTGCTCACCTTGAGAACTACTACAGATATCTTGTAAAAAGTGCAAAAGACTTTGGTTTAAAACGAAACATGATACATAAAGTTTCATTGCATCAGGATTTAAGAAGAAAGGCCTACAACTCAACCACTTTTTGAAAGTAACAAAAAATTATAATAAATAAAAGAACTAAAAATATATATTGCAATAAATTATTTTAATAACCATATATAGCCTAATAAAGGCCCAAATCTTACATGGATTAAAGTAGAGAAAATAAAAAACTCAATATTCACTGTAAATTAGCATAATTGATAAAATTATGCTTAAATATTAACATAACATGCACCTCACTTACCCTACACTTTAATTTAAGGTAACTAAACTTAACTTTACAGAAACTTTGCAAGTGCTTGATTAATCAGTGCAATTTAAAGTTTTTAATCTGATCTCCTGGCCTGCTAACAATTCTTACATTAATCAAACTATCTGATATTAAAATCAAACAACAAAACTTAAACAATACAGACTAAATGAAAGATTTGTATTTTAAGCAAGTCCAAAAAATTGCTGTATTTAATTCTTTGAATTCAGTTTCAACCAAATCACTTTTTAATTCTTTTAAGTAGCACCAAGCTCATAAACCTGACTGTTTGCTAACAGCTGAAGCTACACATATCTTAATTTAATTCATTTAACTGTTCTGTGTTATTGTATTTTAAAAAAAATAAAGATTCATCGCATTTTAATGAAATCATTACTAACACCACATAAACTCTCACACACAGATCGTTACTCCTATTACTACAAAAATGGCCGAAAATGACCGTACAACATCTTAAACACAAATAAGTCAAATAAAAGATGGACTTACGTGTTATAATTTCTCTTTGCGACAAATGTTGAGGGTTTCCCTGCTTGCGACGGGACATTGCCCTTGCATTTACACTGGCATCGCCCAGAGACCCGCACAAGGAATAGTCGGCTCGCGCCTTCTGCCCTCTGTGTCCGTGGCGTGGGCTTTTTCCCCCCTCGGTATCTAACTTTTCCCGGGACTTCCAAAGAACTGCCACAGCTCCGGGCCGTAGATACAGATAGGGGTCCCGTGAATGTGAGAGAGCGAATGTGTCTTTGCGCTCCGGCTCTCCAGATGACCAGAGACGCTCAGACGCTCAGTACCTCAGCGACACACACATGCACTTCAGCTGTGTGCCGAGCGCGATCTGTCCGAGGGCGAAAATATCCTTGACGAGTGACAGTTGTGAAGAAACCACTGGAAATGTCTCAGAACGTGATGCCCGGTGCGTTTGGGTAGGTTGGACCCTCTGGTGGCTCTCTCTTCGTCCGCTCTGCGCCTTGTGGATTTGTCAAAGGCAATTCGATTTTTTTTCTCTGAGTCAAAATAATTCTAAAAAAGAAAAATGGTAATTACTTATTAGATTGGATGAAACGAATCCAGATTCTCCTTGAGTTGGCACTTGAGTGTGCCAAGCACTGGACAGTTCTTCTTCTCTCCTGGGCTCTAAGTGAATGCGATGCCCGGTTACTTTGCACTCTCTCCAACTCTTTGCACTTGCTCCCCTATTCGGCTTTGCGCACTGGAGACCAGGGACATGGACTTGCCACCTCCTTTACAAATGAATGAAGCTTTTTTTTCTCCCTTTTCTGCCTCTATGAAGATGGCGGAGTCCTGCTTCTCCGGGAGCTCTCTGTGTCTCTGTGGCGAGGGCTGCCTCCGTACAATGGGATAAAATTCAAGTTCAAGTGCGGACGTGACGTTAAGTCTACAGTGGGAAAGAAAATTGGAGACTGCAAGAGCACTGGGGGCGACTAGTGGTGGCTTTTCACAACTATCGGATCACCAGAACAGTGGTGGAGAGCGTGGACATCGCGAGCCGCTGTCTTACACACGCACACACACACACACACACTCACACATACACACACTCACACATACACGCGCACAAACACACCGCACCTGATAGACCGGCGCACTGCTTGTCTGTATCCGCTTTAGCGCAAATAAAACAATGCAATATTTCATGCACTACAACGTTTGCAATGAATTTAAAGGGGGAAAGGTTGCGAATAGCTTTTATATATATATACAAAACAAATTATAAAATGGTTTTCCCGTGCATATGTGAATGAGCATTAAATATACAGCTTTTATGTATGCAAACAAATAAATGAATAAAAACCTTGATAGTGATAGTCACACATTAACAGTAAATATTCAAATCAGAAAATTTCAAATCATTTGATGGAAAAGATTAAAGCACGGACGGATGCACAAAGAATACACTTCAATGAGACATAAGTGTGCCGTTTACCTCATAAGCAATAAATTACATGAGACAAGACAGGCGTTGATATACTCACATTTCTTCTTTATGTGTTTTATGTCCTACAGAAATGACATTATTAAATTAAACCCACATTTGGAGAGGAAAAGAACATCAGAAGGAAGAAAAATAATGGGAAGTGTTCAATGTACATTTCTTAATCCTCTTTGCTAGGCAATCTAATGTATATTTTTAGCATTTAAATCCACATATAGCAGACGTTTAATAATTTGATCAAATCTGTTTGAACAAATGAAGGAATACTATACACAACTGTTGCATGAGTGGAAATGCAAGACTGAATACTGGAGGAAATGAAAATAGGGAGGTGTGTTGTGCAAATACTTGCATGATTTGAGTTTACTGGGTGAAATGCAAGTGATGTTCCTTTGCATCTGTTTTACACTCAGCATACAGCAGCAAAATGAAAGCTAGTCATGTGGCTCAGATTTTTTGGATAATTTCTTATTGAATTTCAGAAACTGTAACACACACACACACACACACACACACACTATATATGTGGGATGCAAGTAAATACACAGGTTAAAAATAAAGTTTTTCTGTGGTTTTTAGGTTCAGCAAAAATGTTACTGTCTTTTCCAAAATAATTTTTGCCTGTATTTTTTGGACAGTTTCTTGAGATCAGTGTATGCATTTCTAGGTTCTTTAAAACATGGTGTTCTAAAAAACTAAAGTAATACAATTTGTATTTAATTTACTTTATCAGTCTGCAAACCTTATTTGTTTCTAATTATATATATAAAAAATACATGTTTTTCTGAAGTCAAACTGACTAAATATGATGACAAATGTTCCACTGTGACATGACTATTAATTCAAAATAAATTCCTATGATTCATGCTTTCTGGGTAATCCATTTGCAAATGCAGAGAGGGCAGGAAGTAACCCATAATCACCCTTGTTTTGGAGTTTTAGGGTTAAACTGAGGTTCTCAGAGGTATAACTGTAAATAGCCAGCTAGTTTTTTTTAAATGACATTTCAATTAAAAAAATAGAGGTCACACTTTAGTGTTCATACATGTGTTAACACTGAGAAAAGCTAATGAACTACATGCACTAAATATGTAATTATTTTCTAGAACTGCGTGTAATTAGGCATTATTTTTGTTATTGCCATAGCACTTAATTATAGTAACATGTAATATGTGAACATGTTTAGTGTAAATTGAAACCAATTAAATAGACATGCTGTGGAAAAGTAAGCTAATGGTATGAGATTGAGGGGAACAGAACAAGTTGTTATCGTTTTAATTCATGGAGACTGTATCTACCTTCAACTGTTGATTAACTTGGTGCGTAATAGAGTCATGACACTACCAAAGGCACACAGAGGGTCCGGCTTGTGTCAGTTCAGAGGCAGATATCAGGCGGTGCGCCCAGATGAGAGTGTGTCTGCGTCGATCCATCTGCTCATGATCCATCATGGGATGTGACGCTGGGTGGCACAGCCTCGCCAACAATGCCATATCTCTGATATATCCTCCGCCCCTGAACTCTGTTAAACAACACCCCAACTTTCATGTCAATTCTTTTAGTGATAGATAGATAGATAGATAGATAGATAGATAGATAGATAGATAGATAGATAGATAGATAGATAGGAGACTCGTTTCCTTAAAATGTGGCAAGAATAGCTGAGTGATTTACATTAGAAATACCAGGTGTTGCCAAAAAATGACATTTTATGATTTACAATCATCTTCCTGGAAATCAAGATTGGAGGAGGTTGTTGCTGATACGGGCTCTTTTACTGCTGGATTATTCTCTCTATAAAAAGCGTAAAATGTTCTCTGAAAAGCAGTGGTTGCCCAAAGCTGAAAATCCTATTTTATTGCATGAATTCATTGGACACATCCTGTACTTTGCTCAGTCCTCTGTTTTGCATTGAATATGTTTCCCTTACGCCAATAAATGTGTCTCTATAACAATAGTTTTAGTTCAAACTGCAGGCAAAAAACTCGGAGCACAAACTTTCTCCTCCATACATTACAGTGCGGTGTGTATAAATAGCCTTTTGTTCTTGTTAACCTCAGTAAATGTGTGCACATATACATTCATAGTTTAAAATTATTATTTTAAAATGATATAAAACCCCTGGAATCAATGCAGTATTATTGCTGTTGATTGCAATTTTTTCAAACTTTTGTTTTTATGTTAATACAGTTACCTGTATATTGGACTTGTATTTTTTCTCAGGTGCTTATGGGTAATTTGCACACACAGTGATCTTCATTTATGGCAAGATCCATAAAAGACAACTTCCATATATGAGCCTATCTAAGAGGAGAAACAGCAAAATGACATAAAACTAATTTTATGCATCTCAATTAAATTTTAAGCATCTCAATTAAATGTGGTTCTTAAAAAAATACAGAGAGAGAGAGAGAGAGAGAGAGAATAAAAGACAGACATAATTGTTTTTCTTAGCACAACTGCCTTGCTTAGGTGAATCACAAATCAAATATTAGAAGCACAAACTCTAAATTTAGTTTACTCCAGAATTTAGATACAATACTCCATATTTTAATATTGCAATGCTCCTGCAAGTGATATCTTCATATGTGATGTCCAGGACATTAAAATCTCAATTTTTTTGTTTCAGTTATGAGGACTAAGTGTGTCCACCACACTTGGCAAGATATATTTATTTGCTATCTATCGCTCCTGTGTTGAACTTACAATGCAACAGTACCCTCTATTGGCCAGTTACTGCCACAAAGATTCACAAGCATGGATCCCAACACTCATTTCTTTCAATTTCACACTTCATATTTTTTTAAAAACATCATTCATGCCAAAATAAAACAACCAACCTAATTTGGAATCACTAACATGTATTGTGTCGGAATTTGTTATCTACATATGTTTTTTTCTGAAAATACAAAATGACCCCATTTGTACAGAGCTCTTGTTTGCCCTTCATCTATTGAATTTAAATTATAAGATTGAAGAATATAAAATAAATAATTAAAACGGATAGCTGAGTGGTCTAACAAGTGTCTTGAATAACAATTTAGTTTCATTATTTTAAAAATATGTTGTCTCTTCAGCATTTTATAATGAAAAAACTTCGACATTTTAAGTTGAATGATGCAATCTAGTTTGAACTCTATATTCACAGTTGGATATTTTATTTTAAGATGTTTAATAAGCATTTAGCCACCTTCTTGGTCTTACTAGACTTCTTGTCATCTGTCAAACATTACTTGGAAAACAATACATAAGCCAATCACACATGTCTTAGATGCGAGTTTGCTTGCAGATAGTAATGTAACAAACTGAAAAGTTATTACAACAAAAACGTGTTGATGAAAACTGACAGATTTACAAATGTGCATGCTGTCATGCATTATATTAAACATGATTGTACATTGTAAAAATAGACTGATGTGCTCTATCAGCTTACAAAAAAAACAAAAAAAAAAGATTTGAAATGTTAATTTGTGGATTTTTTTATAGAAACAGAAGAAACCGAGAGAGACTAAATCTTCCTACATTTCAAATCAGTTTGTGAACAAATCCTAAATATTCCATAAAAATCACAATGAATATGAACACACAACCAGCATATCCTCATCATAGAGCTCATTAGGACTAGTCTATGAAGATTCATCTTATTTCATCTGTCCCCAACTCTCTCTCACCCCTGCTATGTCACCAGTAAGAGAGAAACATTAATCTACTAAATCTGAAGGAATGTCAGCCTTAATTGCTGTTCATTGGGGAAAAAGAGATAAAATGGAAAGACGTGGCTTTGTCAAGCAATAAAAGATGTGAGCGATAAGACTGTCTGATAAATCACATCTCAGCCTCCTGTCATCACTCAGCTCAAAGCCTGGTGGCCATCTTGTGGGCGGCTTATACCTCAGGCCTGCAAAAGAATCCAAACAGGTTTGTTTCTGCCCAGGGGCTTCCAGGACGTCTCCTATCACCAACCCCTGTTGGGACAACGCACTTTTCCGGGACCCAATGAGTGAGTCCAGGGGGTAAAACACGACTGTTTGAAAAGAAAAATGGCAACAGAGTGTGACTAAATCGGTTTGCTTGGCAGCCGGACAAAGGCTTGATTCCACCGCTCCCGAGAGAGAACACGGGGCCCGCAAATCCTGGCATCAGATCGGAAAGTTGAACGTTGCCAAAGGCGCACATTCACAACAATTAGCTACCTTTTCAGTCCCAGCCCCCTGGTTATCCATCCCCTAGGTGGTTATCTAATCGCCTGCTTTTGTTTAGAGGAACGGCTCTCTTTCACTCTGGCCTGACATCGTTTACGGCTGCCGGTTGGCCGCTTCTCTAAATCTGCAGAGGAGTGCGGGAGCGGCGGCCCATCGAGGAGTCTAAGTAGATAAACAGGGACATACCCAACCTCTTAATGCAACTTCGTAAGCCTCAAAGAGCTCCACAAATGGGCCGATCGTCTAGTTGCCAACACGCTTTGCGAAAAAACTTTCAGCAGAGGTGGTAGAGTGCTGGCCTGTCGACTTAAAACCATCACAGGGAGGAAGAGCTGGCATTTGAGGGAACCACAGGGATTAAACGGACGAAATGTGAAGAAGATCTCGTCTTTACCCTTCAGCTTCATGGCTGACTACAGAGTTTTGTTCAGTGTTCCTTTTCCTGCACGTTCCCCCCTGGCAGCACATTTCATCACTGAGGTATTTGTGGCATAAAGCTGTCCATCATCAAATCTAGTATGTTTTAATGGCCCATATCGTCTCTACACTGTCTCTAGTCAGTGTTGGTCAGGTGACCGTGAGGTGTGCGTCTTTGCAGTGATGAATAGTACAGTCGCCATCTCCTGCCATCCTTACATAGAAGTCACTCTGGGTTCACACCGATAACGCTGCTCTAGCTGTAAATACAGGGCTCATTTACATCAAGCGATGACAAATGTGTGTGTGGGATTGCGTATGCGCATGTCCTCCCACCGAGAGCTTGCGGGATGGTTCGGGGCTGTACCATATCAAAAGGCCTGACACGCTTTCAACAAGAAGACCAGGCGCTACTGCTGCAAAATACAAAAATGATGACACAAATTAGTTCTCATTGTTTTCTTGTGGGCATGTTGCAATGATGCAATCATAAGCAACGCTCACACTGCCATTTTTGAAGTGTCAGGGTACAAGAGAACGATGGCAATCCAGTTGCCCTGCTATCATCCGTGCAGGAATGACTAAGAAACTGCTTTGCCACATACCTGCAAGGTGAATTAATAAAGCAGTAAGGCACAAGAGGTCATGCATTACAGTGATTTTACCAAAGTTAAGCACAACATAAACCTTAACCATGTCCGTAACTAGTCAATTTCTTTTATAAAATGAAAGCAACAGCAATATGAATAAAGATACCAACATTCAATAAATAATTCCTTGAAGTGTAATTTCTGCATCATTAGCACAAAACAGAATTGAAAAACCGACCAGTTTTCTACAAGTTTACCAAAATCTATGCTGAAATTATTAAAATATTATTTGGAGAATATTTACTTTGTAATTTGACAGTGTACCCATTGTTTGAGTAATACAAGATGTATCTATGTATTTATGTATAAATAAATAAATAAATACCTTGATAAATCATAAATCATAAATTATAACTAGTTATGATTAATTATTCATATTTTTTATCAGTTTATGTAGTTAATAAAACCTTACTTGTATCACACTTGACGTGGTTCATTGTTTTGCTCATAACTGGAGTCTCTTAATCATGCAGATTTATGCTACAGGCTTTGTGTAGAGTTGTATAGTAAGAAAGTTATTTCCCTTAACCATTAAATTTACGTTCTTAGAATTGACAGACAGTTGACCCTGAGCGGTCAGCTAAATATCTACAGTGGATCTAAAATATTAATAATTTATCATAATTAGTTATGGTTAATTATTTATATTTCCCATGAGCTGATTCGCTACATCATTTTCAAATAAATAAATAAATGTTCAAATAAATAATTGTAATTTATAAATCGTCTTCAGGATGTTTTTATTTAGTTGGAAATTATTTATAAATCAATATTAATTATGATTTTCAAATACCTTCATTTCTTTGGGGGCAAATAATAAAAGCTATTAATTTTATACTACTTTCCACAGAAATAATAAATCAATTAAAATAATGAAATTCAAAATAAATGTAAAATAATTTTTCTCACCTGAACTACTCAACTATCAAATTACATCAAATATGCTAAATTGTTGCGTTAATGCATTAAACATATTTAATAAATACATTAACTTTGACAGCCCTAAAAACATATTTATGTACAAGCTTTCTCCTTTCCCTCAAATTATTTGCAGACCTCCAAATCACACCCCTTGCCAGGTCCAGTTTAAAACCCTTTTTTTTTTGGTTTGAAGCAAATTAGATACATTAATATATAATTCAATTAATCTGCATCACAGGTGTGTGTATATCAGACCGCTTTTAATATGGCTCATCCAATCAAAATGTAACTTTTATAATGCAAATCATGTTTTTGAAAAATCAGTTTTGGTCTGCTCATAATGTTAATAGCAGCGATGCAGATTCTTTCACACCATGACTGTAAGCGATGGACAGAGTTAATCAACATGTCGCACACACAGACACACACAGTGACCCCACAGGCTGAACCTGCTGTATTTGTTTGTCGCCATGACTTGTTATCGGGAATCGGCATTTCGAGGAACACTATACATACTTTACACAAATAGGTCTTTGCGCACACACTATCTCTTAGACGCACACACAGACACACAATCTTCGCAGGCCCTGCACTCTGATGGTGAATAATGGCGTTCTTTTTTGAAAGCGGCAGTTCCAGCCGTAGTCTTCTCCATCCAGCACCATCAGCACTTTAGAAGATTAAGTCCTACCTTCCCTTATCACACTTCGCTCCCTCCTACAGGCTCGACACGGGGTCCTCGCAGGCCGGCCATGTCCCCCCTCTGCCAGCCCTGCGTCGCCGTCTCGACAGGGCCTTAATTTTGGCCTCTCGCCGACTATCTTCTTGTTTCACATTTCTCTCCTCGGCGCTCCGAGCTCATCTCTTTCCGGTCGTGCGATTCATCACCCCAGGATCAGCAGCAAACGGCCTCTTCGTCATTGAGCGTTATCTACCATCTCAATGTCAGCCCCTTCAGCCAACAGCCAGACTGCGCCACATTGCACTGGGAAGAACGAGAAAAAGAGAAATGTCATTATTCAGATCTTGAATAAACGACAAAAGGATATTTGTGGTACTGGATGCTGACTGGTCAATAAAATGTTCCAGCCATACAGCTAAAAACATGAAGTTCTAACTCTAAACACAGAAAAGCAGGAAAAGATATTTCAGGAATGGAAAAATTGACCTTTTTAGCCTACTAATGTTTGATAGCGACCACAGAGGGTGCGTCTCGTCTGATGCGTTTGTTAGAGGAAATGTACTGCCTTGTATCCGAGTACGCTTTAATCCCTTATCAATACAGTGCTTGCCCTTAATTATGCAGAGGTGACTGATAAATTAGTTTGGACAGAATTATGCTTATCTATTTAATCTGCCTCTATCTAGAATTAAAATCGATGGCTCATCAGCACACTACATACACTAGTCCAAAAGGTGGAATACACAATACAGTGCACAGCACTCACAGCAACAACTGTGTGATATCTTTTCACACTCCAGTTCACACACTTTTTTATCCCAAATAGATTTTCCTTGTGATTATTTATGTAATCGGTTAAATGGATGTCACTTTGTTTTAAAAAGTAGTGGGGAGTAATAAAAGAATGATTTGTTGGTCTAGGGGTAAGCTTTCTGGAACGAGAGAGTGTCCGGCCACTTGATGGTAATGTCACTTATTCTTCTATTTTTATGTTCCAACAATCTGCAAATAGTTTTTTGCTGATGTAAATATGTCATCCAGCTAACACCATCTACCTGGCTGACACAGATAATTCGGTTCAAATTTGGAGCGTGCTTTACCCTGGGAAACCATTCATAATTGTTTGCATATGATATATTTTTCCCGCTGTAAATAAATAAATAGTAATTTATTGAATAAGCATGTCTATATATATATATATATAGTACCCACATTATACAGTGGGTATGGAAAGTATTCGGACCCCCTTAAATTTTTCACTTTATATTGCAGCCATTTTGCTAAAATCATTTAAGTTAATTTTTTTTCCTCCATGTACACACAGCACCCCATATTGACAGAAACACAGAATTGTTGACATTTTTGATTTATTAAAAAAGAAAAACTGAAAATATCACATGGTCCAAGTATTCAGACCCTTTGCTGTGACACTCAGATATTTAACTCAGGTGCTGTCCATTTCTTCTGATCAGCCTTGAGATGGTTCTACACCTTCATTTTTTTTTTATTTTTTTTTTGTTTTTTTTTTTATTTTTGACTTTTTTTGTTTTTTTTTTTTTGTTTTTTTTTTTTTTTTTTTTTTTTTTGTTTTTTTTTTTTTTTTTTTTTTTTTGGTTTTTTTTGTTGAGTCCAGCTGTGTTTAAATATACTGATTGGACTTGATTAGGAAAGCCACACACCTTTCTATATAAGACCTTACAGCTCACAGTGCTGTCAGAGCAAATGAGAATCATGAGGTCAAAGGACTGCCTGAAGAGCTCAGAGACAGAATTTTGGCAAGGCACAGATCTGGCCAAGGTTCCAAAAAAATTTCTGCTGCACTTAAGGTTCCTAGAGCACAGTGGCCTCCATAATCCTTCAATGGAAGACGTTTGGGACGACCAGAACCCTTCCTAAAGCTGGCCATCCGGCCAAACTGAGCTATCGTGGGAGAAGAGCCTTGGTGAGAGAGGTAAAGAAGAACCCAAAGATCACTGGGGCTGAGCTCCAGAGATGCAGATCGGGAGATGGGAGAAAGTTGTAGAAGTCAACCATCACTGCAGCCCTCCCCCAGTCGGGGCTTTATGGCAGAGTGTCCCTACGCAAGCCTCTCCTCAGTGCAAGACACATAAAAGCCCGCATGGAGTTTGCTAAAAACACCTGAAGGACTCCAATATGGTGAGAAATAAGATTATCTGGTCCGATGAGACCAAGATAGAACTTTTTGGCCTTAATTCTAATCGGTATGTGTGGAGAAAACCAGGCACTGCTCATCACCTGTCCAATACAGTCCCAACAGTGAAGCATGGTGGTGGCAGCATGATGCTGTGGGGGTGTTTTTCAGGTGCAGGGACAGGGCGACTGGTTGCAATTGAGGGAAAGATTAATGCGGCCAAGTACAGGGATATCCTTGATGAAAACCTTCTCCAGAGTGCTCAGTACCTCAGACTGGGCCGCAGGTTTACCTTCCAACAAGACAAGACCCTAAAGCACACAGCTAAAATACCAAGGAGTGGCTTCACAACAATTCTGGACTGTTCTTGAAGGGCCCAGCCGAGCCCTACGTAAACCCCAGTGAGCATCTCTGGAGAGACCTAAAAATGGCTGTCAACCAACGTTTACCATCTAACCTGACATAACTGGAGAGGATCTGCAATGAGGAATGGCAGAGGATCCCCAAATCCAGGTGTGAAAAACTTGTTGCATTTTTCCTAAAAAGACTCATGGCTGTATTAGATCCAAAGGGTGCTTCTACTAATACTGAGCAAAGGGTCTGAATACTTAGGACCATGTGATATTTCAGTTTTTCTTTTTTAATAATCTGCAAAAATGTCAACAATTCTTGGTTTTTCCTGTCAATATGGGGTTCTGTGTGTACATTAATGAGGAAAAAAAAATTAACTTAAATGATTTTAGCCAATGGCTGCAATATAACAAAGAGTGAAAAATTGTAAGGGGGTCTGAATACTTTCCGTACCCACTGTTTTAACATAGTGTATTTGTGTTTGGGTATGTATCTCTTTGCTAAATGTAATGGTGTGTGTCACTTTTTGTTGTTTAATTTATTTATCTTTTAGGTCGGACTGTTGACTTTGCATAGAAATATGCCACAAACCTAAAAATAAACATTGAAAAACAAAAGTAAGTGTAAAATGATGCACAACAATTTTCAGCAAAAGAAGGGTTCATGTAATTGGTGGGGACTAATTAATAGCAAAATAAAAAATAAAATTAAACAAAAATAAAAGACAGACAGACAGACAGACAGATAGATGATACAGACAGATAGATAGATGATACAGACAGATAGACATATAGATAGATAGTCAGATAGATAGATAGATAGATAGATAGATAGATAGATAGATAGATAGATAGATAGATAGCCCATTAATGATAATTTAAGCAACAGCATAAACAAGATGAATATTCATGGATATCAACGTTTTCGGTTGCCCAAAAAGAAGGATTTGCAAACCAGTTGGTAAGTGCTTTGATTTCTCCATGTTCAAAATGCATGCACTGTTTGTTTCAACTTTTTCAGTCTTTAGATCAGAATTGAGGTGGACTCCTTCATTAATTACAGGATTTGACTCATTAACTACCCACTACTGCCCTCCTCTGGTTGAATGCTTCATAATGGTGAAAATGACAAGCCATTGTGCTCTGTTGCATGAGAAACAATAAGTAACAAGTCGAATAGGAATAATCATCTTTTAACTCAAATATGCACTCCCACCTTGTATCATTTAGGTATTATAGAGCTATTTGCAAAGGCAACAAGCAATCAGTCCTGTACAGAGCTCTAACAACCCCATTGTATGATTGCCCCAGCCCGTCTAATGCCAGTTCTGTTCATAACTCCTGCTGGTGTGTGTGCTTAGCACCACTCACTTTAATTAACAACAGTCGAGGTAGCACAGTCACATTTAAAAGGTTGCCATTCCACCAATATGAAAGCACAATTAAATATTAATTGCCTACTGAATAATAGATGAAGAGTATCTGTGTACAGTTCAGGAGCCTAATTCCTGTTAAAGTACAAGTCTTTAATCAAGCAGTAATGAGCACTGCTATGTCAACAGGCGTTGTGCCCTATCAGCAGAGAATAGAGAGAATTACCATCGAAGGCTCAAGCTGCCGAGAGCCTGTATCAATTTTAATGTAATTATGCTTTACTAATAACAATTCAACTCATTATAACAAGCGCTTGCAGAAATTGATTCTGTAAACAGCAGACACGCACAATTCTATTGTGATTATTCTCTAGAGGTTTGTTCCTGCTGTGTGGTACTTCGCGGCGAGGACTATATGCAAGTTCAGATACGACGCAAACTCCAAGGCTTCGGTTTTTGCAGATTGACCTGTCGGCTATCATTTTACCCATTATTATAAAAGTTCACCCAAAAAAAGAAAAGAAAGTAGCCATTAAAGCACTTCCATTAAAGCAGTCCCTATGACTTGAGTGCATTTCCACTCTGGAGGAAAGAGTGAGTCTCTGTCAGACAAACATTTCTTATTATTAGCCATGTTGAAAACAGTCGTGCTGCTTAATATTTTTGTGAAAACGGTGCTAAAAAAATTTTCAGGATTTTTTAATAAACAGAAGTTCCAAAGAAAAGCATTAAAATCTTGCGTAACATACTGTAAATGTATTCACTTCCACTTTCAGTCAATTTAATGCATCCTTGCTGAAGAAAAATATTAAATTTCTTTCAAAAATAAATAATAATAGTACTGCCCCCAAATTTTTGAACGGCAGTGTATATCTTTTTTTTTTTTTATCATTGTCAGCCATGAAATAAATACATTGACTGGTATTGTACTATAGTGCTTGATTACTTTAATAAACCAGATCCATTCAACCTATTGGTTATATTTAAAAAATCTTGAATATTCATTTTACTTACTGTACATTATAATGTTGTAATGACTACATTTACTTGGAGCAATTACATTGATAGATTTTTAGTTTTCTGTGTTTAATTTTTAGTTCATTTAGACAGTACTAGAATTGTAATACAGACAATTTATCGGTTATCAGGCATAACACGAAAACAATTATTTGCCTATCGTTATTGGCCAGTGACCATTAATATCAGTGCATCCCTACATTGTATGGCTTTAGACATGAGTTGCATATTTTATATTATATTTTTGTCTGCTTTCTGTCTTTTGTGGGGCTCTACAGTGTAACTTACCTTTCACTTTTGTTCTATGGACATGTGAAGCCAGGACATTTTGCAAAACATCTTTTGTGTTCCTCAGAAGAAATAAAGGCAAATGAAAGTTAATGAAGATAGAATTTCACATTTTTGGTGAACTATTGCTTCATGGCATAAAATGAAAAAGAATGTAAAGTACTGAGAGCTTTTCGATGTGTGACACTCTGCAGCCCGGTCAGTCTCTGGTCTTCCTGTGAAAGTCCATTAAAGAAAGATCTTGTGTCCTGCCCCACTTCTTCTCCTTGAGCTAGAAGAGACAGAGAGGAAGGGAGACGAGGTGATGCCACATTCACCTTTGATCAACTATGATTTTTCACACCGCACCGGTGAGCTGCACTTTTCACAGTCCGCTCGCAGAAAACGGGAGATGCTTTAGTGTCCGACCATATCTGCATCACAGCCACTTTCCCGCCACCCTGACCTAGAAACAGAGGACCTGGTGAGCCGGCTGACCGGTGAAGGGGGCGAGGGGCCACGGCTGACATGAGCTGGCCGCTCAGGTGGACATACCAAGGAGAGGAAGACGAGATGGCTTGTGGCACGCTGGCTTTCCAGCTGGCCAACTCGTCCCACTGTCAGGACGAATGTCTGTGGAAGAGGAATGCAGAGGAAGAGGGGAGAGAGTTCAGTGTAAAGGCAGACCCGATGAGGAGAGGCCAGTGGAGCTGAAGTCACACCTCAGGGACTGGCGCTCCTCTGCAGGGTCAGAGTGTTTGACTACAGGGGGTCAGGGAAAGGTGAAGGAGAGTCTGATATTGCAGCTGTAGCCTAGCCAGACTTTTGACCATCAGCATAAAGCCTGGTCCACATTAAAACGTATTCTAGCCCCAAATTGTCCAATTAGACTGAAAACAAACATTTAAAGTGACCAGTCACAGGTTGGGTTTAAAGGTGTTTAGGAGTGGTTCAATCTAAAATTGGATTTAAAAAAAAGGTTCCGATTGTTCTGATTGGATGAGCCGCAATCAAATTTGTTCTAAATTGAGACAAATGCATGTTTAATTATTAATAAGGATTCTTATTATCATTATCATCACTATCATTATCATGTTTTATTATCATTATCATTATCATAAGCATCATCATCATCAATGATAATAATAAAAATGTAACTACTTATTCTCGACTTTTACAGTATTATTGTTTTTGTCTATTAAAATAGTTTTCTTATTTAATTTAAATAAAATGTAAATCTTAGATGAAAAAACGTCAAGTACTAAAGTACACCCATTTACTAAAACTTTAACAATTAAGCTAAGTATAAAAATAATTAAAGAAAAGAAATAAAAATGACAAAAGTCACATAACAAAATTACAAATTAAAATGAAAACTAAAAAACATAAAAATATAACATAATAGTATTAAAATAATACTAAAATAATACAGTATTACACTACTTTTCCATGGCTTTAAAAAAAACATAAGGCTTTTTGCTTTTGTTTGGATGGATGGATGGATCTTGAACTGACACCACATGACACTTCTCACTGGAGTTAGGGGTGATCTGACCTCAAGTGGGTACAGTGCTTATTTTTAAGTAGGTATACAACAAGTCTCGGTTGTCTGGAATGCAGTAAAAGTACAATAAACATAAAAAAATTAAATGCCACGAACCTCAAAGATCCTACATGACTAGAATGTGCTTGCTTCAGACACATTCTATGCCCATTTTGTCATATGATACATTCTTTAGGGTCAAGTATGTGAATGAACAGCTGAAGAAAACTGTGGAAGTGAGAAACATTGATGACAGGACTGTTTTACAAAGTGTGAATGGTGTAACACAACATCTCACCTCTCTGTCTGAACAGTTCCTACAGAGGCCGAGTGATTGGCATTGGTGACACTGGTCTTTCAAGGACTTCTTTCACCAGGTTGCATGCTGTTAGGTCTCAGAGGTCATGCTGGTCTAGCGGTCATAGTGTCCACCTGAAAGAAAGCATGACTTTT
Organism: Sinocyclocheilus anophthalmus; assembly: GCA_018155175.1. Classification (NCBI taxonomy): domain Eukaryota; kingdom Metazoa; phylum Chordata; class Actinopteri; order Cypriniformes; family Cyprinidae; genus Sinocyclocheilus; species Sinocyclocheilus anophthalmus. Next base: position 629,383 of record JADLZN010003113.1, on the reverse strand, counting down.
AAAGTGTATATTCTCTCCAGAGGAAAAACCTGAGTTTGAAGACAAGTCAAGGTCCTCAATGCCACATACCAGAACCAAGACATCCATTTTCTCTTTCTCTTCTCCTTATGTTTTTTCGTGCACTCACACATTGATCTCACAAAAGACAAAATTCGTTTTCCCCAGCAAAGAAATGTAATTCTTTTATTACAGAAATGTACCCAGTGAAAACAACACAACACGCTCTCTATCACTTTCAGTGCGACACGAGCCAGAATTCTATTATGGGAAAGCTGCACCAGATACAATGAAGTATTTTCAAGGGATCTTGAGGCAACAAAGTATATAAAATGCCATAAATAAATTATGGCAGACAATTTTAAGAGCATTAAAAGTTTGATCTCCTTCAGGGGAGGCCGCGGGGGACTTTTTGAAGCAGTAATTATTCATAAAAATGAAATGTCATATTAGTTTGTCCCGCTCTAATTTGATTTCACGTTGATGCATTTTTTCCGCTTCGACAGGATTCAGTGGGACAAATGTGGTGCTCTCCTCACATCATTTTCTCTAACAAAGACACATTTGTTTGAATATAAAGACGAGGAGTTCCGAATACTGACAGTAATTAAAACTGTGGAGCCAATCACTGATTATATAATGATTATGTCTGTTGTTGCATCTGATTAAAGTGATAGAAAAAATATGAACTACGTTTTAATGGATTGATATACTCCTAAAAAGGTGTTTCAATGGTTCTTAGTAGAACACTTTTAAAAAAAATTATTGGTTTAAGTGGTTCTTGGCTACAAAACTGTTTTCTAAATATGAAAAAACTAGGAGAAAGTTTTATTTTTCAGTTAATTTGACATTTTGATATTTGATGTATTTAGCCCCACTCTCAGACTTAGAGCTCATTCTTACCTCAGTCAGTAGATAGCAGCCTTGCTAATGTTAGCTTGGGATGTTTTTCATTCTTGTTATCCAGCTGAATTATTAATTTAATAAGGATGCTACAAACAAACAAAGAACCAAATAAATCTAACATTAAATATAAATCTATGGCCATGGTAAAAAAAAACAAAAATTTACCATACTTGCTTACAGTTACACTTAACTTACTTGCCTGTACTTAATTTACTTGAATGTTTCTTGAAGACTTCTGCTGTAATAACATACATTCTATTATATTATAATCCCCCAAAAAACTGTATAAAACATACACTGTCTTTCAAATATTTGGATGCATATATTTGATCATAAATACAGTAAAAACATGAATATTGTGAAATAATTACTACAATAAATACTAAAATAAATGTCTTCAATTTGAATATATTTTAAAATGTAATTTACTCATGTGGTGGCAAAACAGTGTCAAATGATCATACAAAAGTCATTATAATATGCTAATTTGGTGCTGAAGAAACATTTCTTATTATTATCAACCTTGAAAACAGTTGTGCTGCTTCTCTGATGAAAAGATGGTTTAAAACTGTGTTTATTTAAATTAAACATCTTTTGTAACAATGTCTTTACTGTTTAACTTTTGATCAGTTTAATGCATCCTTGCTGAATAAAAGTATTAATTCCTTTTATTAAAACCACAAACTCTTAAACAATAGTGTAAATAAATAAATGCTAAAACAGAGCTTAAACAGTGCACTTCTTTGTTTAAAAGGATACTTGGTTTTCTGGGAACATTACATAATAATAATAAATTCAGTGCCGATTTGTAATATTTCTTAACATTGTTATCAGCAGTCGGGAGCAAGAGATGTCCACAAGGTATGTATGGATGAAATGAAGTCTGAATCATCACCTTTCTGATCAGCATAAAGCACCGGAGGACACTTGCATGGACTATTTATTTTAGCTTGTAATTCTCCTTCTGTTTACCTGTTTTGCAACCACACAGTAAGCTGACTTTCTTCCTTTTAAATATTGGACATTGCTTACATATATTCATACAAGACCTGGTGTGTTTGTTTCGCATGGTGGATCACTTATACCGGCTTACATTAGCACTATCCAAATCAGATAATGAGGTGAACATGGACCTGCACTGCAGTAAAAGGACACAAAGAGAACTGAGACACTATAGTGGGCTGACATGTCCTTTGAGTCACAGACACACCTTGTTGAGGGTATTAGGAGCAACATCGTGATTGATCTACATGTCAGATTGGTAAGTGAAGGTGTGGAGTCAGCTGTCCACAGCTCATTTTCCACATGGAGGTCAATTAAGACACAGAGAGGTGAGGAAACCGCTAGGACGGGGGCCTTACAGTGCATAGACCCTAACATGGAGATCGCAACACGCACACCGCATGCATATACACACACAAAACCTAGCCTCATTTGATTGCCCAATGTCACTGCATGGGGGAAGGGTTCTGTCATGATAGACAGAGTGTCTTTTCTATGAAGGTATACAGAGAAACAAAAGGAGGGGGTGGTGGATGAAAAGATAGATGAATAAAGGGTAGAGCTTCATCTTTGACTGGGCTGAAGACTGTCTGTAGTCATTCAGTACTGCCTCATTTCCCTGTAGCGTGCGGGGCTTTTCTTTTTCATTAGCGGAGCTCGGAGCACACGAGGAGTCAACCGTGTAGATATTCTGACACCCCTACAGCACTCTATTTACCACAGCTCTTCAGTGATGTATCAAGGGGAACGTCTTCCCGGCATTAAATATAGATGCAGTCGGATTAACATATCAGGAGAGAGCATGATTAATGTGAGATTACACTGGATAGCGCTGCTGCTTTTTCCATCACTGTTGGAGTAATGGACTTTGATTTTATTCAAATCATCCTTTGCCCATCAACATAAGCAGCCGCACTTAAGAGAAAGACGGGACATCGCTTGACTGCTCTGACCACATGTACAAATAATATACAGTATGCAAGTTTGAGAATAAACTTATGGCAACTTCTCTTGCTTGCCACAGGTCTAGGTTGGCATTTGTTGCCCTTTAAAAACTCAGTCAAAAATATGCCCTACTGTTTGTGCTATAATTGTTTTGTTGAGGAAAGGTGTGCCATTATCTTTCCAAGTGATCTACCTACCTATTTTGACCTGCAGGTGATAAAACAAAGAAATAAACAATTTCATAAACTTACAATTAAGGAGAGACTCAAGTGAGTCATACCTATCTAAACACTTTAGCAAACACCTTGAAGACTCTATCAGCAACAACACAGCATCACATCAACCACTGCTGAATCATGTTGGTGACTTTTTCTGAAGATAACGTGACTAGCACTTGCCCGTATAAATGTAAAAATGCAGTTTGTAAGCACTGAAAACCTTAGCAACCACTTAAAACCACATTATCAACAACAACCACTATAGAATCACTTCAACAAAATTTTCCAGACAAGTTCTACTCACATTCTTCAGAAAAGTGAAAATCTAGTTTGAATCTAGAAAATCAGTACTGAACGTCCTAACAACCATCTAGCTTACCTTAGTAACCACCCAAAACATCTTAACAACCACATAGCAGCATGCTAACCAATCAAACAATAATGGCGAAAACTTTCACAAAGTACCACTTTTTCCCATAAAAATTAGTAGTACTTGTCCCTGCAAATGTAAAAGTCTAGTTTGTGAGTACTGAACATCCTAGCAATTGCCCTGAACAGACCCCCCCCCCCCCCCCCCCCCTCAGAACCCCATAGTTTGCTAAACTAGATGCTAAATCATTCAGAACTTTTATAGAGGCAAGTACCACTTATACTTTCAAAATGCAAAAACCTTTTTTTTCATTACGGTTGTAAAGTTAAAATAGTACAAGATATTCTTTAAACAATAGTCATTTTTTAAGTTACCACAGTTTTATTTCAGTGTTTTGATATGGTTATTTTCCACAAAAGACCTTTTTACTGTAGAGACCATGTGGAAAGTGCAAATGACATGACCCTGTTGTGGTGCAAAAAAAAAAAAGCCAATACCTGACCAGTCCATGACCACCTGATTTATTTTACTTGCTCTCTGCACCTTAAGATATACATCACAAGTCTACGTGTGCATATCGAATTTCACACCCTCAATAAATTGCCGGACCAGCGTATTGATATTTTCTGGCCTGGTCCCGTTTTGCCTCCTTTCTCCTTGAGAGAGACACCCGCAAAGGGTTAAACCCTCCCCCCTGTTCTGCCCCGTGCCACTGCGTCTCTCTCGCTCCCTCACTGTGTCTCCCTGCATCCATTTGCAAATGATCTCGCTTGTCTGCATATTGTCACTTGCAGCCTGCCCACACATTCATCAACTGTCGGCCGGCTCGCCGCGCACTCCCCGCGCCCTCTACACTTAATTGTTCCCACTCTGACCTGGGAGAATAGAGAATGATGTTTCCCTCATTCGTGCCGGTGCAGGGCGAGGAGAATTAACAACTCTGTGGGGATGGCCGAGCTGTGGTACGGTCGGTCAGGCTCTCCCCTCACCCCCTCTTTGTGTTTCTGGGGCACAATCCTACAGTACCCTACCGGAGGCAGGCGAAGATTCACTAGCCGCAGGAAGAAACGAGATAGATAAGATAGGTGGAGACCTTCCATAGCCCGCAAGTTGCAGATGTAGTCAAGATATATCTGTATAGACAAATGGATACTAACTATCAAGATTTTAGGTTAAACTTTGTATGTCTGTATAAGAGAAAATGTGTCATTTTACAATCTAACCATAAATAGTTCATTAAAAAAGTTGGGTGTTGAAGGTTCTTTATGTAATCATAAATGCAGATAAATTACCTTTACTTTTAAGAGTGTAGCATGCTATTCTGAATTCAGCCATTTTTTTCCACCACAGTTAAGCCCCACAGCATAGCCGATAACTACCTATACATGTTTGTTTAATAATTGCTCTAATTCTATGAGAACAGGAAAGTCAACACCACAGCTATAACGACAATGACACAGAGGAGCGATATCACTGGAATCCTTTTCAGAACATTTTTTTTAACAATAAAAACATTAACAGCCAATCAGAATCCACCCAACTTTAAAGCGCTCAAATATTTAACGTGGCAGATGTCATGCTACAAACTGCATCAAGCTCTTATATGTTATCGTCTATTGGTATGAACGATTATACATCTATCATTATTGGTGGGAACGAACCTTAAGGGCTGTTCACACAAGACGTGTTGTGTCCATCTATTAATTTAATTGCCTTTGCTTGTAAACATGCGCTAGATCAGTATTTACATGCTGTAAACATGTGCATAGATCAACCAGAAGACTGTGGACCCCTATAGTGATCCTTGACGTAATGTCAGAGCGGCAGCATAAAATATAAAAGAGTATGTCGTAAAAGTATGCATATTTTGCCATATGACGCTTTCCATAATTTATATAGCTAATATAACTGTTAAAAAAACAACTTGAATATTGGACAAATCAACTATGTTTAGTAGTGAATTATACTAGTCATAAAGAGATTGATGCCAATCAGGTGATTTTGTTCTGGGGTCCGGTGAGGATGGTTTGAAATATAGGGGTCCAGTACTCAAATAAATGTTGAAAAGTTCACCATGCTAGATGGACCTATTTAAACTTTCTATGTGCCTTGCCATTTTTTAGCATCCTGTGTTACAAGCGCCATGTTTTTAATATGCTGTTACAAGTTAAACACTTAAAATACATCAAATAACACCTGCTTTTGGTTGTTGCACTGCATCAATCGGTTTCATTGTGTGAACAACCCCCACATGCAAAATATGTAATGTCTTAACTTGTTTAATGCTTATTAAATCACATTGCAGGACTCTCACTTCATAAAGCATAACTTTTTTTTTTAATGAATGTGTGAATTAATTTCCAGTCGTTTGCAAAGTTGAGCCCAATTAAGCATTTTTTAATGAATTTTAAAATTTAATACTAATTATACCAATTAAATCATTTTGAAATGGTATTTGTTGGGTCCACATTTCTCATTTCGGTACATTTGTGAATTTCTTTCACTCACAATGCACAACAATTTTTTACATTTGCACATTTTACTAGATAATTAATAATTATAGATCAAATGTTCTTCGCCGTCTAAGAGAATACAAAAAAAAATTGTCTGGCCTTTTTCATTGAGGACAGTAAAATTGCATGTCATGTCATCCGCCAATCCAAATATATAACCATCGTGTCTGGTGGGGCCCCTGCTCTGTTCCGGCGACGAGAGGTCAGTTCGCATATGCGTTTCACAGACAAGCGCTCCAGGAACACAGGAACGTCACACACAATGGATTTATGGCTTCTTATCAGCATGCCATTTGCATTTGCGAGGAGATCTGCAGCACGGGCCCATTTTCTCCGTCTGGATAGCGGAGCGACCTCCACCGGTGCCCAGGGGCTCCTCAATGCATCACTCTCTCCCTCCTTCGGCTGCTAAACATTCCCACTGCATTAGTTGAAGACAAGACATCAATTATACATGCCGTGGTTTCACTGTTGCAAAATACTATTTCCAGTTGGCTTAAATAGGATTAAAAATTAAATATCGCTTGCTGAAAAGGAATAAGAAATCAGCTTGAACTTCTGCTACTTTCAAGCAGGACGTTTGGGGCCAGTGCAGAGCAAAGGGCCTGTTTTGGGCGAGCCGCCTGCGTGTGTTGTCCGTGTGATGGCAAAAAGGAAAGACTTTTAATTAGCTGTTTTTGGTCTACCAAATATTTACCCAAGCATCTCACAAACAAGTGCTTTTAAAAGTTTGATTTAAAGCAGCCCTAACAGATGGTGAACCAGGCGCTGGCTCATAACTCAACTCATAGCCGAGTTTCAGTGTGACCACGGGGTACCATTGCATATGTTATCTAAGAAGAAAAAAGATGCTAATATTGGTATCAGTGCAGCCATTAAAATCTTAAACAGCATATTCAGGGCTACAGCATGTGGAAGCATCGAAACTACCTCACTTAAGAAAAAAAGTGCATACCCCCCACCAAATGTTCTTCACACTTTTCTTCATGAGCTCAACCGCTCTTCCAGCCACATGTCAGTTCCATAAAGAGCAGAGGTCGAAAGTGGTTTGGGCTGGTCACGCCAGGCCAGTCCTGATGGCTCATCCCCAGACCTTCCTCGTCAATTAAGAATAGCTACTTCCATTATGAGAACCACTTCTGCTTTAAGGGCACGCTTGCTCAAAGGAAAGAACGTTTTGGCAGTCATCTTAGATTCAAGTGTTTTTATATATAAATCGCTCCGTTTTTCATACAAATACTAATGTCAAAGGTCAATTTTCAATTAAAAACTAAGTAACGTGCACAGATAACTATAAATAAGCAAAGCAATTGGTTCAATTGGTGTGGCTTAGGTAAGGAACACCAATCCAACCAAGGCAGACTATTTAGTTTTAGTATAACCAGTTTGAAAGCAGTTACAACTGCAGTTACTTGCACTAAAACAGAGACAGTCTAATAAAAAAAAAGAAAAGCTGTAAAGTCAACAGTCAAAATCCACTGTTGTAATAAAGTCAGCATAAAACAGAAACATATACGGCAGGATTTGGTTTTGCCATTTCAGGGGGAGGGAAAGTTAATATATTTGATTAAAGATTGCAGCACAAACTAATTCAAATGTATATATTAGGGATGCACGATATATCGGCCACCATATCGGTATCGGCCGATAAATGCTCATTTTTTCTGTTATCGGTCCAATAAGAAAATTTGGCCCGATATCTTAAAGCCGATAAATAATGCATTATTTCCTTCAGACACTTCAGATGCGCGCTGTTCGTTTGCAGCCTTTTGTGCAATTGTACGTTGTAATATTGTGTTTATTTGATGTATATCTGATTTATCTCATATAGAATGCGTTTGGTTAAGTTAAAAGAGCGCTTCAGTTTACCAGTGATAAACTCAAACAGCAGTGCACAACATTAATAACTATGATTGGGAATGTCGTGTATATAACATTCTAATGAGAACATTATTATAATAAAACGTTGTGAATTCTTTGTTTAGTTGCTGTGTTTCAGTGCGTTGTTATGGGAAGAGTGCATCCACTACAGGATCACACATTCTGACTATAGCGCGCAATAACTGCATCATTTTGTACATATATAAGTTGTAATATTATGTTTATGTTGTATTAATATTAATCTCAGGATGCATTTCCTTGAGTTAAATAAGCTGCCAGCAAAACGCTTCAGTTTACCATGTTCATTCAGCTCTTCAGCTTCAGCACGCGCAGCTCACACGGCTGCTATTTAAAACAGTGGTATTAATTTGTTACTTTTTCAAAATCATTGATACATTATTAATAATAACAACCACTTGTATTTTTCTCTTATTATTTTCATTAACAATATGGTTTAGTATTTAAAATCATTTAATTATTGTCCGTGCGGAGGCTATTCTGTTTTATTGATCTGTGGTGCATTAATTTTGATTCTTTACATGTGTAATGATGTCCAATGACTTGTTTGCATTATTTATGCTTTATTTTATTTGTAAGACTTTATGACTAAATTCGGTAATGGGAGAGTAAAAATATTTTTAAAAAGTACACCGTTCAAACTAGGCTCCTTATGTTGAAGTGTTTGGGATGTGGCATTTAATGATGAGACCTTTTTTGTAATAAGGCTCTCAAAAAGTATATAACAATTTTGATATAGATTTATCGGCCAACATATCGGTTATCGGCTTTCAAACATAAAGGTTATCGGTATCCGGGCCAAAATTTTCATATCGGTGCATCCCTAGTATATATATATATAATTAAAAATACATTATAATAAACACTGCAAAATTTCATTTAAAAAATGTCAATTTTTATTTCATGGTGACTTTAATATACATTCTGTTCCAACTGTGAACTATTTATTAGTGAGCTTAGTTTATCATAATGTAAAAACTTGCTTTAGCTCCAAAAAGACTTTCCTTTTCTGCTAAAATCACCCAGTACTCTTATTATTCAATGTGTCCCCAAAGAAAAAAAAAGAAAAAAAAAAGAAAAAAAACACTTCAAAAGCCAATCAATTCCCAATAGATAAAATCAAGTCCTTTCCCAACTGCTTTTGCGAACATAGTTTCATGTTGACTTTAAAGCTGTCACCCTTATTTCTGAAATGGCCTGTAATACACAGCATAGAGTGCGGACACTTGAAAAACAAAGCTCGTACTTCAAAATAGGTAGATGTCTTTCTGGGGGGCAATAGACATTAGCCATTTAAATTGAACTGCATCTATAAAAATTACTAAGACAATATAAACACTGCCCTCCTAAAACCCTCATATATATACACACACTTGTTTGACAAACAAAGTGTAGCGTGGTCAGAGGAAGCCGCAGCTACTACATGAAGTTACACTTCAGAAAAAGAAAAAAAAAAACATAACTGTGATCACTTTAAAGGGTGGGAGAACACAAGACAGTTTCTCTGTGATTGTTCAAGAGCACTTTATAAATATGACCGTTAACACTTTCCAGCCATGTGTCATTTTAACTAAGCCCAAGCTGAGAAACCACAGACCGGAAGTCATGCATGCTGAAGTATTCTCATACAAGAACAAAATTGCTTTCTTTCACCTGCGCGACCTTTGCCTCAACTGGAGACCGTTTCCGACCACCTAATGTCTCACATACCAAACTATTTGCAGAGGTAGCTTAGCACTTAAAATACAAACAAGAGGGTCTTCCCACGAGTAGAAAAGTACAAGATACCAATAACCCTCGATTCAAGGCAGACACTGTGTGAACTGCAGAGCTGCTCTTCTCAAGAGTAACAAGGCCACAGACACTGGTTGAGCATTAGAAGACCTGAATAGCTTAAAAGACAGATCTGACTACAAGCAGAAAGCATTCACAAGACAACTTTCCCACTTTGCATTAAGTGCTGAGGCATAAGACAGAATTTTAAACTATGAAGGGGCATCTTTTACCCTCATTCTTAAAAATAAAAGGTTCACTGGTTGTTAGAAGACAGTGTTGTAATGGAGATTCGCTCCATTACATTTCAAGACCCGAGTATGTTAAGTTGGACAGTTTTAACGCAGAGTCAAAATCAAGACCATGAATATATTACAGGATGGACTCAAGACCTACAACACAAAGAACCTCCTTCTTCTCAAAAACAATTTTTGCTGAATATGGGTTGTTGAGTTGCTATATGGATATTTCGGGGATTTAAAGTTTTTTTTTTTTTTTTACATTATAGTTACACTGAGTTATTCTAAGTCTCATTGAATAACTGAAGCACTCTTGGGTTCTTTAAAGCACCAGCGGGGTCCAAATGTCTGAGGCCGCTTTTTAGCATTTATATCAGGAAATATAGTTTTAAAGAAAGTAAAAATCACATAAAATTACAGAATATTTTGCACTATTGCTTTATCATTGATCGTGACTCTTTGTATAGACAATCAGTACTTCTTGCTTCCATTGAAGCACAAAACGCTCTTTAGATCATTTTTAAATAATGGAGAACATTTGCATCTGGTTTTACACAAACTTGAGGAGTTAATGCAGCTCGAGTGTTGCTGTCGCTAAAGCAAAATGAGAGACAAACCAAATACATTCGTAAGTTTATTTCAACGTAATTCAACTATGCAAATTTTGTTAGAATGCAAAAGCGACTTCCACTAGCAGTCTCAGATTCTGGATCTCATTGTAGATGGTTTTCTAAAGACCCATACAACTTGTATGGCAGCGAGCTGAAAATCCCTTTATGGAACATTTATTTCTAAGAGCGCAGTGGTTGGGAACTCGACCACTTAACGTGCATGGAAATGTGACCCCTCAACCTTCAAAGACAGCCCCCCTCTCTCAAGTACGGCACATGTATTGGTAAATACTTGCATGACAATGGGTCCTCCGCCTGATTCTATATTGATAGAAGCGCTGTGTATTATTCATAGGCAGAATTACTTTGGTGGCACGGTCCCAGGCCAAAGGGAGCTCAATGCACTCCTGCTCTCAACCCTGACATGAGGAATACTAACAATACCGGACATGTGCAGGGCTGCCCGAGTTTACCACTGCCCACACTATCGCCCATTATAATAATCTATTCAAGGATTAAAGGGGTTTTATCTTGAAGCCCATGAATAATGAATGTGGAATTTCAAAATTTAATTGCCCCGAATTAAATGATTCAAGATAATGTTTCTTTTATAAATTTGTAATGGGGCTTGGGGGGCAAAGAATGAAAAAATACATTAAATAAAACCTTTTTTTTTTCTCCCTGCAAATGAAACGAAGAATGAAAGGACGATGGACGAGTGCCCTTACGTCTCCTAATGGGGATTTAAAAAAAGGCCCTCTTAAACACAGATAGACAGGTCAAAGATTTGAAGAAAAGCACTCCACCTTATTTGATTCAGGTGAAAAATGCACAGAACTTTAATCTTGGACTTGTCACTGTAGACAGACTCTAATGGCTCTTACCTATACAGTTGTACTGACGCACTGGGAGTCAGTGCAATCCACTGTGTATTTTCTTTATGGCTAGATCACATTAAAGATTTGAGAATAAGTGTATTAAAGCTGATAGCTTTCCAAAGCTATAAATCTATATACAGAAGCAGCAAGAACAAGTGACAGACTTCCATACAATCATCATCTTTCAACATCATAAACCATTCTGAACAGTATATTATTGAACAGTACACTTGGAACTGAAATGTCATTTCCATTTCTGTATTCCATTGACATGTACACAACTTCAAAAGGATAACAAAACATTGGGGGCGTATTCTGATATTTTGATAATTTCTCAACACCCAAGTCATTTCTGATGGATCATGTGACTGGGTAGAGGAACACTGCTCTATAACTTAATTATTTCAGAATTTTTTTTATTATTTACTTACACTCATATTATACCCTATTTATTATGTTAAAAAGCTGTGCTGAAAAGCTTAAAAAAAAAAATCTATATTCAAAGTCTTCTGAAGCCATATGATAGCTTCATATGAGGAAGAGATGCAAGATTATCAGTAAATAATTGCTTAGCTTTGGGTAAATAACTGACCAAACTGCATCATATAGCTTTTAAAAGACTTAGAATACAGTGCTCAATAAATAAACAACAATAGACAGATCTGCAACAACATTCAGGTGAGTGAATAATGGTAGATTTCTAATTTTTGGGTGAAATATTTCTTTAATTAATAGCCCCCAATGTTTTGTTATTTAAAAGCTGACAGGAACAGAGTTTTGCCTTGTGGGTGATGCACATCTTCATCCTGGATCAATGTTTCTGTATCTGGAATCCAACTAAATTACATTCGTTAAGGCTTAAAGATGACCACAACAGTTGCATGACAAACGTGAGAGATCATTTTGGTGTTGCAGTGAATACTTGCATAAAAATAAGGAAAACAAAAATAGATTTCCCAAAGATCACGTACTGTATGAGAGAAGCTAGTCACTGCAAAGTGTTTCAGAAGACCGAAGGATTAAAACAAATTGTATTATATATATATATATATATAACATAATGAGGAGGAATGGCTTTAACACACAAACCGAATTACATTCAGAGCAAAGAGTAACCACATGGTCACCAACAACCTCTTATCCTCTGGTTCAAAACCAAAACTAATGCTCACTTTGAGAATGCACTGACTGTTCTCTGAAGTGCATGAAAATATATACTTTTTTTGGGACTGACGTCTTTCAGTAACCTTACTTTTTATGCGAGTAGAGTAACTAGTTTGCAGCGAGGCAGTGATGATCTCTTTACTGATCGATGTCAGAACATAAGAGTAATGATTGTCAAGCAGCACTAAACGTCAAGCGCGTTTCTGGCATGATCTACAGCAACGGCTGGTTAAAGAGAAGTAAAATTCCCAGTCAGCATTTTAGATGAGTAAACAGAAACATCCTTGGCAACGTTACCATGTTAAAGTCTGATATATCTATTTTTCTTTCATTTTGTGAGGTCCGAGAAAGCCTTCATCTAGATGGGAGTCTATATGATTGGCTACTTCCTCACCTTGCTACCACCTTTTACTGGCAGGACGAGCGAAGCTACTACAAAAGAAACCAAATGTGGCACTGATAAAATCTCCAACAAAACAAAATCAAAACAAACAACAGGCTTCTTATAGCTTGAGCTAGCTCATACTTAAGCTGCATTTAATAATTAAAAAAGAAAAACGTTTAAACTGAAATCCACTGCTTTAGTTTAGAAAGCTTTTGCTCCTATTTGTGAGTCTCTTAAACGAAAATAAATAAATAGCAGGAACTAAGATTGCCACCGTGCGCTGGTTATGACTATTTGCCGCCATCTTTTGGTTCACCTTCAGTTCGTTTGGTACTCGGGTCGTGCTTCTCAGCCTTACTCTCTTTCACCACCGCATCACCTCCTGGAGGATCCTCTTGAGTACCATTGAGATCTTTACACTCGCCGTTAAGAATGGGCATCTTGGAGGAGTCCACGCAGGCAGCGTCCGGCTTGATTTGAGCCAGGTTCATCTCCTCCTGAACACTCTCGTCGTCTTCTTCCAGTTTGCGCAGGATTATGGGGAGTTTAGCATCTGCGTTCTCCAAAAGGGCGATGTCGCTTTCTTCGTACAGTGGCAGCGGGGCCCCTTCGTCCAGCTGTTTCTGGAAGTGCAGGCGCTTGGCCCGACAGCAGGACACAGCACGCTCCAGAATCTCTTTCTCCGCCAGCCGTAGTTTTATAGCAATGCGGGAGTGCAGGGACAGGTCAGGCTTCTCCAGCATGGAGCGGTCCTCCTGAACATGACAACAACAGAGATCTTAAACTAATAATGATTGGTTAACATGATCATTATTGTTAACCAATCGGAAACAAAATGGCTTGATTACAAAATCAGTTTATGACAAACTATCTGCAGTTACTGTTGTAAGAAACAGAAAGTTTCATTCTAAATTGACAGAAAAGTCATTCCACATTTTGGCTCAATGTTTTCATTTGAACAAAAAGCAAATACGAAAAGTGTGCATGCACAAATATAATATGCATGAATGCAGAATATGCTATATTGTTCCATTTATACACATATTTAGTGCTGTCAAACGATTAAATCGCATCCAAAATAAAAGTTTTTGTTTAAATACGTGTGTGTACTGAAAAAAAAAGCAGGACTCTTTTGGTAAAGTTATAAAATGTTTATCTATATGTAAAAACAATAGAAGTCTATGCATTGTCCTCATTTAGATAGCTAAGTAAGTGTGTGTGTGTGCATTTGTATTAGATATGTTATTCAGTAAGGACTCATTAAATTGATCAAAAGTAAATACATTTATGTTTAAAAAAAAGATTTATTTTTCAAATACATGCTGTTCTTTTGAACTTTAATTGTCAAAGAATTCTGAAAAAAAAAAAATATATATGTTAAGAAATATTTCTCGAGCAGCAAATAGAAGAATGTTTCTACCTTTGTTCCCTATGCAACTAAACTTTTTAAACTATTTAAAGATGTTTTATAAAATCTGTGTGAAAGTTCAAAGATTGTTTGCCATTCTTCCAGCACCTCAGATGATGTCTTGTATGTTTTGAGAAGCAGCGCAGCCCGTGTTTCCAGGAACGTCCACAGCTTGATTTCGTTCTCCCAGCTGACAGGGAATTCAGTGTTGCCCAGGGTGAAGATCTTGTTGATGGCGTGATCGCCCACCAGGTAGTCCCTGAGTTCCTCTGCAATCAGAAACGCACACCTCTCTGGTTAAGGGAGTAATCTGCCGTGCAAGTGAGCCAGCAGGTCTGATCTGCAGCGATTATGTAAGGTATGATTACACGGCTGCTAACGAGATGAAAGGGCTTGCCGAACGAGTGCTTTGCTCGTGCACACCGCTGAATCCTGTCACACTAGTAAAATAGAAGCCCCCAGCACAGGGGCTTCTCTTCGTTTAAAAATTAACATAAAAATTCTGAATAATGCATCAGCTCAGACTTAAGAGGTCTTGCCAGAGGACATGGCCTTGCTTTATGGGATTTATGACAAAAACTTCTCCTACATAGATGCTTATTAATATTTCACTGACTCTGGATCAGTCCTTCCACACATCTGCCGTCTTGATCAATTAGACACCTGAGGGACACTTGTTCAGGCTTTGTTGTCCTGACTAGTTTAATGTAAGAATGTGATATGAAATACGGCATCTCATTTCCTGTTTTATGGCCCACAGGT
Organism: Sinocyclocheilus anophthalmus; assembly: GCA_018155175.1. Lineage (NCBI taxonomy): Eukaryota > Metazoa > Chordata > Actinopteri > Cypriniformes > Cyprinidae > Sinocyclocheilus > Sinocyclocheilus anophthalmus. The sequence goes on along the minus strand of JADLZN010003113.1, from coordinate 614,313 downwards.
ACCTTGGTGCCAGACGTGAAGGCATCAGGACAAACAAAGATTCTTACCTTCAGTCATGCAGAAGACACGCAGGAAGGCCAGGAGCTGAGCCGATATGGGCGGCTCGCTGCAGTGCAGGGTAAAGATACTGGACCTGAGGAGCAGAAGAACCGGAGAGGGTTCAAAGCAGGGTGTTACTTCAACTGACTCCCCCCCCCCTCCACCTCTCTCAAATTAAACCCCAATTAACTCCAGCGGAACCGGCAGGTGCTAATGGAAGCCTCCTGCCTGCACGAGACCACGGCGCTGCTCCCCGTCGCATGACAACTGATTGATCTGAAGCGATGAGAGGCTACTGAACTTGATGCATTTTTAAAAACACGCTCAATCATTTATAATTTACCGTTTAATTACTGGAGCATATCTATGGCCTCTTCCTGTCTGACTTACAGTGGGATGAAAAGGAGCATCTTGGCTATGACCTGAATCAAAGGGTAATTTCATACGGGCCTGTGTGGATTTTGTTTTGGAGACTTAAAGGATATTGATCTGTGTGACAGAAAATTCACTGATTGTATTATGCCACAAAAGAAGAGGTTTTACAGCACTGTAATTCTGTTACACCTGGATGATGATTCCTGCAGCAGTATGACTCTACAGGGGGGATTGAAAGGGATGTTAACATGAGAAAACCTTACACATTGAAGATACAGCTATAGAAAAAAAAAATTAAAAAAAAAAAGTGTATGGGGAAAAGAATTACATGTAAACTCCCCTCCAGAATTACTGCCACCCTCTAGAAAAATACACCTAAATTATACTAAATCATCTATCAATTAATAATACTAAAAATAGTTATAATAAAAAAAATAATAATTTAAATTAAAAAAATATATTATTTTTATTATTATTTTTTTTAATCATATAGCAGTTCTCCAAGTAAAGTTATTAGATAATTTTTGTCTTTAAGTGGCTATTCAAACTTCCTATTCACTTAGTTATAATCATATGATGACACTTTTTCATGGCTCATCTAAAGCAAATAATTATTGAGGGCATTGTAGCTCAAATAGTGCTATGAAGAGCGGCTCATTGTCAGAATTATTATCAGCAAAAAATAAAGAGTATGAGGTACAATTATGAGGTCTAATGGGTTTTCATGGAATTAAAACTAGACTGAACACTACAGAAATAATGGAGAAAAAAAAAAAGAAAAGCTACAAAAGAAAAACAAACATCTGACTCAACGTGCATCATGTGGTTTGTCATTCCTGTACAGGATACTCACGCAGGAATCCCAGCACGAGCCAGAACCTCGGCCTTCATGGCATACAAACGTTCGCTCTTGCTCACACCCAGCTTAATCTTCACGCGGTCGTGTGCGTTGTCCTCAAAGAAGAAACCATTGTGGATCACAAACTCTGCATTGGATCTTGTACCATAGAATATGTAGATCTGAGGGGATAGAAACCGGAAAACTTTTGGCATAACTACGACACATTACTACAGTAACGCATAAATGAGTATAAGCACTGCCCTTCATTTCATGGACTCATGGATGCACAGGTCTATGGGAACGGATGTGATATTAACCAGTGGCAATTTAGCCCTGAAAACTTCCTTCCCATACTACTGTCCTTTCAAACACTGCTCACGTCTTCCGCTCAACAGTATATCCCCAACATTTACAGATAGTGCTGTGCAAAGAGAGTGTGAAAGAGAGAGATAAAACATAGTGCTGGAGAGAAAGAGAGGGGGGAAGAAAAGCACAGTTCAATTCTGTTCTCAGCCTCTCCACATTGAGTTCCGGCCCAGTGTGAAATCAGCAACAGGAATCAGGGATCAAACGGCTCTGTACGGAGCGACGCTCCAGAAACCGCCCCTCCTACTCCCCCCAACGCTTGTCCGAGTCCCACACACCGGCCCCCGCACTCTCTTTCTTCTTCCACTGGCTGTCTCTGCGAATCTTATCAAATAATTTGAATTCTGGAGGGGGGGGTGGGGGTGTATACCTGGCCTGTCACTGTGTGCCACGCGTATCCGCTCTCCCCGTGGCTGGATCTGAATGCCTCCGCTCTGATATTACCCCCGGGCCTCCATAATGGCCGCTGGCTGATAAATGCATCACGGAAGCACAAGCATACAGCAATAGCACTGAGGTGAAAGTGCGCGAATAGAAATTGAAAATGTACAAGTGCATTAGGTGGACAGAGCACGAAAATCCACACGCTGATTATGTCAATCACATGGGAAGATGTGATATTGTCGGAGATATTCTGCTGTAAAGACTAATGCTCACCCTAATTGTGATCTTAAGATGGTTGAGCTGCTGTGATAGTGTTGTAAGTCTCACCTGTTCACCCTCTTTGTAGTCTTTGAGAGCCACACATTCGCATCGGTCATCCTCTAGATTGTAGCCAGTCGTAATCTAGTACAGAACAGAACAGGTTTTGTTCATATTTGAGTAACTTAATATACTCCTGAGGTGTATTTTACAACATTTTGGACACCTTAGCACTGTCCATTTGTTATCAGACCATCAGCCATAAATGGTCAGCACAAAAAAATTTTTGCTACTTGAACATAAAATGTAATATTATGTAATAATATTTGATGTAATAAAATGTAAAATATAATTACCACATTAAAATGGTAATTATGAACATTTAGGAATCACAACTGCAAGGCTAGTTTATGAAATATATCTGTGGGTAAAAATAAGATAAATAAAACAAAATAACAGGGCAAATCCAACAAATAAACGCCACTTATTAAAAGTTATAGCGTCAACCTATTAAAATAACACACCCTAGCAAATACAATCCTTCACTATTAAATCTCTTAAAATCTTCAGAAATCAACTAAAATCAAATAAACGGAGTAAATTGTCCGTAAAACACAGCTGAAACACATAGAATGTGTTTTTATTAAACCTTAACCATGGGATTACCAGAAAACCATTTCATTACACATTTTAATGACCGTGATTTTCAATGCACATGATAATTGGAAACAAAACTTCGTTTTAGGATATATAAGTGCATTACAGAATCATGTGAACAGAGGCGATATATTGCTCTGTGGCAAGAGCTACAAAGCGCAATCAAAGACAAATTATCCGAATAAATATAAAAGATCCCTTGGGATGATGGCATAATCTACCGAAAAATCACATTAGATGTTCTTGCATTCCTTAAAAGTAAATGTTTTATTCCTGTACTTCAAGACTGCAATACAAGTGAAAGCACTGTAAACATCCATGTCATGCAGGAATTTATAGAAAAATGGTTCAACTGAATTGGTTGCAAAAGCTTTCTGCTACTCATAAATTATTTTTGATGGGGAGCTCTGTGTTCATTTTGAAGCAGCGCTACAAACTCACCAGGCCATTGGTGTGGTTGCACATGTCCCAGAGAGGGATGAGGGCCAGTGTGACCCGACTTCCATCTGCTGTAGGAATCTGGTTCTGACGGGTCATCACAGAGGACACGGCCCACCTGATATACAAATGTCATTGCTTCATTACAGATTCAAAACTGGTGCAATATTTGTAACAGACACAAAACTGGTTGAAATAATGGATCATTTCAAAGTATTGTCTTTGCATTTGATCTACTAAAACTGCTGAACATGTTTGATCTACTAAAACTGCTGAACATGTTAAAGGGAAATATAATGGAAAACAGGATTTCTCTTGCTCTTTTAAAATCTTTTTGAGTTTAATGTACACCCAAAACAAAATTGCCTTCCCAGTCCACCCAGAACATGTATATAGACACTAATCTGCAAACACAGGTCATTCAAATCTACATGGCATTTACATCACCACCCTCACCATCTCTAGCTAGAATGTTCAGCAAATGATACATTTTATTTATTCATTTGTTACTGTAGATTAATTGATCACCACAAGACAAGTAATGTGTGCTAACAAAATAAACATTCAGTTCTGATGTTCATTTTTCATGCAAAAAGGTTAACCAATCAAAACAGGGGTCATTTGCTGATTAGAATTCTTAAATGTACAAGAGTAAAAATGGCCTGTTTAATTCTTAAAGCCAAAGCAAGGGTGAAAAATGCTCATAAAATTATCTTATTACATTACAAATGAACTTCAGAGAAAATATTTTTTAAAAGTACATAATATAGCTGCTTTAATAGTCTGCATATTAGGCAATAAATTTACCTTATATCTGATTTGTCCTGAAGGAAAAAAAGGTCTTATCTAGTCTAAATAATCTGGTTTATAATAATAAACCAGATAAATAATCTAATTATTAAAAGAAACTTCATGAAGTCCACCGAAGACAACATTAGCTGTGACAAGACGCAATTCCATTCTCTTCACACATTACCCAACGAGAGCACAGACTTGCATCATATCCAACAATCTGAAGATGAAAGGGGACCAATGATAAATTATTCCTTCACAGATAATTTGGTGCTAATGAAAGAACAATGAGAACAAACGCCTAATTTTTAAAGGCCATCGCGTAGCCCTACAACCTGCTCTTTTCTTTTTTTGAACCTCAGCAGGGAAGAGAAGTTCCACTTTTTTTTAACATGGTAGGACATTTCAACCAACCTGTAGTCGTCAAAGGTAAAAGCATCCTTCAAGGGCAGTTTGCTGGCGTTCGGATGAGTCTGGGAATTGAAGATGAAGAACACAGAAAATGGAGGGAAGGAAAAAGGAGAAAAAAGAGAGTAAAGGACAAGAGAGAAGGAGATATGGAGGTAGAGGGGGAAAGGAGTAAAGAAAGAGCAAGGGGGAAAAAAAAAGCACAAATCAGTCAGTGGAATTTCATTATGTGGCTGCCTAACAGATCCTAACAAGAGTGTAGCCAGGCAGAGAGCGTCCAGTGGTGCTATGCAAGGATCATGGTGGCATTAGCCCCCCATACATCACTGTCAACTTAATTTGTTGTGCCCAGCAGCCGTCATAAATCTGCTTCATCAATTTGTGTGACAGAGAGCCACTGGTGCCACAGAAATCTACATTTAAAGCCACAGACTCGCTCCCTCCAAGGGCTCATTTGCAGCGGGTGTCATGGAGAGGGGAAAAAAAAAAAAAGCTACAATCCCATAGAAAGAAAGAAAGAAGAAAAAAAATAAAAATAGGGAGCAAAGAATGCCAGGGTCTAATTCAGCCGGCCCGTAGCACCCTCCTGAACATGCAAAATGAGCCATAAAAATAGACGTAGGTATGAAGCTGAGAGTGAAGGATATTCTTCTTTTCCCCCACAGGTGCTCTCACAGCTGTGTGTGTGGCGTTTGTCCTGTGAAATGAAGCACTGTACTCCACAATGAGGTACCGTGCAAACCGTAATGGTGCTGATATGTATATAACACAATACATCAAAAAGCTTGTGCTCGAATATCATAATCACGACATAGAATGAGTGATAAAATTGCCCAACAGACACTGGAACCAAAACAACAAAAGAAAAAGTGAACTTGGCAAACTTCAAAAGACAAATCACTTACAGATCTGAATACAAAATAACGTCCTTAATAAAAACATCTCTGCAACGAAGATTTCAACTGTAAATTGTTTTTTTTTTTTTAAGATTCTGCTCAACATTGCTAATCCGTTACAGTGAATGTTAAATCAACATCCAGCAAATGTTTGAAAATTTAATTCTCAAATGACAAACAACTGACCATGGCTTGATGAAAAGCTGATAATTAAATGATTTAAAAACAAATATAAAAAAAATGTAAAAAATGATAATGTTTTTTTTTTTATAACACTTTCCACACAAAATGAAATATTTTATTAGTTTACCTGCATGTCATGTGGCTATTAACCAAACAAAGAACCGTGAAAGTGAATATTTTGTTAAATTATTAAAATATTAACATAAAATCTCAGGGGATACTTTAAATACTAGTAAACTAGCTGACACAAAAAAAGGGGAATCCCTGCAGTAACCAATCAAGACTCATTAAGCTTGAACAGTACAAAAAAAATTCAGTGAATAGTAATATAAATTATAATGTTTGTCATTATTGCATGACATCAGAAGACTTCTTTTATGGTGCTTTTAAATTCATGCTACAAGCTTTTGTTGTATGGAAAAGAGCAGAATGGACACCGCAAAACATCTCCTTTTGTGTTCCATGGAAAAAAAAGTCATACAGGTTTGGAATGACAACAAGGTGATAGTTTTACAACCTTTCAAATACAATGCGAAGGTTTCCAGGTAATGCGCTCCTTCACAGATGTCTCCGAGACATACGTGTGCTTACTGGAAGGGGGGCGCAAACTCCTTCTGTCAACCAAGTTGCACCATTAGGCTCGCAAACTGAGAAATAAAAGCATGAAATGCAAGCGCTCAGAAGTAGTGGATAACTTTTACCTTCCACGTCTCTCCCCATTAATCAAATTCCCTGACACTAATTGAGCCCTGTATTCCCCCTCGCTGCTCTAGAACCCACACACACTTAGCGAAGACGGTGAAACCATGTGGCCACATCATATCTTTACCTGTGACTCAGTGTGTCGGCAGAGTACAGTCCAGTTTTGACATTGTTGCAGCCCTACAGCAGAGCATAAGAACTTGTACTTCTCTTTGAGCAACCAGGCAAAAGTCTAACACGCTCAGAATTCGTAAAGCACGATATAATAACAGAGCAAAGCCTGTCCACTTCCTTTCATTTTAACCCCAATTCTGGCAACAGGCTGACTTGGTAGTAGCGCTCACACAGGGTGATGGACAACCATTAAAAGATAAGCATTGGGTAAAGCCAACGAGTAAGAATTCAGTGACTTTGGTTTGAGCCTCACACTGCAGATGAAGGGAAGTGGTTCATGTAAGGATGGGAGGGAAAAAAAAAAAAAAAAAACATATTACAGGTTTTGACATAAGTAATAGGGCAAATCTCCAGAGAGTCACAAGCAGTTCTCCAAACTTCCTGTAATAAGATGTGCTGAGGCATCTTTGAGCATCGGTAACCATTATAGGCCACCTGAAAAGGGTTAAAGTGCCATTAATGATATTTTCAGCCCTCTGAGAACTGAATACTCGAGTGCCCGAGTACCTTAATAGACTCAATTAAGGCAATAATTAGTTGAACAGAGTGATAAACCTCAGGGGGAAGGGCTGCAGAAAGGCCATGAAGAGGTCTGCCCGGATCCCTCAGAGCACTGTGGGTTAGGATAAGGCCTCTAGTCTGGAAAAATGTAGGATGTGCGCACATACAGAGGTAGTTTGAGACGGCACGTTTGATGGTGTAGTTTTTGGAGATAAAGGGCAGCTGCACCGCTCCAGGTTCAGCTGGTGATGCATTAGCATCACCAGAGAGAGGTAATTCATCATGTGCCACAATGGCACTGCGGCTCAGAGAGAGACGAGCCCTGTAAATCAATTAGAAAACAAAAGCTCCCACCACGAGCGCCTGCTCTCCTTAACGAGAACGGCGGGAAACGCGGCTAATTGGCCGGTGGCCTCCAGGAGATCTTTCTGGAGCTGAGATCCCCAAGCACCCCATCCGCCGCACTGGCCGACATTAGAGAGCTCGTCATCCGTGCGCATGCTGAGGTTCAAACGGGATTGATTTTAGTCCTTACTTCAGTTACGTCGACTGTTTCAACATTCGACTTTGTGCATAAAAATGATGAAACGAACGTCGTCGTTCAACATCGCAAACTCTCCCTTATTTTACGAGCTGCATCAGGAAGGTCAGAAAGAGGGGGTGGGATGAGAGCATACCACTGGGACCCTGTTCATTTCTCATCAACAGCAGCAGATGCAGCACACCAAGGTTACTTTGCATTCGCTGCATACCGGGGTCACCTTATGAGGTTCACCTCCCCCACACACACACACACGCATCCAGCCCCAGTGAGGAACGCGCGGCTATCATTGGTCCCCCGCGGACACGGGAGGCGCTCTGATACTCCTCGGAGGGCACCCGGCGTTGACAACAGCCTATCCCTCTTCACGCAGGCAAATATATATATAAAAAGCTCCTCAATTCCAGCAGGTGAAGGGCCTTGCTTTCTGAGTTCTTCCCGAGAAGAAGCCGGGAGGAGGGGGGAGGCAGGGACCAGATAAAGCAGGCGGTGGGAGGAAGCAGAAGAAGGGGGGGGATGCTGGGGTTGTCAGTCATGTGTGGAAGGTACAATCAGGTCAATTCAATTCAAAGCCAATGCGACAAGCTAATTTTCCAGCCCGGTCATCTGCAGCCGCCTCAGAAGAGAGGCTGACATTGACAGTAGTCATTACAGTGACACTGGCTCCCAACCTGAAGAGCAGAGAGGAGAGGAGCGGACAGGACACTCACCGAAGGGCCAGCAAGACAACCCTCCCCCTCAACTGAAACTCTCTAGATAAAAAAAAATACAGAGCTTTAGATGAGCAAAAAGTTACATGTTCATTTCTCTCCGAACTCCTACTCGAATGCACGCAGAATGAATCTTTGTTCATTAAAAAGTGCGATCAGTGTGTAAATCATTACACCAATAGGTCATGAGGTCCTCCAGCTTTATTTTAGCAATACAAACTTTAACCAAGTTCATTTCATTTAGACCAGTATCTTTAGAAGCTTAACTCACTTCTGCCACCTAATGGACAATAAAACGTTCACTGCATATGCAAATTGATTAACTTTTTGATGACTGATGCCGATGGCTTAAAGTAGAAGATGCATATATTCCAGTTTATTGTGTTTCCTGTTATTTGTCTCAGTCGTTGTATAGAAAACGGTATAAATACACTTGATTAAAGTTATTAACAGAGTACGAGAAACAATAATACTGCTTCTAATTACACTCCAACCCCCTTTTATAAACTAGAAAACATTTAATAAAGAAAATGTCAGCAGATTTGCAGACAAAATGACAAATACATTAACTATTTGCATGAATATTTCATGCCTTATCTTGACAGTAATGTGAAATATTCGTTTCTATTCCCTAATTGACAGTCATCTAATGAAAGAAACAAAATGTACCGGCAGAGATTTTGAATGAAAATTGGGAAGAACTGGAAGAGCATATTATTGCTTCCTTAATAGCCAAGAGGAGGTCCAAGAAACGGGATCAAATTTATTGGACAGATTACGTCCCATTGAAATGAACTGCCATCTCAATGTGTCATTTAATAATCATAAATCTGCATATTCAAGATTTTCATCACAACACTGAAATTACATTTTATGGTCCAAAGTGGAAAGATCGTATGTTTTAAAACATAAGAGTTAGGCTACCACTGAATATTAAGCACAGATAATTCACTGGACTTATTTAAAAACAAAACTCAACATTTCTGATTACGGTTTAGTTTGAATTGTGGAAACAAGCATATGAGATAAGAAGATATTCTAGTCTAGAAGTAAATTTATATCGTTTCTTATTAAAGCAGAGTAAAAAGAATCATACCATTTGGCATATCATAGTCTTTTCTAACACCAAATCTAACAATTTTGCACATGCATGTTGTTATTTAAAAGCAAACTAATTCATGCTCATGTTTTGCTTTGAACACTACATTAAGGGATAAACATCTCCCCCTGCTGGCCAAAGATTGCCACTGTGGCACTGTCTCTGAGCCATGTCAATGGCAGCTTATCAGGGGCCCTGAAATTGGGTGCAAGAGGGCATTATAAAGCTCCTTTTACCCATCTCCAATGTGCCTTCAACGGCAGGGATCCTTTTAAAACTGGATTTCCTCACCTCAGCAGACAGCAGTGTAAAGGACAGCTATTCATGTGGCTAGAGAGTCTGAATAACTTGTGGAGCTGATTGCTTAAAAAGCCCTGCACTCAAAACGGCTGGCAGTCCATGTATGAGACACAGATAGGGCTATCAGTCACCGCACTCATCAAAACTGCCAAAATAGGAGCACAACTCTATGAGTCAACAGTAGAAATTTGTGTGCACTTTTTGTGGTGTATTCAGGGATATCTATAGCTGAAAAGGAGACTAGATGCTTAAGTAAGACCTATATTAACCTCTTAGGTTATTTAGGTAAATGTAAATGCGTGTTAAACAGTATGCAGAAGGCAAAAGTGCCTGATTTAAGCTATAAAAAAAAAAGTCACAATCACACCACATTGCATTTTCCATAAACAAAAGGCTTTAAATTAATTTGATGTTTTTTTTAAATGCATTTATACATGTAAAAATGTTTTTGGCAGTATAATTAATTAATTCAGTTAAGATTTTTACTGTCATGTTTTCATTTGTCACTCTCTAAATTCAGGGTATATACAGGAATCATGGAGTAAAAATGTAATACCTTTTAAGACCTTTTTAAGACTCTTTCCATACATTTTAAGACCTCATCGCCACTCCAAGTTTTAACCGGTTACATCGGCGACACTTTAACTTACATTTACTATATATTGATTGTAAGCTAACGCAACTAAACAGACTTACTTTGTGATAACTCCTTATCAATGCAATATAATTCAGAAGGGGGGGAAACGAAGCACAAGAGAATTAATTGAGTGACTAACCAATGCAACCCAAGAAACAAGACTTAAACCACTAAACAAAACAACTGACAAAACTTATTGAGGAGCTACCGGTGGGCAATGGTCTCCAGTATATTCAAAGATGTTATTGGTCACATAACTCAACCAGTGCGTGTTTTGTGGAAACTTCGCTGGACAAACATTCTGAACTTGGTCAAACATTTTATTGATTACGGAGTGCTTGATTTGATGCAGAATTGACAGAATGTCAGTATTGCACCTGATCGTGTCTGAATGATCACTGAAGGTAAAATAATGATCACAACTATTACATCATTTTAATTGTGCATCCCAAGCCCATGCCAGTAAAAAAAATAGCCCAAAGTAGCGCAATTACCATGTCCCAAATATAAAAATGGCATTTCCATCCCTAAAATACATATTTTACAGTCACTGTTATGCACATTTATCATAAACACAGCTCAAATGCTTCCTACTAGTGTGGCCCAAAACATTTAGCAGTTTTATTACAGGTAGAATACAAAATCTTTCAGTACAAGCATATCAACCAAATGTAATTTATGCAATATTTCAAACCTTTAACCCACTGGGGAAAATCAACCCATGGCAACAGTTTAAAAGCAGCCCAATTTCGTGGAAAAAAACAACAACGCTGCATCCAACACGAGCTGCAGAAGTCAGATTTGACTAATCACGGGTCAAAAGTAAGGAGAGATAACTGACAAGATGTTGGAGGATTTGCTCCTCAACAGATCCCGAGCTCATTGACAAATATATTTTATCGTAAGATGTGCTCCCTTTACACAGTGCGCGTCGCGATCGCGAAATCGAAAGTGAACGTGAACTACAACTGAGAGCGCTCATTCAAATGGGATTTAAATACCCCACATATTGATAGCGGCGCCCTAATGCGCGAAAATTATATACAATATTAGAATGTTTAAGGGAGCGGACACAAAAATCACGGGAGCGGATGGGAGCGTGCAGTAATGGTCAGAATTTCAGCGTGAGCGTGATCAACAAGCCCCGTGCTATCACGCAGCGGCACAGTCAGTCAGTGAGCGCCGTAACAGATGAAGTCAAATCTTGCGGGATTCCATAAACAAAATACACAGAACCCCACTATTCGGACAAATATACATAATGAAAAGATGATACAAAATTTAATACCTTGGAAAATGGCATTTAAGACTTTTTAAGGGCCTTAATTTTCTCTAAATTGATTTTATCAACTTTTAATACTTTTTAAGACCCCGTGGACACCCTGAAATTTAAAACCTAGCTAAATTAATCAGTTGGGGGAAAAACATCAATTAATTTAATTTAACACACACATATACACCAACAATTAAGAGAGAATCTGTGTGACTTACTTGGATGACTTTGTAGAAGTAGGCATACTGCCGCGCTGTGTTTTTGTATTGACTGAGTACGTCCTGTATGGCTTGTGTGGCCAGCAGGTGGTGCACTTCCTCCTCTTCAAAGTACAGGGGTGTGTCATAATCAGCAGGCAGTGTCTTGATGTAGGGCAGCCAAGGTGAGCTGGGATTGGCCCGTTCACACAGCAAGTGTAGAGCCAGAGTCACATTGCCCATGGCCTGAAGGATCCGGTCTTGACTGTACAGCGGCCCTGTGAATAAAAGGTGAATTTAGGAGTCAGTCTGTGAAAATGTTCAAATGTTTTCTAGACACAACTAAAGTTCTTTTCACTTTTGCTAGGTTTTGCTTTGGACCTGTGTAATTGAGCTGAAAGCTTTGTATGTTTGAAAGCCTAAAGCCCCGTTCACACTACAATCGACACGCAACAGCAAAGCGACACAATCCCATTCATTTCAATGGAGAGCTGGCGATTTCCGGGGACACGAGCGACAGCAAGCGACAGCGACCATTGGCGACCGGATGGGGCGTGTCCAGCGACGCAACAAAGTTCAGAATCATCCAACTTTATGCAAATGAAGAGCGACTTTCGGGTGCGACAGCCAATAGGAAAGAAGATGGTAGAGCTCATGTGATCATTCTCCTCTCAACGCCGTAGATAAACATTCACAATGGAAGAAAGTAGGCTTAAAAATTTAAGTCTAATAAATTTTCTGTGGTAATCAACAGCATGTCACAGATACTGTCGACAGAGTTAAAAGTTGTATTTAACATTCCTGGAACAATAAAGTAACATTTATATAAAAGTGGTCTCCATTTTCTCTGTGGGGAGAGATGTGACATGTCATTGTCAGAGTTTGAGGTCAAAGATTGACATTGCTATAACTATGCAAACTCACCAAGGACAGAGTTCTTGGCAGATTCTACAGTCATCAGCATTTTTCTAGGGATCCACAGGAACAGCTCCTCTGCCTGAAATGGACAGAAAACGTTACACACAAATTTAGTTTAATTACAGGGCTAGTCCTTTCATGACGCATTCAAATTCCAATTTTTTTTAAATAGCATCTTAAAAATGCATTTTATATCTAGCAATTAGCAAAAGCAACTGAAAACGTCAATGAGACTAACTGTAGCAGCCATTCAAAACCATCTGAACATTGACTCAATCAAGTCTGGAGGTAAAGTATGATGTGCAGTGATCAATAACCTCTATATAGTCCCTTCTAAAGCATTAACAAAGACGATGGTGAAAACAGCTATGATCAATACATATACACACCTGTAATTACCACTTGGTCACTGACCATTAAGAAGGACCACACAAATAATTACCATCTACTGTATCTAAAACATATATATAAGATGAGTTGCTGTAGGTGGCAGAAAAAGCCAGCATGTCGCACAATGGACTGAATCTCGATAATACACAAGTGCTTGATGCCAGAAAGACTACCAGCATGAGATCTGGTTCATATTGCAGCTTATTTTGGCGAGGAACAGCCCATTTAGAGAAAAAGGTGCTGCAAGAACTGAACTTGTAAAAACAATAAACCCAGATAAAAAACGATGTATTCGACATACTGTATAACTAAAATAGTCTAAAAAGTCTAACCATCAAACAATCCCTGGGCTAGCTGAGAAAGAGACCAACCTTGATATCTCTGGCAGCCTTCAGGCCATATCCTTCATCTGCAAAGTTGGAGATCTCAAATCCGTCACAAGAAGCCCCGCATTCTGCACCCCAGGTCATCAGCTCGGAGAAAAAGTCCTCCCTGGTTCCCTCGAATGATACTGACATCCCTGAGGAAATAATACTATCCCAACATTAGCTAATTTAGCTATTGTATGTATACTGAACATCAGCGTGAGAAGTTTTCTCTGGTAATGAATTCCATTATTCTATGGCACTCTACTGTATTATGTTACTGTAAAACCACACAAGTGGACCTAAACTGTGCTACCTATTACACTTGTGTATCCTGCTGCATAATGTGCCGTTTAACATTTATTCTAATGGATATTTATGTGTTCTAATGTACATCTCTGAGACTCCCACTGAGTATTTTATTAAGTAATGTGATAGGATCTTACTCAAGTCATGTAACCGAAGATATTTCTGTGTCTGCCACAGCACAATAACTTACTGTGTATGAGCATATTATAGTCATTCTATCAGATAAAGAAATGTGTAACATGCCATCTTTTGTACTGATTAGACCTCTTATGTTTCTCTTAAAAGAACCAAAAATGTATTTACCCTCATGTTGTTCCGAAACATTTTTATAGCAAAATGAACAGGCCAAAAACAAATGGCCAAGCTATCATTTGGCTTGAAAAGAATCGAAAAATAGTGCATGAGCCACACTGACGACTTTTATTGTTCTTCTTTGACAGGTTTGAAGATTTACAGGATCCATCTCTATTCACTTGCATTGTGCGGGAAAAGATCTTCAAAAACATTCTGTATAATTTCTCATTAACCCAGAAAAAAAGTCATAAGCACAAGAAAATTGCAGAATTAATTTCACATCTGGGTGTTCCACACCATCTGCTTTTTTCTGACCTCTTTTTTATTGCAACTAGGACAGTTTAATACTTTACTCCTTAAAAATGGTCAATGGCAAATCACAAGGCAAACCATGCTCCGTAAAAGCTTCAAAACTGCTAAATCATATTAATATGAAGCAACTGTGTACCTTTCTGTTTCTTACGGATCTTCTCCACCAGAGCTCGGATCTGAACATATTCCTCCCACTCTTTCCCAGGAGATGGAGCAGCGCTGCTACACTCTGAATGGGAGAAAGAAAATAAAAAAACATTCCAATAAGTTTATATTTAACAATCACTTATGCTTAGATTAACAAAACACAATGATTGACTATGGGGGGAAACAGCTTAGTGCTCCATATTAAAGAAATAGCTCACCAAAAATAAATGAAAATTTGCTGAAAAGTTACTTACACTCAGGCCATCCATGTAGATGAGTTTATTTCTACATCAAATTCAGAACAGATTTAGAAATTTAGCATTACATCACCTGCTCACCAATGGATCCTGTGTAGTGAATGGGTGCCGTCAGAATAACTGACAGCTAAAAAAACAACAACCTACAAGTAATCCACATGACTCCAATCTATCAATTAACATCTTGTGAAATGAAAAGCTGAGCATTTCACTTGAGAAAGCAATATTATGGATAGAGGACTTGCATTTTAGCCAGAAGCAACAATTTGAAGTTAAAAACATCTTGATGGATTTATTACAAACACAGCTTTTTCGCTTTGACGTTAATTAATGGACTGGAGTTGTGTGGTTTACTTGCGGATTATTGTAATGTTTTAATCAGCTGTTTGGACTGTTTGGATTCTGACGGCACCCATTCACCGCAGAGGATCCATTGGTGATCAAGCGATGTAATGCTAAATTTCTCCAAATCTGCTCCAATACAAAAAAACAACTTTTCAGCAAATTTTTATTTTGGGTGAACTATTCCTTTAAGTACATTTCCTGGGGTAACCAAATGCTGGCTGATTTATGTCTTCTTAAAAGCTGCTTTTGTGAAAATTGTGGCATTCAGTTTTTCTAAATCCTTTAATATAAAGGATGGTCTTTATTATAAACAAGTGCATGTCCTCCCTAAAATGAGACACGCAAATTCAAAGAGCTGTTTGACACAGTAGTTACAAATTTGGACTGATAACCAAATGATACCCTGAAATACCACCATACCCTTGAGCACTTAACCTCAGGTGGCACCATTCGAATAAAAGCTTCAGATTATTAAATACTAAATAGATTTTCTTAAACATAAAGAAACCATTCTAACTAAAGAGGCTCAATTTTCAGTATCCAGCTGCATACTTTTTTGCCATAACAAATATTATAACTAGAGCCCGACCGATATGGGTTTTTTGGGGCCGATACTGATACCGATATTAGGGAGTAAAAGAAAGGCCGATACCGATATATCGTCGATATTCTTTGTGTATATTATAGTACAGTACCAGTCAAAAGTTTGGACACTTTCCCAGTCGTGTGTTTCAAAATTGACTGGTACAATATATAGAATACAGTATATACATGAACAGAATATATATACATAAACACATTTTTTGCAATGATCACTCAAATGTGGTGATCAAACACTTATAATGATGACAGAGATATGTAAGGGCATTTAACAATTTAACAATAAACTTCCGATGAGTGCGATGCACAAAGTAATGGGGTGTTAGTTGTCTATACCACAGTGGTTTGAAGATTTATTTTACCATAGTAACATTTAAATTCTGGCTTAAATTAATTTATCTCAGTTTTTATTATTCATTTAAAATTAGACAAATCTGCTATTATTTTAAATGCCAATCTGCTATTTATCAGTTTAGATAGTTTTTTTAATGCTGTGATAACTAGCAGAAGACACTAACCAGTTTTAAATTCCAATTGCGCAGGGATGGGTATGTTGTAACACTGCGTTACAATGTGCTTTTCTATGACATTAGCGATGTAATTTACATTTACTTTAATTTTAATGAGAAACTGGTGAATAAAGACTGACAGTCAATTTTTTAATGTTTAGAAATTATTATTTCAAGACATGTAATTCATTTTTGCTCGTTTATGTGGGCCGTCCCAAGCATGGTTGCAATGTGTTCATTGTCAAACTCCAAAATCTGATTATTTTTAATTCTTAAAAAACGCCATTATTTTACTTGAACAATAAATAAATAAATTTAAAATAAAAATATATATATATTATTATTTTATTTACAAAATATTTTAGTTTGTCTTGTATATTGTTTTCATTGGATTAGATAAGATTTTAAGCTGTCATATGGTCAAGTTACAACATGCCCCTCAGATGTTACAATGTGTTCCACCTACGGGGCATGTTGTCACATTTCACTTCCATTTTTTGAGGGTAAATAAAGAAAAACGTATACACTGTAATTATGAAACAAAGCGACATTTGTACTAGACACGTGTAAAATTACTGTGGATAAAAAAATTATATTCTGAACCCATGTGGATTTACACCAACTGAGAAAGTCAAAAAGTGTTACTTGTGTCCCGCTCTCCCCTACCTCTGAAAATAAATTCACATCTTGCGCACTTTAATACCCTTTGAATGTAACGTGTACGTTCCCTTGGAACTGGAATCATGGCGGAATTTCATGTGAAGTCCACTTCGCAGGGCACTTACGGTCGAGTAAGACAACACTTGAATGCTGCTGTCTGAACAAGAAACCTCCTTACTGAAGTGAAAGTTTTGACTGGTGTCACTATCTCGCGAACGCGCCGGCGGATCTCCACCAAATTCGGGGGATCCCTTCAGCTCGAGGAGCCTCTCGAATGCCACCCTCCGCGCGTCGGTAGCCCCCCGGGATCGCTTGATCAGTCGGCGCCGGACCGCGAATTTAACCACCCGTAACTCCCGAACCCCGGGGGCTATCCACGCGGGGGTGGTCTCATTCGAAAGAGGGCCTCTAGATGTACACTCGATGCGCGTTCGAGAGGGTTCCTTGAGCGATATATCGGCGACAGGCTCATATCGGCCGATAATAACGGCAAAACGATATATCGGTCGGGCTCTAATTATAACAATCATGTAATGCGATTATGGCATAATTACAAAAGCCTTTTGTGTACCAGTGATGCACAGTGTTGCTCCTCATGAGAGTAATTCATCCAACAGTATATCAGAACAAGAATGCAGCCATAATGCTTTATACTCACTCTGCAGCAGTTCAGAGATTAAATTCATCATCTCTTTCGGAGAAACCGCAGCTGTGGCCCCGGTCCCTGATTTCTGGGTCTTCACTCGACTCTTTTTACCCATCTTGCTGGTCTGGGAGAGAGGATGGCTGTAATAATAGCAAGTTGAAAGCAACAAAATGAATAAAAACTAATTAAATGGGATTATATTAAAAATTAAAAATTTGTAAAAAATTAAAGTAAAAATCAAGCCACAACATGATCAGGTTTCATATCTGCTTCATGCAACCTAGAAGGCTGTACAATAAATGAGCCAATAGTCTGAGAAGTACTGACTTTACACCTCTTATAAATATTTATGTCCAGTGGACTAGGTACAGTATATTCATAACTAAATGGTAGAAACATGTGAATGTTTCACATCCAAATAGTCTCTGAACCTAGAATTACTGCCAAGAAAGGTTAATGGTCTCTGTGAGGGATTATACGGATGGCTACAGTGAGCCAAAGGGCACTAAATCAGGTACTTTGTTGTAAACACTGAACATGTGGCTTACATGAAACTCATCAAATACAACAAACTTGTGTCATTAACATAAAACTTCCATGCAGTTCAATTTAATAATGACTCCTATGGCAGCTGTTCCCATATGTCAAAAACGGTCTGGCTGCTCTAACTGTACAAATTTGGGCAACGCACAACAGCATATAGGCCTAGTAAACCATAAGTCTTGAAATCTTTTTTGTTGTTGTTATGATAGCAATCACTCATTAATAAATCAAAAATATAGAAAAAACACCATTTTATTTATTTAAAATGCTGTTTCTCAAGAGACGAATACATAAGCTGCCAATATTTCGACCATGGATATGTCCATCAAATACCCCAAGCCAACTGTTTACTAAACAATGACAGGCCCAATTGTATTACTGAACTGAACAAATTGGATTGAAACACTTAAAAGTAAGCTACTTAAGAGAGAACCACCAGCAGCAGCACTGCAACTATACTGGCTGACAGCATTAGATAGCAAAAGACATGCAACAAACAACATAAATTGCACATATCAAAACTCAAAATACGAGATCAGTATATTAGATAATGATCTAAGCAGATTGATGCCTTAAAATAACTCCGCTTGGCCCAATGCATTCATTCAAAACCACCAGTAGATGATCCCCTGCTTCACATTACACACCATCGCACTGCATGTCAGAGTCTTCATTTTAAACACTGGGTGGTCCAGTGATCACGAATTATCCAAATGCATTCATTAATACCTCAAGAAACATACAATCCATACATTCATATTTACATCCATTCATCTATCTGTCTGTCTGTCTATGGCCCAAGTGTCTCAAAACCTGGTTAGTTGACTACATTAACATCATTGTAGGGCATCATAGGCAAATTTGAAACGTTCATACAGTATTTTAAACGTTCAGCAACATTTTTGGGAGCGTACTGAACGCTTTAAGCACGCCTACGACGCCCAGATATGCCGCCTAGGTAGGCTGCTCACAAGATTTTGAGACACATTCAATGTGTTAATAACCAGCATGCTTGTATTTCGCAATCTGTTGAATTACACACCCTTCAAAGCGTACATTTGCGACGCATTTGCTGGCATGTGGCTTAGTTTATGATGTTTGACTATCATAAACACCTCGTGCACATTTGCAAACATTATTTAATCAGATTGAACAGCAAAACTACCTTCCAATTGACTGCACGGATCCTCCTGTCAACCTGGAATTCAATCCTCTTCTGCTCGCTCTGCTGGTAAAACCTAACCTACTTCAGAGGCAAAGCCACGCCCTAATACAATTTTCAAAAAGCGGATTGGCCCATTGTTGCGTTTGTCCCGCCTTAAACTTGTACAGAAGCGTATTGTAATTGGCTAATGTTCCACACGCAACTGCTTACGTGTGAGATAATTGGTTAAAGCGTGAATATATTTCACAATGCTAAACTGTACGCATCTATTGGTTCGCGTTAAGGCGGTACCCGTTTGCAGTGACTTTACTGGTCGTTGGGTCAGATTTACAAGGTTGGTTTGACTACACAACAGAAAAGGCTTGTGTGCCTTGTGATTGGAAGTTTACTTTGGGTTCATAAAGTGACCATAAAAGGATAAAGTCTGCGCAACGTGATTCGCGGAGGAAACCGTCAATCATAGCCACAACATGTAAAACGTAACGCATGTAACATATTGTTATAAACCATTTATCATTTCTATTGTGTTTTAATGTGATTTATAATGTGTTTAATAATAGTTAATACTTTAATAAATCAATTATTCGTATTTTATACCAATGTATAATTTTTTTTATTTACTTCATACATTTATATTTTTATATATTTACAAATTGTGAGCATGTAGAACACATTTTTAGATAAATTTAATGCAGGGCTGGAAAATGGGCAACCTCGTATAGAATGAATTAAGAATAAAACAGCTCATACTATATTTAATTTGACCTTCTAGGGTTGGGAAATAGCATATTCTGAAAATTAATAAACACCTCATTTCTCTGATCATTTGCTGGAAACGACAAAAACTCAAGTCATTCAACTCCAGCAAACCTCCAGTAGATGGCAGACTCTGCCTTTTTTTTCTACTGTTCATTTCACACATCTCAAAAAGAAGACCAGACTTTATACAAAGAGAAGGATTGTTTTATTTCAAATCTACAAGAGGGTTATTTGCAATTTATTTAGAATTTTTATTAGCTAAAATACAAGTCCATTCTCAGCTACATACAGCTTATTAAAATACAAACGCATGCTAGTTACAGGTATTCTACAGTAATAGTAGTTATTTACATTGCGCTGAATTGTATGTCCTAGAATACAACTTCATGTGTTTCACATACAGATGAGCTACACAGAACATTGAATTTCATGAAAGATTCAAACATCAAATCCTTATTCACAAAAGACGCAGTGCATTTGAAAAGAAAATAGGAAAATGTCAGCATTTCAGATTCTTTTGTGCTTTAAACGGAACAAATACAAAAGCGTCAGTAGTTGTGTGTTCTAGATCTGTTTATAAAGGACGCTTTCAATTGGATTTCAAAAATAGTTTTAATGTATGCGTGTAGTTCAACACCAATGATTTAGGTATTGTGTTCACTTGAAACACTTCACAGCATAGCAGAGACAATATTACTCTGTTGTTAACAGCACATACTGTTTTACTGGCCCAAATTCATAACGTATCCTTTTCATAAAAATATGCAACTATTTTCTTTACTTATTCAAATGTTTGCTGCTCATTTTGTTCGCATAAACATCAGACAAAAAAGCCAAAAGCCACCTGCTGCATCCAGTGTGGAAAAAAAAGCCATCCAATGCGAATGTGATTTCAGTCTAGCACTGTAAAAGTGCTCTCATAAATATACAATTTCAATGAAATATCCACACAACTTTAATACAAAAATAACTAGACCGGCATTTCGGCAATGATCAAAAATAGCTTTGATTTAAACAAACAATACAAAAGTATGGCTTATCGGGTCACTGGTTTTAAAAAAAGAGCTTTTTGTAGGAATGCAGCAAGCATCTTTTGAGACAGTTCTTGTGTACACAGATATTGAATCTGAATTATAATACATAAAACTCAAAAGACATCTCATTTACTGCTTTCTCATTTACTTTCATTCATAAGACTTCGCTATATATCATGTAGGCTACAATAAGCACATAAAAGATGTTGCCTGTCGGTCTCATGAACTAGGCCTATGGAGCAGAATTAGACGCTTTACACAAAATTCAGCAAAAGAAGCTTATTATTAATAATGCAAACCTTACAACTGATCCAGTTTTCATCAACACATAATGCATGGTCTGATTTCATTCAGTTTAAGCAGAAATGTTAAGCTTGGTAAAAGGAATAATGGAACGTGTGACTGGCCGAGGTACTTTACATGCTCCGATCGATCGCAGATTACGACATAAAAATATTTTTTGAAATAGTGTACTGATGAAACCTCAGGCTGAACAGAAAGCACGCATCACTTCCATACTTGCATTCATCCAGCACAGAGTTTCTCTATTGCACCTATTCAGAACCTGAAATACTGTTCCAGTTCTTTTCATACAGAACTCAATTTGTAGACCTAAAACAGATTTAAAGGAATAGTTCAGCCAAAAATGGAAAATTGCTGAAAATTAACTCACACTCAGGTCATCCAAGATGTAGACGAGTTTGTTTCTTCATTGGAACAGATTTGGAGAAATTTACCATTAAATTGCTCACCAGTGGATCCTCTGCACTGAATGGGTGCCGTCAGAATGAGAGTTCAAACAGCTGATAAAAACATCATAATTCACACGATATTGTGAAGCAAAACGTTGATTGTTTGTAAGAAACAAATCCTTTATTAAGGCATTTTAACTTTAAACCATTGCAATGACTCTCATTCTGACGGCACCCATTCACTACAGAGGATTCATTGGTGAGCGAGTGATGTAATGCTTAATTTCTCCAAATCTGTTCTGATGAAAAAACAAATTCATCTACATCTTGGACGGCTACAGGGTGAGTTCGTTTTCAACAAATTTTAATTTTTGGCTGAACTATTCCCTTATCAGTAATTTTAATTATATTACGACCACACAAATCCATAAGGACTCATATGCAATCAAAAGCACTGCATTGGGACACATTACAAGATATTGATATTGAATTTTGACTCCATCTACTTTCATTTGTTTAATTACAAATTAAGTCACAGAAAGCAGCTTTATTAACCATGATTGTCAATTTGGAACTTAAAGTAATATGATTTGAGATGAGCTGGCATTTATAAGAACTGTTTGAAAAAAAAAAACATTTGAATTAAATGCTTAAACTCGTGAGCTGGCCTGCATATATCCTTTGAATATTTCCAGGTAATAGAATTTATTCCCAAAGTATACAGTATTATTTTAGAATATGCATTTCTGGGAAACTTAGAAAATATGTTCTTCGTGAAATAAAGACTTTTTTAAATTAAAAGGTTTACTGTTATGTTTTGTTTTTCAGCTATGTTGTTAATGGTCCATAATTAACACTGATGAATGAATAGAACTTGTTAATAATCAATGGCTGGTAAATTTAAGTAACATGATTCTTGTTTGAGTTTAATTGTAATGATAACATTTTTGATAATACTTTTATTCAGCAAGGATGCATTAAATGTAGCAGAAAATGAAAGATTTCAATTGTAAACAATTACTGTTCTTTTGAACCTTCTATTCATTGATGGTTTCCACAACTGAGCAGCACGACAGTTTTCAACATTGATAATTATAAGAAATGTTTCTTGAACATCAAATCTGCATATTAGAATGATTTCTGTAGGATCATGTGACACTGAAGACTGGAGTAATAGCTGCTGAAAATCACAGGAATATATTACATTTTAAAACAGAACAGCTATTTTAAATTGTAATAATATTTCACTATATTACTGTATTATTACAATATTACGTTAACTGTATGTAGAAACAAATAAATGCAGCCTTGCTGATCATAAGAGACTTCTTTCAAAAACATAAAAAAATCTTACAACCCAAAATTTTGAACGGTAGTGTAAAAGGTAAAAAAAAAAATCTTTGAATAATATGGAGTGGTCTTATGCCAAAATCAAAAAGCTTTTAGGAGTGGAAAGGATCTATCCTGTAGGAGTATCTCCATGGAGTATTTATCTGCGTAAGAGCTGTGTGCTTTCATTCCTTATCTGGAACGAGAAATGAATCCATTAAGCTGCCTTGTATGAATACTTGGAAGGTGCGCACATAAATAGAGCTATGATTTAGCTTGTGCTAATTGTGAGTCTATTATGTATTTAACTACCACCTGGCTTCATAATTAATAGGTTTGAAATGTCTCAACTGAATGCCATGGGCTGAAAGGAGCTGGCAGTAGAAGCAAAGTTCTTTGTGTGGTTTCCCGAAGTTGCCCAGTTCTGAGACTGTCTGTTCCTCCTGTCATATTCACAGATTTGTTTGTTTGTTCGAGGCCCTGCTGGTCATTGACATGGAAGCTACAAAGGGCCTTTGAACTGGTTCCCAGAGAGATGTTGGCGGATGGAGGGTTTGGATCCTGCTGCATCACCGAGCTTACGCCACACCACCTGAACACACAAAAGCAAACACACAGTTTGGTGAATCTTTTGACTATATGAAGTAAAATGAAAAATGTCTTCAAACTATTTCTTCAGTGCTATCATGCAGCATGTTCTGGAATGAAGATGTGGTCATATAATGTGTGTGATGGTATGGATTTTTGATATTGTGTGTGATGATAATGATGATTTGAATGTTTGAGTTCTGGAGACAAGCTTCCTAACAGAACATGTCAGCTATAATGTCATAATATAAATAATGTTTGTATGTTTCTTTGTTATGTTTTTCTCATTCTACATATTTTTTTAATTGTAAAAGTTTAGTAATAACATATAATAAACCAGCTAAAATCTTTATGAAAAAAATAGAAAAAAATAAATGTTTAAATTAAAACTTTTTCTGATTTACTATTTTTCTGTATTAGTATTATACAACTTATATCTATCTAGAAGCTATATATATATAGAATATAGTATATATATATATAGTTTTTTTTCTACATTCAAATTTAGACTACTGCCTGTTTAGTAATGGGCACGTAATAAAAAACCAACTCAAATCTATGAAAAAAATATGGTTTTTTTATTAAATTACAAATGTATATTTATATAATTTATTACATTTATTTTAGAAATACTTAAAACTTCTATATAATTTTTATTAAAAAAACTACAATCTGAATACATAAAAACTAATTTAGATGAAAAAAAATGTAAAGACTTATTAGCGAGAAGTTCTAAATATAATATTCCTATCGTTTTTAACACTTCTTATGTATTTATTAGAGGGGACAGGGGAGTTGAGAAAAGCCCAAAAAATTAAAATTCTGGTAGACATTTTTTGAGAATTTTACATTCTTAGGGAATAGTTACAGAAGGCAATATATATTATTAGAATTTTTAACAATCTATTTGTATATAATAAAGTGAAGAATTCCCAAGTTAAGCAATAACTCATACAGAATGAGCTTCTAAAAGGGGGGCTAGTTGGTAGGGTGGGACTAGGGACTAATTACAATCAGAAAAGAAGGAAGCCCTTGTGCTATCTGAGATTTTGCTTTTGACAGGCTGAGGTTCTCCGTGCAGGAACAGAGCACAGGTCCCAGATTCCAGGGGGCCTTCAGGGAGCTGATAAACCTGCATTGTTTCAGTGATCAAGTTATTTTAATTGCACAGACAACTGTGCGGTAAACACTCCAAGGACTTTTGCCAAGGCCTCTCATTAAAGTGGTCTGAAAGTGGGTCTCTGTTGTGCAACATTGAAACAGTGTCCTCAATCAAAACCGATGTAATTATACAAAGCGACAGCACAACAAACACATGGGAAAGGGAGCACAAACTTACAGCCCCTTTCTGTTAACAGGGTTTTATTAATGGACAAGTAAGCTGGGGTTCAGGGTAGGGGGAGGCAGATGGGAGATGTTTCTAAGTACTCACATTACACATTTCTCTGACAATGGCTTTCTCTTTCTCACTGAGATCCTCCTCGTAGTCCTCCGGGATCTTCCTGTCTAGGTTTTCATGGACTTCTAATACCTGCAAAGCAAATGAACAGAGGTGCTCGATAAATCAACCAGTCCTAATTATTTACACTTAAGTGTAACTCTTAAGGCACTGTTTGTGCAACAAAATGAATAATATCTCAAATCAAAACAGACTTTGGCTTTACTCGGCAGCGCTAAAACCAACAGCGCATATGCTTACTTCCTACCAAAATAAAAGCTTGGTAATTTAAGGTTTGAAATGTAGAAAATTTATATAAAAAATGCTAAAAAAAAAAAACATTAAAATGTAAATTATTTTTAATTTAATAAATGTAATGTAAATTTTAAACTATAATAGTAGTATAAAACTTTATTAGTTATTTATAATTCTTATTAGCTAGTTTATTTAATCTATAGTAATAGGAAAACAAAAGAATATAAATGAATAAACTTAGAAATTGTAAGAAAAGTTATATGTAGAAAGGGATATTTACAGTCATATAATATATATTTATATAAGATATTATATTATATATCGAGATATATATAATATATATTAAGGTGAAGTACTAAATTTGTAAAACTGAAATAAAATTGGATTGAATTTAATAAATAAATGTAGTATATATAGATATATTTTTTTGTTTTTTTTGAACTAATAAAATGCTAAATTACTATACAAATTCAAAAAGATAAAAAGCTCATCAAAATTTTTCCAAATTTTTCTGTTGTCTTTCAAACATCAGAGATCCAACAAATCACAGAAAATCCTCTAGGTGGCAGTATTACTATAACATGTAGCAGGAACACCCACATTAAAAACGATGATGGTTTTAATTAAAACCTATGCTGAGTGAGAAGTGAGAAACCATGAGAAGTTTTTACCATGAAACTTGATCTGATTTCTGTAAAATTAGGCTTGACTTTAAACTTTTTAATGTTTTTTCCCCCACTTTTTACTGATAGACATTGAGGGATAACAAAGAAAAAACAAGAAAGTATACATAAGGACAAGTAAGAATGGCTTGATTTTGCAATATGTGCAACAGAATCTTACTTTCATGGCATGGACAACAGCCTCTGGTTTCTGTGCAGCCGGCAGATCACCTCCTGGCATCCGCGCAGACCCCTGTAGACAGATGGACACACATTCATCCCGATCAAAAATCACTCATACTGCCCTCAGATTACCAGAAGTGATTTGAGCACTGCAAAACCCCATGGCTGTTTCTCTGAGTCAACTCAGGCTTGAAATGGGTTAAAGCATCTCATTATAACTCATCTCTGCTTGGACCCCCTTCATGGGTACACATCAACAAAGAGCTCTTTCAGTGCACGGGGTCTGGTGTGCCCCTGTTTAGACACAGCCCTTTGAGTCCCATTCTAGAGTTAAATCCACAACAATTGAGCTGGCATTTCAGCACTGGGGTCGGGAGAGGACCCCTGGATGGAAACTGCGGCTCGCTTTTGGCCTGGGAGAACAGGACTGTGATGTTCACTTGCAGTTGCCAGCAGGTTTATTAAGGGCTGGAACCATGGGGACTGTACCCTGGACTGACCCGAGTACATCCCGTACCAATGGTCGCTGACATGTATCGGACAGCAGCCTGATTAGAGAAGCCCAGGAGTCCCACGATTCATTCTGCATGGATTCAATTGCCAGTAAAAACCAAGCAGTGCTCGAATATGGATTTTTCTAAAAGCAAATGCCAATATCTATTCAAGGCCTCATATGGTAAAGTTGTATAAACTATATTGCAGTTGAATTACTTGAGATTAAATGTAAGCGATTTAATTCCCATCTTTTGGGTATAATGTCACAGTTCACTTTATTTTGCTATCCTTACTTACAGTACATAAATGAACTATAGTGTCCTGCACCCACTAGTAAAAAATATAAAAAATTATATCTGGTGTCTGAATACTTTTTGGTTTGTAATTAATATTAAAAATGAAATAATAATAATTAAAAAAAAAATTTAATATAAAAGAAAAATATTCTATGCAAATGACACAATTATATGCTGAAACTGTACCATAACATATATTTAATATAAAATGTTATAAGATACATATTAAATAATATAAATATATGATTCTATTACATATTAAATAAATTCACAGTTTTTACAAATTATTCACAGTTATTTTTCTTGTGTAGACTGTAGATTGATGTGAATATAAACAATAATTTAAAAACATTTTAGCTTACGGCCCTTTAAAAAATTAAAGTGTGTGAATGTTTTCTTTATTAAAAACTATTCAATGCAACTCACTTACATTCTATTTACATTCCAATATGTTGAAATGGGCTCAGAATGCTACAGAATAGCCTTGCGTGCATTTATTCTGTTGACCTAAAACACTATTTCATCAGATTATCGATTACTCAAAATAATCCATTAAGAAGCAAGTGGCATCTCCAGGCATTAACATCAAATAAGTGATCATCGCATTTATTTGGAGCCCAGTTTTGAAGCCTTGGCATGAGGAACATCTGTGTGATTGACTAGTGTGCCTGTGCTGTCATAAACAGAGCAGAGGACTATAGATGCAGCCAAATTTCATCGTTATAGGCCTATCAAATCCAAGTCCAATAATATTAGATATTCTGAAGAGCCTTACTAATGCCTCTATAAACTCCCACTGCTTATCTATCATCTGTTTAATCTGCGAAATGCATTGATCATAAACACCAATTCACAGACTATATCCTGGAATAAACAAATCCAACGATTAGACCACATGAAAACTGCTACGCATATAACCTTACGCTGAGGTATGCAACACGTTTCAATAAAGAAGACAGGAAAATGTAGATGTTACAGGTGTACAAGTTATACTGCCATTTAAAAAAATAGCTAAATTGTAAAAAAATTTAGCCTCAAAAACAGTCTGTTTTTTCTTAGTCCGGATGTAAAGACGTTTATAAGATCCTGGGCAGCTAAAACAAGCACTTATGAGGAACAAATAACCATATTTGCAAAAATTCGCAACATCAAAACTTTAAAAGATATGGGGCCAGTAAGAATTTTGTGGGGGTTTTTTTGTTTTTGTCCGAAAGAAATTAATATTTTTATTCAGCAAGAATGCATCAAAATGATGAGAAATGACAGTAAAAACTTTGATAATGTTACAAAAGATTGCTATATCAAATAAATGCTGTTCTTTTTAAACTTTCTGGTCCTGAAAGAAAGCATAATGGGCTGTTCACAAAAATATAAGTAGAACACTGTTTTCCACACGATCTATAAGAAATGTTGCTGGAGCACAAAAATCAATCAAGATTTCTGAAGGATCATGTGACACTGAAAAATGATGCCTGAAATTCAGCTTTACCATCAAAGGAAAAAATGTATATTTTAAAATATATTAAAATAGAATAAATGTAATATTTTATAACATTACTGTTTTTACTGAACTTTTGATCAAATACGGACCCCAAACTTTTAAATGGTAGTGTATAATACACTTTACATATACAGGTGCGTCTCAATAAATTAGAATGTTGTGGAAAGTTCATTTATTTCAGTAATTCAACTCAAATGTGAAACTCGTGTATTAAATAAATTAAACACACACAGACTGAAGTAGTTTAAGTCTATGGTTATTTTAATGTGATGATTTTGGCTCACATTTAACGAAAACCCACCAATTCACTATCTACACAAATTAGAATATGGTGACATGCCAATCAGCTAATCAACTCAAAAACCTGCAAAGGTTTCCTGAGCCTTCAAAATAGTCTCTCAGTTTGGTTCACTAGGCTAAACAATCATGGGGAAGACGGCTGATCTGACAGTTGTCCAGAAGACAATCATTGACACTTCACAAGGAGGGTAAGCCACAAACATGCATTGCCAAAGAAGCTGGCTGTTCACACAGTGCTGTATCCAAGCATGTTAACAGAAAGTTGAGTGGAAGGAACAAGTGTGGAAAAAAAGATGCACAACCAACCGAGATAACGCAGCCTTTTGAGGATTGTCAAGCAAAATCGATTCTAGAAATTGAGTGAACCTCACAAGGAATGGACTGAGGCTGGGGTCAAGGCATCAAAAGCCACCACACACAGACGTGTCAAGGAATTTGGTACAGTTGTCGTATTCCTCTTGTTAAGCCACCCGAACCACAGACAACGTCAGAAGAGTCTTACCTGGGCTAAGGAGAAGAAGATACTGGACTGTTGCAGTGGTCCAAAGTCCTCTTTTTTCAGATGAGAGCAAGTTTTGTATATCATTTGGAAACCAAGGTCCTAGAGTAAGGGTGAAGAAGGGTGATGAAGCTCATAGCCCAAGTTGCTTGAAGTCAGTGTTAAGTTTCCACAGTCTGTGATGATTTGGGTGCAATGTCATCTGCTGATGTTGGTCCATTGTGTTTTTTGAAAACCAAAGTCTCTGCACCCGTTTACCAAGAAATTTTGGAGCACTTCATGCTTCCTTCTGCTGACCAGCTTTTTGAAGTTGCCGATTTAATTTTCCGGCAGCATTTGGCACCTGCCCACACTGCCAAAAACACAAAAAGCTGGTTAAATGACCATGGTGTTGGTATGCTTGACTGGCCAGCAAACTCACCAGACCGGAACCCCATAGAGAATCTATGGGGTAATGTCAAGAGGAAAATGAGAAACAAGAGACCAAAAATGCAGATGAGTTGAAGGCCACTGTCAAAGAAACCTGGGCTTCCATACCACCTCAGCAGTGCCACAAACTGATCACCTCCATGCCACGCCGAATTGAGACAGTAATTAAAGCAAAAGGAGCCCCAACCAAGTATTGAGTACATGTACAGTAAATGAACATACTTTCCAGAAGGCCAACAATTCCCTAAAACATGTTTTTTTTTTTTATTGGTCTTATGAAGTATTCTAATGAGATAGTGAATTGGTGGGTTTTTGAAAAATGTGAGCCAAAATCATCACAATTAAAAAAAAAACAAAGACTTAAACTACTTCAGTCTGTTTGCGTTGAATTTATTTAATACACGAGTTTCACAATTGAGTTGAATTACTGAAATAAATTAACTTTTCCATGACATTCTAATTTATTGAGATGCACCTGTAGTCATTTAGCAGACACTTTTATCCAAAGCGACTAACAAATTTAAATTAATGTCAAAAATCACAGTATTTCCACACTACATTTTAATAGTGTTAAGCAACTCTAAAACAGCACCAATCTGCTCTGATTACCTCTCCTCAGGTAACTGCTAACAACAGCAACCAATCTGCTTGCTTCTACGAACCTGATAATTGTTTCAGCAACTCGCCGCTGCATTATTTAGTGCCATCTCCTCCCGTGATTAAAGCGAAAGTTCAAAGCCATGCTAATGAAGCCATGAGTTCGCAGACAGGGCTGAGACGAGCTGGGATAAAATAAGCCCAGCAGCCTCTGAGGACGAGACCCACACCACTCTCTAATTGATTTCTCCTTCCTGTGGAAGCTGTCCCTCATATTAAAGTGGAGCAGCTGGGCTGTTTTGGCTTGTCAGAGCTGATGAGTGCACTGATTAGCTAAAGCACCAGGTTCGCAGATGACCTTTTTTGAGGACACGAGTGGAGGGGAATGATGATGATGATGCTAATAATGATATTTAAGGAGAAGAGAGGAATAATAAAATAACTTTTAAGGACAGAACATATTCAACAGCATTCAGTTTCATCCCTTACAGCATTGTGGGCTTTGTCATTGCAAATATTACACTAGGGTTGGCTGAATTGCTCCTATAAGGTCATTTTTAGGTTAGAAAGGATATCTAAAACAAGGAACGGATCAGCACTGAGACAGTCTCCAGCAGAGATCAGAGTACAACAAACCTCCTGCAATCCACAGGAAATGACCTACGAGTACAGCATCTTTCTTCTATTTTTATCTGTGCTGCATTATGCATATTAAAATAATAAAACAGTTCTCATCCCACTACAAGAAAAAGTATATAATACAAAATACACTATCGTTCAAAAGTTTGGGGTCAGTAAGATATTATTTAAAGAAATCAATACTTTTATTCAGAAAAGACGCATTAAATTGATCAAAAGTGACAGTAAAGACTTTTAGATTGTTGCAAGAGATTTCTATTTCAAATGAATACTTTTTATATGCTTCTGAGCTTTCTATTCATCAAAGAATCATGAAAAAAATGCATCTCACACAGCACAAACTGTGGATGATATTAATAAAAAACTAAATAAAAACACCAAAGACTGGAGTAATGGCTGCTAAAATTCAGCTTTGCATCAGAATGAACAGTAGTGTATGTTCTTGTAGTTTCACATATAAAAAAAGGAAAAAAGCTTCCATCATAAAAACAGATGAAAGCAACTTCTGTAATGATTCTCAAACTGTAGTCGTCAATAAATAAAACTGTGGACCTGAATAATTAAAATAACTGAGTTATTTGAACGACAAATCAACTCATAATAAACAACTGATTCTGACAACAACATTGATAGTGTTTCTGTTCTCGTTCAATATAACGCAACTGACTGTTATGAAGTGTTATGACTGTTTATTTCAAGGAAATATGAACAAAATTAAATCTGGCAAAATTATTTCAGGATAGACTATTACACTAAACTGTATTGTATGAAGAGTGTACACAACAAACTAGTAAATACTTGTTCTATATATAGGTGGTCCACAATTTTTATGTTGAATTGTCTACTACCTGAAAAAGTTTAAGAACCACTGAACAACTCATATTCTTTCACATACTTTACTCTGTCATTCAGGCTGATATTTTAAGCTCCTTGGCACGGGTCAATTCTCATCTGCATCAACAAAGCGCAATGCAGAATCCTTAAACCAGCTGGAATTGCAACAGCTAATTGTTGTCAAATCTCAAAATCGGATCAATATGACAAATCTTTTTAAGCTCAACTGTTATTTAGGTTTTGGCTCTGATGCAGAATAATGAGGTCATGTCAGATTTAATCAGCGGGATACGTACATTCTGTAAGGTGTCCTGAAACTGGGATAGCGAGGAGAGCTGGGACTCTGAGTGATACAGGGACAGCCCTTTCCGAAGTGTCTTCAGATCTCCCATGTTCCCCTGCTGTGGAGAGAAGCAGAAATGTGTCAAACACAGATTATTTGAGATAATTAGAAGGATTAACAGACAAATCAGACCCAAACATGATTCCAGTTCCCTAGATGAATCAAAGTGGAAACAAAAAAGGATCAAATGTACAGTACTGTACACTATTGTTTAAATGTTTGGGATCAGTAATATTTGTTGATAAAATGAATACTTAGTTAAATTCAAAAAGTGCCAAATAAAAAAATATAATATATATATTATATAATATAAAAAATATATATTTAAATAAAGTATGTTCTTTTGAACTTCATCAATTTTCAACATTGATGATAATAATAAGTGATGCTGAAAATTCAGCACTGCCATTAAAGGAAGAAAATTTTTTGGGGCCATTTTTTTTTTTATAAGAATTAAAATGGAAAACATTTGTTTTAAATTGAAATAATATTTACCCTATTATGTGTACTGGAATTTGATCAAATAAATACAGCCAAGAGACTTCTTTCAAAAACACTGAAAAATCATACAAATCCCAAACTTTTGAACAGTAGTCATTTTACAGTAGAAGACCAATATTTATGCAGAGATATGAGAAATTGTATTTTCATAGAGCATGAATGTGGATGATTGCTGCAGGAAATGTCATTAAATACTAGATTATGTGTTTTTCTAAAATGCCATAAACCTATTAGAATTTGTACGTGCATAGCAAACAAAAATGTATATGATGTATAAATCGTGAACTAAAATATAAACTCCATAAATGAGTTTATTTAAGACATGATGTGGAAAAAGTGTAGAACTCAATCTGTCACACTAGAAAGATCCAAGACTGGTTGTGTGATTACAAGATAGTAAAGTATCAAACCCTTTAACCCTCTAGTCTCTCCGAACACTATAGTTGGTTGCAATATGGGCCAGTATACCATACCATATCATACTGATTCAATAATTCTAAGGGGAGATTTCAATTGCTGATGCTGATAACTTCATCAAACATCAGCTAATTATTATAAGCCTCTGAGTTGTTAATATGACTTAATTTGTAATAATGAGTGGTCATATACTGTCCAGACAGATTTACTTCCACTTGCTTTACTCCAGATTTTTGGCAAAGACCGGACAGTCGCTGAGGGACCCAGAGAGCACTAACACAGCAACAGTGTTTATAAATACAGCTGCTGCCTGACCTCATCTTACCATCTCCTCTGGTGTTGATCAAGACAACATTTAAACACTTAAATCTGACAGTACTGCAAATCTTATTGTTTTTATCTGAAGAACATAAACCACAACAATGATCGAGCTCATCTATATGCTTGTGCTTTTGCAAAATGCATTCAATATGACTTAAAAATAAAGATCTAGCAATCCAAGCACGAAGAAACCACAAGAACACCTTCCCAGCTTCTATCATTATGGGCATAAACCTGAAAAAAATGAAAAAAAGCTTTCGTAATAGAGCAGAATGTGCTGTCCTCAACATATCTGACTTCAGAATGATAACAAAACCCCTGCAAAAATGTTTGCGAATGAAAAATAGATAGTAGATGGCACGTGATATTTCCTGAGTGGTGATCTGAAAAGAGGGTAAAAGGTAAAAGAAAGCAAATCAGAAAGCTCTGGAACTGAGAGGTAATGTCAGTCACTCTTCATAAATAATGAAATTATTTTATTATAAGAAATTTAGCCAAAAGGCACCTGTCTAAAAACTCTTACCACTGCATATTTGAGTGTCACAGCCATGAAATATCTTCTAAACAAGAGAAACCTTGTAAAAGGACATGGCCTTTCCTACTTTCATACCTTTCTAAAACAGACAACAAATTAAAATCTCTCTACACAATAAAGAATGAATGAATTTCCTCCATAGTAAAACCATCTGTGTGTGATTATCCCCATTTTGGCTTTCTTGTCCCTCAAGTTGATGGCTGTTGTGTGCAAACAGCGCACAAAGGGATTACTGGAGCTTAATCGAGGTTATGAACTTTTTCAGGGAAAAAGGGTTGTTACAAAAACGTTCTGCTATGTCTACGTTGTATACGTTGTGTAATTGTCCACGTGTAACACACACGCTCAACAAGGCTGCATTTATTCTGCATTAAACTGATCAAAAGTGACAGTAAAGACATTTATAATGTTACAAAGATTTCTATTTCAAATAACTGTTTTTACTTTGAAACCTTCAAATCATCAAAAACATCTTGAAATTATCATAGTTTCCACATCATGTGACACATGATTCAATGAAAAACCTATTAAGTTATTATTTTATTGTTAATTATTATTATAATGGCCCCTTTAAAAATAAAAGGTATCTTCTCAATCTTTTTGAATCAAACAACTTACTTAAAAGACAAAAAAAGACGAGTGAAATGAATTCCCTTCTGCCCACAATGTTCTACTGAGCATGCATAATTGAACACAGGTTTGACCCTATGAATGAGATATTTGGCATGGACTGATGACCCTGGAGGTAACAACATTCTTCTTTTCTTAAGCCCTAGATTACACAGCTAAACGCAGCTCACTATGTGGAATACAGTGACAAAGTTCCATCAGCTAAAAGCCATGTAAATAAAATGCTCATATTTCCTTAAGTAACAGAAAGAATGCCTTTGATCAGCCATTCTTGAACAATATAATACCCAGAACAAAGTACACAATACTTGCATATTCTGAGATATCTTTCCTTGAAGAATTGAGTTATCGATGGAGGCAATAACAGGAAAATGAGGCTTCATCCATCATCAGAGAATGAACAATATGAAGACATAGCATTAGAATATCAGAGAAGAGCATATGCAATTAAACTGACAGCAACTAGTCGCCTGTGCCGTCTAAATATATTGAGATGGATGTGCTATCTTTGACTATAAATCTGGGCTTAGAAAATGGGAGATGAAGACCGTCTGAAAGAGAAAATTGTTAGTGACAGATCTGTATCTTTGTCTCATATAACTGTCAGAGCTCCAGGGCCTTTTGTTCAAAGCTCTGACAGTGTCATAATAAGAAATCAGAGTCCCATTTCAGCATCAAAGCTTTGAGATTCAGCCAGAGTTATACATCTAAGTCTTAGTGCAATGACATTCATTAAAGGAACAGTTCACCCACAAATGAAAAATTAGCTGAAAATGTGCTCATCCTCAGGCCATCAAAGATGTGTTTCTTCATCAGAACAGATTTGGTGAAATTTATCATTACATCACTTGCTCACCAATGGATCCACTGAGTCTGCAGTGAATGGGTGCCGTCAGAATGAGAGTCCAAACAGCTGATTAAAACATCACAACAGTGTTAATTTTGACAGCAAATTTTGATTAAGGTTTAGTCATAGTCTTTTGACTAAAATGCCATTTAGTTTTAGTCATATTTTAGTCATCTGAATTGTTTTTAGTTTCAGTCTAGCTTTAGTCGACTAAATATCAAACGATTTTAGTCGACTAAATCTACAGTAAATTTAGTCGGCTAAAATCTAATGGGTTTAGTTACAGTGCATTTATTAAGCATTTCTCTAAAATTTCCAAACTCATTATATAGGTTTGATATTAAGGTTATATCATGATAGACACCGATTTAACTGCGGTGACACACAACATGTTAAAATTAAATAAAACCACTTCTCATAAAGAACAAGAACATGGTCTTCTTATTAATGAAATACCAATGGTTATATAGGCTAATTATGCATTCTTTATAACAACTTGTTTACCATATTCTTCATTCTTTCAAGCAGACATATTTATTTCCATAAATAAATACTAAAGCTTTTCAGTCAAGAGCAGTGAGTGATTTTCTGTCTTTCTTTTGTTGCATGATTAACATCAATGACTCGGACAATAGCAACTAAATTAGGCTGCTGTCCCTTTAAAACCGAATGCACAGCTGCAATGGATGCAATGTACTGATACGCGTTCTCCCTGCTGTTTACGTTCACTTAAGACATAATCAACTGTGTTTACGTGAATACTCGTCAAAACGGACAATTCGACATCAGTTTGTGTGTAATTCTCCGTTCATGCGACGCGAAAGAGTACTCGCACGCTGCGAGACAAGCTTTCCGTGTGTGTACGCTTCAGTGTCTATAACAAGATAATGCAGCCTGGGAATAAAATAAAACAATTATAATACAATAATACAGTCTGAATTGAGTAGCTCTCTCTTGAGTCGTCAGATTTATCCATATGTCTGCTCTTCTCTTACTCCCACATATTGACAATTTTGAACGTTTTATGAGACGTGCAGCAAGTGTATTAGCTTATGTCCCACCGGTTCATATGTACGCATTTAACCTCCTAACTATGCAGCAGATTCGTTCTGAATAAAGCTCTTCCCAAATAGTCCCTCCCTAACATTTTCGTCTCGTTTTTATTCGTTGACGAAAATGTCAATACATTTTCGTCATAGTTTTTCTTATTCAAAAAGAGTTTTAGTTCGTTATCGTCTCGTTGTCGTCGGTGAAAAAAATGTCGTTGACGAAAATTATAACGAAAATGATTTGTCAATGAAATTAACACTGCATCACAACAATCCACAAGTAATCCACACGACTCCAATCTATCAATTAATGTCTTGTGAAGTGAAAAGCTATATTTAATAAAAAAATTTAACTTTAAACTGTTACTTCTGGTGAAATACCAGCCCATAATTCATAATAAGCTTCCTCGACTTAGAAAGTCCATCCCCTGTTATCCTCTTACACCAAAAACCACCAACATATTTGCTTAGAACTGTTTTTGTAGAGTGTTTTTGCTTGTAGGCTGTGCTTGATCTGTGCATGTTTCTCTCCCGATTCAGATAAGTCAGCTTTTTCACAGTTGAACAGTTGAATTTAGATCTACATGACCACTTTTCACTCTCTTTGGCCCTTAGAATTCTACTGGCTGATATATTAATATGTATATTTCTATATGAAAATGACCCTGTTATGATTGGTTAACCTCTGGATTCTGAACTAGGAATGAAGCTTTGCGTTTTCATGACATGTACCTTACTATCACATTACCAGAAGAGTTTAAGGTCTAGACTCTTACCTGGGATAACAATTGCTTGTTGTCATCCTCTAAAATCCGGACTTATTTTTTTTTTTTTTTGTTCAAGTGGCAGATGTAGCTTGAAGATGAATCTGCACAAAGAATAGAGGGGACAAAAGAGAAATTAATTAGAAAATTTGGAAAATGGCATTTTTGTATATAGAACATCACATGAACTATAATTTAAAAGTTTGGGTCAGTAACATTTTTGTATGTTTTTGAAAAAAGTCATGCTGTATTTATTATATAAAAAATACAGTACAATATTAATGTGAATTGTGAAAATTGTGAAATTACACTACAACTTGAAATTATTCAGAATCATTTGAATGTTGATTTGGTGCTCAAGAAACGGTTCTTATTATTATCAATGCTGCTTAATATTTTTGTGGAATTTCAGAATTGTTTGACGAATAGTAAGTTCAAAAGTTCATTTATCTGAAAAAGAAGTATAAAAAAATATAATAGTCTTTACTTTTGCTTAATTTCATGCATCCTTGAGAAATAAAAGTATTCATTGCTTTAAAAAAAACTTTTTGGACGTAGTGTGTGTGTGTCGGTGTGTATATATACAGATATTATAGATATATAGATATGTAGCATTCCTCTTATTTTCAATTCAATCCTTTGAGATCAGGACAGTTAATAGAGTCAAGATGATCAGCAGTTCTGTGTGGCCCCTATTTTTTCAACCTGTGTCATTTTTTTCGGCCCTACTCAAGTTTCTCCAAACATAATTTCTTATGTTATGAAAACCATTTTACTGTGAAAACTCCCTAAAAGTGATTTAGTAATCCCGGAAACTGAGTCATGTTGAAATAGTGCTGCTAGATACAATACCATATCCCAGAATGCACTGCGGCTACACGAGTTAAAGAGAAGACATCTGTCAAAGCAAAAGAAAGACGCTGAAAGACAAACGTTTTGCACAGTTCACATCCTACATGATCACATAAAGGCTTATATACTTTAAAGAGGTCATTTAGACAACAAAGAAATCTCAAATCAGGAAATCTACACTGCCTTTGACACACACAAGCTGCTTTCATTTAAGCCATCTGACATTTGTCTCCAACAGAATCAGACGTCAAAGAAACTAGAAGCAAGGGTAAAAAAACTGATTTCATGTCTGTGAAGTAAAACCCAATGAATCAGGATTTTTTTTTTTAAAAACTTTTTTGAAGAGGATCCTGAAGTGTTTGGTCTTGTGTGTATGCTGCATTCCCAGCATGCCTTTCATGACCTTTTGGTGATGGAGGGCCTGCCGGCCTGAGTAGATGCAAAAAGTAGCCTCTGCCTCGTAATTTTATGTTTAAAATCCACAAATATCCCTTGCGTACTAGAAACCCTCCTGAAAGAGACCAAGAGGTGCTTAGTTATCTAAACATACTAAAATATCTAAATCCAATGATGAGTCATCTGGCCAATATCGCGAAATAAACCCAAACAGGGTGATCAGGACCCAGAAACAAAACAGAAAGGTCTTGTATCAATCAACTAAAAAAAAAGTAAAATAAAATATTTTTATGTGAGAAAAACATGATAACGCAGCCTGGGAATAAAATAAAACAATTATAAAACAATAAAACAATTTAGTTGTCATTATGCAAATATATTTGCTTGCCGAATGCAACAATTGACCAATCAGAATCAAGTGTTCAAGAGAGTCATTTGGTACATAATTATAATTTCTTGTATTTGAATCACATGATACAATGTCAGCATTTTTTTTGTTGTGTTACAAATTCCAGAAGACAGATGTCATGAGGGTGATGTGGGTGCCATGCATTGGCACCATTCAGGAGTGAAGACTGAAGAGATTAGCTGTTTGAGAGTATGCACACGCACACACTCACGTACACAAACACACACAGAGTGTGTGTCGCACAGGAACTAAGTAAGGATTGTGGGATTGGACAGATAAATGTAACGGAGACCTTCAATGACAGCAGAATGAATCATCAAGGATTTTCTTGCTTTCATTTTCTCTGAAAGACCAAGGGGCTCTTAGGTGACAGAATAGGGACCTCCTGTTTAATACTGTATACAAATGAGTTTTGTATTTTAAGCCTGGCCTAAAATAACGTTTTATATATTACCATATTAAATTATTTACATTGCACAACAATTAAAATAATACAATTTAATAATGAAACATTTATCCTTTAACGTTTTTATTTATGAAACATTTATTAGTTGAAGTTACCTAAATTTTTCTTTTATTTTATTTAAAATGATATTTTATACACTACATATTAAAAGTTTGGAGTCTGTAAGATTTGAAAGCTTTTAAAGAAATTAACAAGGATGCATTAAACTGATCAAAAATGATAGTAAAAACATTTATAATATTACCGAAATGTTTTATTTCAAACAAATGCTGGTTTGAAATTTCGATTCATCAAAGAATATGGAAACGGTATTACATTTCCACAAAAAAGAAATGAAGCTGTTTTTTTTTTTTTTTTACGAGAAAGTTTCTTGATCACCAAATCAGTATATTAGAATGATTACAAGCTATTTTAAATTGTACAAATATTTCGCAAATTACTATTTTGTGTATTTCTGATCAAATTAATTCAGCATGAGAGACAGACTCTAAACTTCTGAACGGTACTATATTTTCACAAAAATTAATTTGAGATTTGTCGCACACGTTTCTGCTCACACTGATACCCTTCATAAAGATGTTAACAACATCAGTCAAGGATGGGCCACCCGACCCTTTGAAATGAGATTCAAAGGTTTGTCTCTTATGCCCTTTGAACCCAGAACTAATAAACCATGCCCAGTCCTCATTTTCCAATCAATCATCTTATGCTTTCCCGGCCATTTTGTATGTTTCATCACAGTGAAATCAATGATCAAGACCGTTATCACCACCAGGTGTCACTGCAGCCTCTTACTTGCTTACAGTATCTGATGATCCCTTAATGAGGAGCACCAAACCAATCACTGCATTTGTTTTTTATTCATCTCTGACAATAATACATGCATGAAGATGGCGATTTGAAAGGTAATTTAATTTAAATATAACTCTGAGATGGACACATGTTTATGTGCCCACCAGAACCATAGTGGTAGGCAGAGGTCCTGCTTCGTTAATCCTCTTTGCCAATCCTTGTGACCCTATAATCTAACTACAGTACATCTGATCACCAAGCTGATTAGTGAGGCTGTCTACAAAGCCTGACCGGTTCTGCCACGTACATAACCCCCGCCTCAACCCACCTCTGGCGTTCCCCACCGCTGACCGGAGAAAGATGGAGCGGAACGCTACACTCCCTCCCGCTCCATTCACAGCCGGAGAGTCTTTTATCTCCGCAGGGCTGCAATGCAGCAGGAACTCTTTGAACATGCGAGAAAAATAGTTTTCTACACCCCTCTGTAATGTTTTGTTGGGTAACCCACAGAAATGAGGTATACGCCCAGATCTGAATACAGCCATTATCAGTGTAGAGAGTTAATAGAGAATTGCACAAGCTTTCAATTGTTGACAGTGGAAAAACGAAGGGCATTATGAAAGGAACTTAAACACATATGTAGTCACATTCAAAAAGGACAAAAATAAACTCCCCCGGGTTGTCAGACGAGCGACACAAAGTTAGGGACGGTCGTGAGAGCGTCGCCCACCTCTAGCAATCTCTGCTCAATTGGACATTCTCTGCTGCACAGCGTCCGCCTCTGCGCACAAGCACTGTAGGCTCTCCAACAGAGCACGCAACTTAACATTCAACTCTAACAAGCTGTCCAACTGTGCCTTTGCAGAAACCAAGAGAAACACGTGTTCACGGTAATGCCAGATCTATCTGCTATCGTGCTGGCAACATCTCAGGGTGCGCTTGACTTAATTGGAGAGACACTATGATGTGGAATAGCCTCAGAGAAAGTCTCCTTCTGCCTTATCTGATACTGTCATAGTAGCGACCCACTTGTAATGCCATGTTTTTAGTCTTTCTGTCGAGTCTGTCCGTTTGAGATGTGGTCAGTGTTTTTAGTGTTAATGAGAGTTTAATTAAAAAGTTTTCTCTTAACTGAAAATAAAAATGAAACCCAGCATAACTGGAAAAAAATCAAAACTCAAAAATAAAACTAAACTAAATTAAAATGGCCACTAAAATAACTAAACTAAATTTAGGAATTAAAACTTTCAAAATAATTAAAAAAATATCTTAGGCCATGTCAGGGGTTTCAGCTAGAGTCACATTAAAGTGACAAAAAGGTCAAGGAATAGTGGTTAGCAGTTAGGATGCTAATATGAGAAATTTGAATTTGAATTGGGCTTGACATATCTGTACCCTTAACTTTTATCCATAATTTCCTGTTCTCTCTCAACTATAAATCAATAAAAGTGACAAAAACAGTCACATCTGTGGCTCAGGACAAGGAACCCAGGTTCAAGTCAAACCTGGGTCCCACTCCCTGTCTACACTCTACCTTCCAATCAAAATAAGTCCAAAAGTCCACAAAATAAATCTAGATAACTGTCCAAAAACAGTTGGATACTGTAGTAACCTCCATTCTGCAGGTTTCACCCTATCTATCCATTTGGTATCAGCCAATAAATTCTCACAAGCATTTCCACAGAATGAATGTTACCAAATAGCCATGACTGGCAATAAGGCCAAGAAATAGAAATAAAAAACAAAGCATATGTTCTTTACAGGTTGGACAAACATTAGCTTGCAATGACCGAATGGACCTCAGAGGCGAATAACTGAGGACTTTGATCTCTAGCACACATTGGTTACATAACTGACGTAATCTTAGTCTTGTGATGTCTGGAAACACTGAAGATATTACAGTATGGGTGTGGACGAGACATTTTCAGTGCCAACTTTTGCAGTTCTTGATTTGCACACAGCCACCCAAGCAGGTTGACTGCTGGAATCAATAAAAAGCTCATTAGCTTTTCCAGTTGACCCCACATTCGACTCATACATAAAGTTACACGCTACAAAAACAACTGTACACCCCTCCCACCATCCATGGGTGTACAAGTCCCAGAGCAGCACGGGGAAATAAGCTTTGGTAGGACGGAGGCCCAGGAATGATTTCAATTACTGCAAGATGTGGAAGTGGGGCTAGTCAAACACTGAGGCATTGTTCCACACCGCTGTGGTCCATCTTGCTGGTGTTAAGCATTTCCCCACGAAACCTGAAGCGGGTTGATATTCAAAGGTGCCTGG
Organism: Sinocyclocheilus anophthalmus; assembly: GCA_018155175.1. NCBI lineage: Eukaryota > Metazoa > Chordata > Actinopteri > Cypriniformes > Cyprinidae > Sinocyclocheilus > Sinocyclocheilus anophthalmus. Next base: position 571,944 of record JADLZN010003113.1, on the reverse strand, counting down.
ATACAGTTCACCCCGCAACCAGAACATCGATCGCCTCTAGCAAGAGTTACATGAACTAATTACGTTTCTCAGGTAACAAGTAGGGTTGTGACGGTGAGTATATTTTCCCACTGGTTAATCGACGTGTGACAACACCGGTAATACCGGTATCACCACGGGGGCGAGGGCGTTCCCTCTTTTTCTCGCTTTCCTTCACTTTTAATAGCTTGTAAAAAGCTGCGTGCCGCATTTTACTTTTTCCACGTCTTCAATAGCGGCAGATTCGTCGAAAGAATTGTTCGTTTTTCGTTCGTTTGAATTTTCCCTCTTTTCCTCGCTCTCCTTCGCTTTTAAATAACTTGTAAAAGTGGCATGCGCATTGTCTTCCTTTTAATACGGCAGTTCAGCATCAATTGCTTGAATGCAACAGCAAAATACAACGTCAAACTCACTTGACCTATATATAAAACATACGAACTTTTAGTAACAACACGATAAAAAGACACCATGGCCTTATAGGTCATAGGCTATGCCTAATATAAAATAACAAGTAACTTACATAAAGTTTAAATAGGTATACAAAACTGGAAATAGGCTAAGCAAACATGTATAATATATAACCAAATAAATAAGAACGTAGAACGCAGAGGCACGGCTACCACCTTGATGTCAATAAAATAAATCAATGACACCAAGTTTAAATACAAGCAAAAATCCAGCAAACTGAGGAACATCAATAGACAACGTAATGTGTTAAACAAAACTTCCAAAATCACCGTGATAAACGGCAAAATCAGCAGCTTTCAACAAAATCCAAATATGCCAAACAGCGCTCGTTTTGCTATCTCTTTCCGAACCGAAAATATCCGCCATCGGCGTCTTGTGTCTGGGGTGTTTTTCTCAACCCTCACTCTTCTTTTCAGTCCGCTGGCCTCACAATCAAAATCACTCTCTCCATCTCGCGCTCACTGGATAATGAAATCTGAATCTGTGATGCGAAAGTTCTTCCCCGGCACGCTGCATTGGAGCCTTCGTGGTTCAGTTTTTAATTGTAGTGCTGTTCTTTTTACTGACCTAAATGATTTTTAGTACTATAAAAACAAAAATCAAAACGAGCGGTGGTGGTCAGTGACGCGGTGGGCCTAGTTTGACTTAACCGGTGTTTTCGGCTTACCACAGGTATCACCCGTCATCAAACCGCACCACGTCTATCGCGGGGCAGCGCCTAGTAACAAGTGCTTACAAAGTTTCTCTAATAATGTTCATCATGGAAAATATAAATTAATATCCATGATGAGAGAAAAAACAGAATTATGGGATGACATCATCAATTTTTTCCTTCATATCAAAATGTATTTGTAGCACAAATGTGTAACAAAAAGCTAATATTAGAACAGCTAAAGTTAACACTTAACCAATGTAATTTTTTTCATTCAACTGTTAATCGCACATTTATTTTAAAATATGAAGAGCCCAATGTCTCAGAACACTGTTCTGCAACAGTATTTGAGTAACATTTTATATAATAAAAAGTAAAAAAGAATATTATAAAAAACATATACAATAAATTATATATTTTTTAAAATAAATTTTTATAAACTCACATGAACAAATGTAAAACAGGCAAAAATTGTTTTACTTTTAAGTGTTTAGCTACACCATAAAATCAAAACGCAAACAAATACACACACAAAATAAAACCCCATAACCCACTGCATTAACCAATGAAATGCCACTAATAGCAATAACAGCAGACAGTGCTAGAAAATAAAAATTCAAAGCTGTTGGCGATTTTTTAATAACAATTATATATAAATTTAAAAAAAATATATAAATCTCAAATACATAAACAAATATTTTTTAAACAAAAAAAAAAAAAAACAAAAAAAACTATTTACTGCATTACTAGATAATATCATATATACAAAGACAAATATAATAGTACAGTATATATGATATTTTGGCTCTGGCTGAAACGACGAGACAAGGCTTGGGGAGTAACATCGAATTAGGTTTTGCTGCAGGGGGTGTCAGGGAGACGTCCCTGTTCACTGCCCCGCCACCAGGAGACGTTCTGGGTTAAGGGGCGAAACGTCAATGAGCGGTGGTCCCCAGCTGAAGACCCTGCAGAAAACCACGTGGTATGCGGTCAGGTTTAGGCCTGCCTCAGGGAAGAGGACGTCCATGCCATGCATAGTCCACCATAGGCACCGTAGGAGGTGCGACAGGCCTAAGGTCCAGCAGAAAGACCACCTCGCTGTAATGAATAATGTGACTGCATATGCAATGACATTCAGGTATTTTAAAGTGTGATTTAAAGTGAGATAAGTGTACAAATACTTTTACAAGTTGTTGTGTGTGTTCCCTAAAATGACAATCTGACAGTTTGCAGACATCTTGGAATCAGTTACATAAAATAATCTTACTATCTCACGTTCCCAACAGTGACTAGATAAGAGTTCAGCATTATTCAGAGATACAGTGTCCCTGCAGGTCCAACAATCTACTGATGACTCGTGTCCACACAGAAATTATCCAACCATAAATGACACAAGATTCTGCAAAAACACTATTCAAAGGGCTCATAATAAAAAAATATAACCTTTCTCTGGTCAATGGGGCCGACCAAATTACAGCAAAGTCAAGACCAACTGGCTCTTTAAAGCAATTGCCAATAACAAGTATTGAATTAAACAGTCTGCTTCCTGTAAAACAACCTTGGCACCGATAGGCAGGAAGCTCTGGCGCAGGTATCCAGTTCAGATTGCGCAAACTCAGCAGGGAGTGCAGCTCACACATTAACAATCATGAGATGTGCTGATTTCACTCATTAACTGAGTTATGAATCAGGCTCCTGTCCTGGCCCTGTGGGCACGTCTGCAGCAGGCAGTGGAGGAATGCAGCACTGCTGTCAGGGCCAAAATACAGGAGAGCTAATTTGACATGATTTTCATGACAGCGATGGAACTTACAGTCCTTAAAATGCCATGTCGGGCAATGTCCAGACTAATACTAATGTCAAAGCACATCGTATCACTCACTTGCCCCGACAAATCGTAGCGTTTTTCATCAAATTGCAGACGGGTCACTTCCTGTTGCTAACATAATAGCCTCTTTTTGCGAAACAAAAAACTCCTACCGAGCAGTATATGTGTGATAATACTTTATTTTATTTTTTTGAAGCTTAATTTAGCTTATTCTAATGTGATACTTATTTTTTTAATTCTGAAGCAGCATCACTCTCCAGAATGCATTGAGACAAGTGAAGTGAAAAAAAACCATCCAAGATTGCAGACAAACTAGGAAAAATGTAAAATATTAATGTAATAATATTGTCAAAAGTTTGTGATGAGTAAGATTTTTTATTTATTTAGATATAGATTATATTATTTAGATTACACTTTTATTCAGCAAAGGCTTAAAGACATGCATCATTTTGAAAAAGATTTCTATTTCAAATAAACACTGTTCTTTTGAACTTTGGATTTTTGTATATGATATTTTTGTATATGTTTCCACAAAATATTTAATCCCAATCACAACTGTTAATTACTAACATAATAATAGAAAACGTTTCCTTCTTAAACACCAATCAGCATATTATAATGATTTCTGAAGGATCATGTGATACTGAAGAGCTGATTAATGCTGCTTTCCAACATAGTCAGCTTTGCATTACAGAAACAATTTACACTTTTAATTATATAAAAACAGAAAGCAGATATTTTAAATGGTAATAATATCTTACAATATTACTATTTTTACTATATTTTTGATCAAATAAATGCAGCCTTGATGAACATAAGAGGCCTCCTTTAAAAACATTGAAAGAAATCATACACCCCACATTTTTTGAATGGTAGTATGTTTATATTATATAGTTTTCTATATATAATGTAGTAGTATTTTTTTTTTTTTTTTTTTTTTTTTCACTTTTTTTGTTTTTCCAAATTTTTTGTTTTTTTTTTTCAAAACATCAAAACCACAAACAATCAAATAACAATAATATTATAGTTTTGGTGTGCTATGAATTTATATATGCTTACAATTTTTAGCATTTGCCATTTGCTTAGCAACATCATAACCTTAAGCTTCTACTTCTACGGGTCGAATGTCTAAATTCAAGTTAGGTCCACTATTTATACTGTAAGGTTTCATTTTGGTTAGTGAGCTGCCTTGCTCTCTATGGCCTATCTAGGCAGCTTAGGTTTTGGAACAGTACCGAAGTGTTCTTCCTTGTACAAACTCCTCCCAAATAGTAATTTTTAAATATCTGATTATCGTCACTGAGATTTTAAGTTTGCATATTACACTATTAAGACATTCCTGAAGAAGGAAATAACAGATGGGTATAAGTCAAAAAAAACTTCTTCTTCTTAAATTCCATTGCTAAACATGGGTGACCATATATTCATACCGTCTTCATCTCACCTAACCCGTCTTCAAAACCATAGCTCTATTATGTCAAGCCCCAAATCGAAAATCTTAAGCACCCATTCTGACATGACAAAACGTATATCATGCTGAAGGAAACAACCACGAAGCTTCATGTGCTGAAGAGAGCAGCATGTGTCAGTGATGGAGCGTGTGCTTACATAACGCAGCCCACAGGCATATTTAAATGTCAACAACTGCTTTTTGCTTTTTTTCCTTCCTGACCTCCATGTCCCCTCAATGGGGTCCGCAGCCTAAACAGCCAGAGGCGGAGAAAAGACGGGAAAGAAAAGAGAGGAGACAGACTGAGGAAGAATGGGGAGGGAGAGAGAGGAAGAGCGTGCATGTGCCCTTGTGCACGCAGCCTCGTGCAGAAATGCCACTGTCACTATCAATCTCTGTCTGTGGCGCTAGAGCATGGGTGTAATAAGGCGGCAAGGACGTGAGTCAGTCGTGCCCCCTGCCACTTGCACAAACATCATGCACACTGCCTTGGCAACCACAACATGACCCTCATGAGCAAGACACATCCCACGATGCTCAGTTGAGACCCAGAATGCAGCAGTGCCGCACTACGGCCCACGCATTCTTAATGAACGAGTACAAGTAGCCTACATTCACTCTCAAAAAAATCTGTCACTGAGACAGTACCCTGTCAAACGGTACACCTTTGTACCATATTTATTTACCCCTAAAATGTGCATTTTAGTACCCTGAAGTTACATATTTGTACTGAAAGTACACATTTTATTACCTAAATTATACATATTAGTATCTTCTAAAAGGATACTGCCCCTCTGACTTCTTTTTGCTTTTTTTTTTTTTTTTTTTGTTCTTTTTTTTCTTTTTCTACCTTTTTCTTTGAGAGTGTTGTAAGCAGTGGAATCTTCCTGTGCCTGTTGAGGTCCATTTGAACAAACTGCTAGCCCAAAATATTTGTTTTACAAATTGTGCAGCATAAATTATACCTCAAATCATGCAGCTTGTTGAGGAGAGGTGATCAGATTTGTGAATATTCACCTGTTTGACAATAAAATGGGTGAAAAAGCTGTATCTAGTGGACAAAATATCATTTCTATCATGACAACTCTCTGAAGATTTTAGCATAGTAACGGATATGACAATTTTAATGTATTTGGTCTTGGCAGCATAGATCTGCTACACTGCAGCTGTTGGTTATTGCTGTTGTTTTAAATTATTGCTGCAGCAAAGCAAGTACAGGAACTTGCTACTGCCAAGACATATGAGATACGATGTGGTGAGTATTTAAGACATACTGCTGCTGCACATATAGCATATATAATAACTCATAGCAGATCAATACAGGTGGAGCTGGGGAAGGTGGAGGGTTTCAGAGGAACTCTGAAAGCGTGCTGCAAACTGCTCTAGTAAATAGGGATGCACCGAAATAAAAATTCTTGGCCGAAGCCGAACAAAATGAAACACTGGGCCGAAGGCCGAATACCGAACACGGTTTTTAAATTTTTTTCCCCCATGTAGGCCTATTTTGCCATTGCATAAATTAAATATAGCCTAAATGTGCTTTTTACTGTTTTGTCCTGGTTTTCAAATAAAAAATCAATTACAAAACAACAATTAAAAAATATTTACTTAACACTGAATTTTTTTATAACATTCTAGCAGACATTATACCAACAAAGCACAATTTAACTTAAAATTAATAAGTTAGTAAAATAATATTTTTGGCCATTTTTGAGACCAGAATCAGGCATGTATTTTTTACTGTACAAATAAAGGCAGCCTTGCTGAGCAGAAGAGAATTCTTTTAAAATATTAGAATATATTACAGATCCCAATTTGAACCCTGTGTGAATGTTATAATAAATGTATCAACACAGAGCTGTTGTAATTTATTATTATCATTATTATTGTCTTTCTTTTTATTTTATTTTACAGAACAACAGTAAAATTACAATACTAACATTTATAAATGTTGATGAAGTTGTTGTTTTTTCTCAGCTTTTATTTTGGCAGAAACCCGCAGGAAGATCTCAGTGCTTCTTTTTGTTGACAACAGCATGCAGATTTATAAATGATTCTCATTACGAATTTGGGAAGATGTTTGTTGCACGTATAGCATTGTCACATGCCTTCATAAAATTCAATTCATAAAAATGTTACTAAGCAACTGATGACACATTGACACAGTAACACAGTTTCAGCGCAGATTTTCCTCACGCTTTGGACTTTGAAACCCTTGCCGCCAGCCCCCCCCCCGAGCTCCTGACAAGCGCTATCAGAATACATGCAATTCGTGCATGCATTAGAAAATATAACATTCTGCACTTTATTTACTAATCGTTTGAGGCCATTTCGCAATTTCAATCATCAAACAGTAGCCTAACCACCAGCATCAGCCACCTCTTCATCTCATCGGAGTCTCTCGCTGCCGGTGCTTCGTGCTTGTAATGATTTCTGCGTCTTTCTCTGATAATTTTAAATACTTTCACACTGCCGACATGTTTGCTGCATTAGTGCGTGCCTCTATTTGATCGCATGTTCGGTACATATTATTCGGCCTTTTCACTTTTTGCAATTTTCGGCCGAATAATTTCGGTTGCCGAACATTCAGTGCATCTCTATACTAGTAAATGCTAACCAGCCATTTAAATGTAAAGCAGCAAGCTCATTGGACACAAGCTCACATGAACCAATCAGCTTATGCCAAGTAGTTTAACGCTGTAAATATCTTCAATTTGCATTAACAATGCCATCTAGAGACTCATGACAGAACTTGGCATATTTCTGTGAAATACAGTGGGCTCAATAAGATTGGATCAGCCTAGCAAACACCTAGAACACCAGAGCAACCACTCAGCCAATGCACCCTAGCAACCGCATAGCAACACCTTAGCACAGCGGTGGCCATTTTTGCATTGGCTGGTACTGCTCTAGTGAATTGAATCTAATCTTAATTAGTATGTTTCATATGGAAATAAAGCTCAATTTAAATATTGTTTAGGTCTTTACATATGACAAGATAATTGCAAGTCAAAAAGACAGTAACAGATCATAATATATCGGAATAAGTTATCACAGCAAAGTCGTAATTACTATTATTGGGAAACTCTGAATTTTCTATAAGCACAGAGTTTCAGAGTTGGGGCGTGTTGGTGAAAAAAACATGGTGGACACAATAGATGCAGCATCTGTATTGACAGCACATTTGCTTAAATTATTATTTTTTTATTTACAATAAAACTAGCTAAATTGTTTGTACAAATATGATAGTACTGTACAATTACAGCATCTGCATGAATTGAATAAATATACACCCGATGCACATTCTTTATTCATCATTTTATAAAATAAGTGGTAAAAAAAATCTTGAGGAAAGAATTTTTTATAGAATGTACATCGCCGCCTTGCTCCAACCAGTGACTTGAATGCAATTAAACTCATAAATACAAACACTCCAGGAAGAAGTGAGCACACCAATAATGGGGGAGAACTAAATGAGTCTCTTCTAAAGTGAACAGTTCACCCAAAAATAACTTACTCATTCTCATGTTGTTTCACACCTGTATGCTATTTATTTTTTTCTGTTAAACACAAAAGTGACATTTTAAAGGTGTCATATGATGCGATTTAAATTTGTCCTTTTTCTTTGGAGTGTTACAAGCTCTTGGTGCATAAAGAAGATCTGTAAAGTTGCAAAGACTAAAGTCTCAAATCCAAAGAGATATTCTTTATAAAAGTTAAGAGTCAACCACGCCTACCTAAATCAGCTCATTCTAACACGCCCCCCACATATCTACATCACGTTGTGGGAAGATTTGCATAACGCCGCCCAAATGTTCACGCAAAGAAAGAAGGCGTAACTTTTATTCTCGCTGTAGTTTTGTTGCTGCCACCATGTCGTGAAGGCGCTGTGTGTTGTGAAAGCGAAACTACTTTGTTTGGCCTTCCAAAAGAGGACGATATCCGCTTCGTCATGCCTAGAGCTGATCCGTGCTGGTCGCTGAGGAAATAAATCAACTTCGCGCTGTGGATCGCTGGATCGGCTTTCACTGTGGACGAAGCGGAGTCCAGCCCGGGGTCGTCACATGTGGTTGCCGCAAGAGCGCTGGCCACTCCTTCGTCGAATCCGCCGGCCGCGCCGTTCTCAAGCCCGCCCGCCTCTGCTCACTCAAGCCTGCCTCCGCTCACTCGAGCCCGCCGTGTGTGACGCTGTGTTTTGTTGTGAAAGCGAAATTACTTTGTTTGGCCTTCCAAAAAAGGACATAACTAGAAATCAGTGTTTAAGTTGTATTTACAACACTGTTCCAGAACAGTTCAACCCAAATATTCAGATGTGTGCAGCACATTTTATGGAGGACTGTTTCCTGATCCTGGTAGAGTAGACTACAATGCCGGCTGTTCTGACTCACGGACTGTAAGTAAGTTTTTTATATTTAAAGAATTTGCCACTGATGATTCAAATGCGAGTTTTGAGCAGTGTTAGAGTAGCATTTGTAGTTTGTCATTTCTCAGATCACAAATGAAGACATGGTTTTATGTTTAACACGGCGCTATGCACTGCAAACGCTAAAAAGAACATTATAAGTCATTATATCGTCTTATGTCCCCACTGGATGCAACAATCCCACTCCACAAGTAATCCTCTCTTAAGTGCGGACAATTTGCACGCGCTTCCATGCGCTCTGAGTAAATCCATCTCCTACGCCAACTCTCCCCACCACACGACCACTGGAAAGCTCTGCAACTCAGAGCACAACTTTTCAAACCGATGCATAGCTTTGTAAACCTAATCGTACCATCACGCCCATTTCAGAAAGGCGGGGCATAGTTGAGAAACAATAATGTACAGTATGTGGAAAATAATGTGTTTTTTTAACCTTAAAACGCATAAACAAATTTCATTACACCAAATAAACAAAATAATGTTATTTTTAGCAACATCATATGAACCCTTTAATCAATCTTGTGTAGCTATTTTCCATACAACAACAGTTCTCAAGCTATTTAAGCTCCAAAAAGGGCCAAAAACATCATAAAGGTTTAAAGCCATATGATAGTTTGTTTGAAATATACCACATTTAAGTCACTATTCTCTCCAAATGCCTTTATGGTGCGCTTTTTTTGTTGTTGTTGTTGTTGTTGTGGTTAGAAAAATTATATAAAATACTTTAAATATTCTCCTTTTGCATTCCCCATAAAATAAACAACAGCATATGGGTGAGTAAATAATGACAAAATGTTCATATTTGAATGTACTATTTTATACTTGATCCCACTGTTAGAAAATGCAAATCAACCTCCACAATCCATTAAGAAAGCAGCTGAGTAACAGCCAGCAGCAGAGTAACAACCAGCAACACAATTAAGGCAAGAAACAATAATAAAAACAGCTTTTTAAAGATTCCTTTGCTGTTTGGCTCTGTACTGCGGAACAACCCACTGCTGAGTGTCTAATTAATGAGTTTCACTCTGTCGGGGGTGCAGAATTCACTTTAAATGCAGTTACTAAGTCACTTTGGATGGACTATCTAGCCATTTTGTCGACTGTGCTTTTTCAAGCAGGCTCTGAAAGCTGTAATCATCTTAAGAGCAGAAATCGGTAGATTAGCAGAGGGGCATATGCTCGCTCTCCCACTACATTTCCCCCCTGTCTGCTCTATTGCCCTCTATCCATTTTGAACTCAATGTTTGTCTTTTTAAAGAGGTGTAAATTGCCCAGGGGTCATCTGTTTGGTTTACTGAACTCATAAGAGTGAATCACGCTGTTCTGTGCTACGCTTCTCAGTGAACTCTTCCCTTTCGCGCCCATTTCTGCTCAGTGTGTGATTACTGCCAGATAATTGTCACCACGAGTTTTGCCAGTGACGTTGGAAAATACACAGCAATAAATGTGCTCACGCCAATGTCACATTACGGGCTTATCTGGTCATATGGCTATTTTATCGCTTATCTACAGGCTTTAAAACGACACCGGGGAGTAAAGCACTTAATGGCGGTGAAGGAAAAGCACAGCATGTCTCCAGACAGCACTCTGGGGAGGAACCATCAGAGGATCTGCTGACACCTCACTTACCATGACTGTGAATGGAGAAGATCACAACTGCCATGCTCAGAATGCAATCCTAATGCATTGCTTACTAGTGGTTTTAAAAATAGAAAAATAGTGTTTGTTTACAATAAACCTAGTTTGCAACAATAGACATTTTGCTGCAATGTTACAAGAGACAGATGGATAATTGGTTTAACGGACATTTTTTTTTAAGATATTCACATTTTCTACTTAACAGTTCTTTAAAATACTAAAGTATATACCCACAAACAAACAAATAAATAAATAAACATAAAACAGTTGTTTAAATAAAAAAATACATTTTAAAATATAAAACATATACACATTAAAATATTAAAAAATAAAAATAATTAAAGCAAAACACTTCAATAATAGTTATTAATGGTAAAAAATGCATCTATATATTTTTCCACTGACATCCAAACTGATTTTGGAATTTTTAATAAAATAATAAAATTTAACAAATAAAAAATTTGTACAAAAATACTTCTGACTCTTCAATCAATGAAAGACTGATAACACTTCTGGTTCATTTGTCTCTCTGAAAACTGAAAATTTAACACAGTGCATTATGGGATTGCACATTATGGGATGCACATTTTGGCATGTGCAGTTTGTCATGCAGATTTTCTATGCATACAGAATTTGCACACTCTGCACATACAGTACTGCATTTCCTTAAGGAGTTTGTGAGGTAGTACATTATCAACTTTCTGCTTACAGTAACCAATGCATAGTTCTCATTTGTCTTGTCCATCATCACACAAAGGAAATTGTATACATAGGTAAAGATAAAGGAACCCATTTGTTTGCATATCGTGGCCAAAAGTATTGGCAGTGACATAAATGTTATGTTTTGCAAAATTTGCAGCTTAAGCTGTTGTGGTGTTCATTCACATTGTTTCTAGATTATGTTACTGCCAATACTTGTAGAAACAATGTGAATGAACACCACAACAGCTTAAGCTCCAAATTTAGCAAAAAAATAAATTTGTATCACTGCCAATACTTTTGGCCACGACTGTAACTATGCAATACAGAAGCTGTGCATTTAAGGAACTATGCAATCATTTTGTTTGCTTGCCTTTTTTCAACAAAAACACATTGTCCAAATGACTTAATGACAAATAACCCTCAATTATCCACTACATATGTCTGGACATATTACACGTGACAAAAGAACAATCTTAATACAGATTGAAATGACTGAACACACGCCCTCTGAAAATATGCAGACATGAGCAAAGTTCAGCCCAACTAACAATGATCTGATGAATCTCTGCAGTGCAGAGAAGAAGAAGAAGAAACCGAAATTAGAGAGAAAAAGATCTTGCAAATACATTATTATAGGCTACAAAACGGTTGCAACAAACAACAGAAAAAAATGGAATAATGACACATTCCAGAATGAAAATACTTTTTTTTTTTTTTATCTAAATGAAAATGATCCGAGTAAATTTCTTCAGAATGCACGGGGCATTTTCTCAACATTAAAAGTCAACACAGGGGTTTGGGGTCTCCCAGCTTGCTGCAGACTTGGCTTGATTCAAAAATAGAGCAGTGAATAAGCGGGTGGCGGAGCACAGCTCTGAGAAACGTGTGGGGAAGATAGACGGCATACCAAGGTATTGATAAGAATGTATCCTAGCAACAAACCCCAGTGTTTGACTAAAGGGCCTGCCAGTGCTTTAGTATTACACCTCCAGCCTATGCCAAATGAGCTTTCTCTTTCCTTCTTTCTCTCTCTCTGCTTACATGCATTCAGCATGCACAGACTGCAGTGCAACTCCAGTACGAGAAGAGGAAACAGCATTATTCCAGTATTTTCTTATTCAAATATTCTCTTACCCGGAAACTCAGTTTTGTGCGTGATCTATATGCTGTGCACATGACTCACTGTTTGATTGCACATCTTATCCTGAGTAAGCACGTGATTATTAGGCAAACAGATCCACCCATAATGAAGGAGGAATCTCAAAACACCATTACAGATCACATGATATGGATTTTATTCCTCTACTTGTATCCCTTTAAGCATTTCATGAACGTGTGTTTTCGTGACTGCCTGCTCTTTAAATCATTACTATGCTCCGCTCGTTAACTACAGGCTAACCTGCTCAATAATTTGAGAGAAGATGTTTAAAGGAATAGTTCCCAAAAAAAAAACGAAATTTGCTGAAAGGTATTCACTCTCAGGCCATCCAAATGTATATTGTTTCTTCATCAACACAGATTTTAGCATTACATAACTTGCTCACCAATGGATCCTCTGCAGTAAATGGGTGCAGTCAAAATGAGAGTTCAAACAGGTGAGAAAAACACCACAATAAATTCCAAGTTTACCACAATCTACTGCAGATGCCCACAATATCTTCCCGATCCTTCGTGACTGGCATAAAAAAAATATTACTACCTATAATTCTCCCCAGAATTAATACCTGTTGCCGCTAGTCTCCAGTGAAAAGTGTGTCTCGCTGTCACCAGGAGAGATATGCAAAATCAGGCCGTTTTTACAATCAAAACAGTTCTATACAAATATGTTAGGAGGGATGCACTTTTTCATTAGAGGAAGTATTATTATAGATTATGGAAGTATTTTGGCCAGATACAATTGTTTGAAGTTTAAAAAATGGATTCTTACAAACATGTCACTTTTCGCTCCACAAGACATTAATAAATGGAGTCGTGTGGATTACTTGTGGATTATTGTGAAGGTTTTATCAGCTGTTTGAACTTTCCTTCTGATGGCACCCATTCACTGCAGAGGATCCATTGGTGAGTGGCTGATGTAATGCTAAATTTCTCCAGATCTGTTCTGATGAAGAATCAAACTCATACTCATACTCAAACATACTGGATGGCATGAGGGTGAAAAAAAATATTGAGCAATTTTTCCTTTTTTGTGTGAACTATTTATTTGAGTCATCTCTAAACGTGGGCTTTTATAGTCCATGTAAAAAAGTATAAGCAGCAATTTTTTAATTGAATGTAAGTGGTCAATGATACCGGAAGCAGTCAAGATAAGAGCTTGACTATGGCATCTAGGATTTTAAACCATATTTTGGGGGTAACCTACAGCACATTATAGAGGCAAGAGTGACCTGTTTATGTATACTACTTCCACTTCAACAAAAACTGGTATAAGAAAGACAAGTATGTCATACAGGCAATGTATACATGTGCTATTTTCTCTCCCATTAAGTCTGAAGTTTCCCCCTCAAGGTGATGATCTGTAATTCAATCTGGCATGTGAGAAATTACAGCTTCTTAACCAATGGAGGAACAAAAAACACTATTTTAACTCTGTTGTACCATGTTTAGTCATGGAAATCAACGTTTGTTAAAGCTTCCTCAAGGACAGGTGTGCTGAAGACAGCGATTTCCAAATACACTTCACCTGGCAAAATACAAAGACATCTCACAAGACAGATCTGACAGTTTGAGGGCACCGGGAAAAAAAAAGTACATTTAGTGGGTTTTTCAAGCAACACTGCATATTTAACAGTGCTTTCTAACCCCCAACCCTAACAATTAAACTTCAGCGTGCAACTCGTTCAATCAAAGAAACCTCAAATAGTGTGACTTATCTCGGTGGCAAGTTGTGCAAGTTGAGTCAAGCAGCACTCAAACTTTCTTCAAAAAAGGTTAAAATGTAGTTTCTGGAACAATGTTTACACTATGAAGTGCAAGTAGTACCACAAATGCAGTGCTAAGGACAAGTGCATGACTCACAAAATCCAGGAAATCAAGTATTGAGTACTGATTCGCTTCACTTGTTGCCCAACAATGGCACATAAAACCCATTTGAAAATTCATGAACATGCCATTGAAATATCTTTTAGAGCAAATACTCTGATAACACCGATGTCACCCGACTTCATGTTCTCACAAGTTTGTCTTTACAGAAGAGCGGAAGGAAAGATTACACTGTGTCTCTAAGGTCTTCCCTCAGAGAGGGTTGAGAATCAGTTTAGATAGTTGACCGCAAGCAATGTCAATGGAATAAAAAAATAAAGTAGAAAAGGGGCACGAAGTAAAGAACATGAAACAGAGATGCTCCAGAACTAGAAGACACTCTCATGCCTGAGCAGAATGACGTTATGGCTCTATTCCCTTGTGGTCTTTGAAGGACTCTTTCCCCTTTGTGCTCTGAACAATACTGTTGGACAGATGGCTCAAGCGAACCAAGGGCGCACAACCTCACACCCCCTCTAGACAGAGGCAGGGGTCCGTCAGCCCCATTCCCCCTGTGTCTAGAGTGGAGGGACAGCATAGAAGGACAATAGTGAGAAAGATCCATCCAAACACCTCCAGAGTGGTTCAAAACTGGTGATATGATCTGCAAAATTGTCTGGATATCAACTGTGATTAGCAAAGAAACAGATTTTGATATTAAAACAAGCACGAAAGAAAATATGTGTGCAGAAAGAAGCTATTAAATTAAACATCTGCTTTTTTGCACAAACAAAGTTTTTATTGAATGTCAAAAATGAATGAAGCGGAACTAATAAAACTGCAACCCTACATTCTACAATGAGACACAACATAGGTGTGTGCTGGAAGAAAACGCCACATAAGTAACTGGAATATCAAATTATTGGGAAACCATCATTCAAAGAAAAATAATGCAGCAATAAAAGACTCATCTGACCGGAATCATTCATGCTTGGCTAGTTTCCTCCAGAGGTAGCATGCCAAGACAAAGAACCTGAGTCAACAAGATCTGTGCAATGGAGCTGAAATCTGAACTTCCCTTTGACATCAACGAGTACTTTAGGACCAAGGGCTGCACTCTGGAAAACACTGACCCATTTCAGAGCTGGCATGGAAAAGTGGTCCCATGAGAGGAACATCAATTGACATATGCATTCTAAGCTATTACAGAGAAAGACAAGCACTAGAAATAGTACTTATACCTTATTTTCCGTTTGAAATTTGGCTGTCACTGTGCGTTTGCAAAAGCGAAAACGCAAATGGTAATGGAAGATTTATGCATTTGGATTATGTCACAATTTATGCGTCCACATATGGAAAGCGCAATTGAAAATATAATTTGCAATTCCTTTTAAAAATTGTCTGGAATATCCTTTCCATAAAGTCAGAGATAATAAATAAATTGATAAAATAATTAAGTAGCTAAAATAAGGCATTATTACCATTTTCTGAAAATTAAATGCTGTCTAAAGGCTGGTAGGAAATTCTGAATTAAATCAATATTAATTCCAGGGGTGGCGAACTCCGGTCCTGGAGAGCCGCAGTCCTGCAGAGCTCAGCTCCAACCCTAATTAAAACTCACCTGCCTGTAGCTTCCTAGTAACACTTCAGGCCTGATTAGCTTGTTCATGTGTTTGATTAGGATTGGAGCTAAAATCTGCCGCGGCTGGGCTTCCAGGACGCTCGACAACCCTGATATATTCTATCGACAGGCATAGTTTTTTTTTTTCTCCTCAGGTGTAAACAAATAAATGTAGGGCCTAAGCCTAATGGTGGGTAGACATAAATCCAGTATAAACTTAATATAAACTATTTTTTCAGATAATAATTTACATTCAATTATTATTTTTCACAATATAAATTTGTGTTTTTGCATGAAAATATATAGCTACCTTTATATTTTAGAAAGGAGATCATCATATTTTGTGGGTCAACTGCATTAAAAAGTTTGATAACCCATTCCTTAAATGGGCAGTTAACCCAAAAAATTTACTTCAGTAATCATCTATTCAAACATGAATGAAGTTTCTGGAGCTTAACAGCCAACTGGCCAAATTTCAGTTTTGCTGTATGGTAAAGAGCTTCCTAGATATGAGGGCAAGTAGATGATTGCCAAATTTTCATCAGCTATCCCTCTAAATCCAATAAATATGAAAAAACAGCCCCCAAAATCCTCCACAAACATCACATGCTGATTGCATTCCCTTCATGTGGTCCAGAAACCCAAACATACTTCTTCTCAGTCATCTCACCCCAGGTGCCGTCCAGTCTCCTGACCCACTATATCTCTGAATACAAACAGTGCTGCCCCCATCTAGCTCCAAAGGATCAATCAACCAGCTGATAATACTGTTGCTATGGAACTCACCACCTACCCAGTGCTGCCACCCCTCCCATGACCCTCTTTCCATCTACTGCCTTCATAATATTTTCCACAGGGTAAAAGAGAGGAGGGGACAGGAAAGTGAGGGAGAGCAGAAAAGAAAGAACTGAGGTAGAATGTTATACAAAACAAAACCAGGTTTTTTTTCGTATGACTGGTTAATTAATTCAATCTGGACATTCTTCGGCTTCAGTGGGCAGAAATTTCAGGCTCGTGTAGGCATGCGTAAATTTATTTATTCAGTGGTGACTTCATTACCTTACATCTGTTCAGCTCTCTGACAGGGTTAACCAGTTCACCGACCACAGCTGACTGCATTTCTTCTTTCTGAGCATCCAGAGTACAAGAGAATTTAACAGTTAAATACTGATCCCCCGCCCCTTCGGCAGTATTCACTCAGTAACAATGTGGAACTTCCACTATTGTTGTCATGGAATGTAGAAACTCTGGACAGCCAACTTTGTAAATACACAAAAGTGGCGATATCTCAGAATAGAAAACTCATTTGGGATGCTTCATTTTTGTACTACAAAGCATGTATAGGATGGGCACAATAGCTAAACATTCAAAAGCATTATAGGAAAACAACAACTAAAATCATTATTAAAGATTTAGTTCTCTCAGATTTACATGTTTTAAACCAGTGATATATTTTTTTTCTTCCATAGAATACAAAGATGTCTCAGATAATTTTTTCCAATCTATTGTTTAATTCTTACAAAGCCATATGACAGGTTTGCGTGAGAAACAAATTGAAATGTAAATGGTTATTCAGTGTATAGTATTATATATACACACACACACACACACACACACACATATACATGTGTGTTTGTCCATGTTATTAGTTTTTTATTATTTCGTAGTTAGAGTTAATGGGTTGTAGGGTCATGAGGGGCTTTTGGCATGTTGTAGTAATGTGTATATATATTGTGAGTTGTGTGATTTCTTTCTTTTTTTTAATTTAATTTTAAATTTTTGTCATTTTATAGTACTTCAATTTCACCAAGGCAACATTTCAATTTATTCATCTAATAGGCTATTTAAAGTTTTTGCTATTTCAGCTTTATTTCAATTAACAAAAAACATTTTTAATAAAAAAAAATTGAAAATGTTTTCCTTAACAACTACATCCCTGGTTCAGTGAAAATACATTCAATCATAACTTTAAATATGGTCAATCATACACTTTAATATGGTTTACACCAAAATGATGTCAACGACACTGAATAATAATTCATTCTTGTGTATCTCATGACTTTCATGACATCAAGTCCTCCACGATGTACATTACACATCATGCTTGAATGTGCATAAACTATTGTAGAATGACAATGAAACCTACAATTTTCTATTAAGGCCAAATTCTGTATACATCAACAGACTTCTGACATTTCTCAACTGAAATCCTCTAAAATATTATTCAAAAAACTCCCCAGTTATTTCTAACCCTTTCAGTTTCATTCTGAACAGAAGGCCCTTTCCAGGAACAACCAAGTCAGCTTTGACAATTGGCAATGTGTTCCAGACTGGAGTGTCACATGAAGTTAGGTGTGATTACGTTCATTAACTTGTGAATCTGATTAAGAAGTTTATTGAGAGTGAGAGTTATTGAGAGTATTGTGATTCTCCACACGTAAAGATTATCAATGAGGTTCTGTGAGAGAAAACATCTTTCTAATTCACACCTAGGCACGGTCAAGGCTTTTTAATCATTATCATAATAACACAAGTCAGAGCTATAAACCCAACAAGACGATAAAACGCAAATCACATCACACCAGTGATCGCAAAACCCCAACATTGTATACAAAACGGAGGGACTGGCTTACTAAAAAACCCTCTTTACTAGTGCCTTAGTGTATAAATCACTATATTTCTTTAAAACACAGCACTAAACACCATCTTCCCCTCAGCCATAATCATCGCTAGCACTTCAGAGTTGCTGGTCCCAGGAGACCATTTTGTAAACGTCAGCGGACTAAAGTGGAACAGCCCAATTACAAGCCCATTTAAAGCTTGCTTTGGCAAAACTGCCTCACAGGGACACGGATGCTTCATAAGATTATTATTTTCTTTATGAGGCAAAGACAAGCGGCAGGGAACAAGCAATAACACGGTAAACTTCAGATTCAGCAGAACCAAAGACCCCCTCCGACAAATCTGAGCAGTTGGGGAGGTGCTTTCCATCACTGCAGTGTTGCCAATTTGGCGATTTTGTCGCCAAATTTAGCTACTTTCTCATTGTAGCTGCGACTTTTTTTTATTTTTTGCGACAAGGAGCTATTTTAGCTAGATTTAAATAAAACTAGCGATTTTTTGGAGTTTTTTTTATTTTTTACTTGGCCACACCCTGCCGTAGGCCCGTGACCTCTCACGTTTGCTCTCAATCATGCCAGTAGGTGTGTTCGACTTGAAGCACGGCTACAGACGGCAGTCAACGAGAGCAGCCGCTTGCAGTCGGGGGCGGAGTTGAAAACGGAGCCGTCAAGTTGGACACTTTCTGCTCCAGTTAGTGACGCTCACGCGGTGTTTGCATACTCTATCACAGATGAAGTGAATTAAATGCAATATTTGTCAGATATACAGACGTTTCAGAAATGTTTTCATGAGCAACAGATATCTACTGATTATATACTGCTTAATACATCGCCATCTGTTCAAGAATAAAGTTCAATGTAAATATATACTATTTAAATACTAAAGTGGGGGTATATATGCTTTCATCAGTGTTTTATGATAAACATGACTCAATATAACATTGCGACTACAGTAAAAGAGCTTTTACTGTTATAAAAACACAGATTTGTGAGCATTATTGGAATTGAAGAAAAGGGTACAATAAACGAAAAAACGGTGCTGATAGTGGTTCATACGGTGAATACTGGCAATCGTGAAAGCTGTGTACTCAACACGCTCCTGCGCCGATCTGGAGAAACTGAGCCAGGCTGAGTCAGCATTTGGACAATAGGCTTGGTTTGAGATGCACCTGGCCTTGCCTGAAAATGAAGACGAGAGTAGGCGGCTGCAGTGAGGGGAGGAATGAAATAAGCGCAGTCAAGACGGACACCTCTCGAAGTGGAGCAGATACCAACGAGATCAAAGACAGATATCGCGTTATTCTCACTTACATGCTGTGTCGCTAATAAACATGATATAATTTCAGTTCTGTTGCTTTTATATGAAAATAAATATGATGAACAAGACACTCAAAGTGCTTGCTATTTAATTCCATACCAAAGGATTTTATTTATCATCCATTTTTACTTTAATATATGTACTTTAGATTTTTATAGAAATATGACAACAATAACATATCTCACACAGAGATCACACTGCCATCGTGTTTGGGAATATTCATGCATAATTTAAACACAATCACATGAAATCAGATAAAAAATAAAACATTTTAGAAGAGAACCGCAGCATCACGGTTGTCTGAACTAGTGTTGGGTCATTCTTGAACGATTCGTTAATTTTGAACGAATCTTTAATGTGACTCAGGAAGAACAAGTCATGTCGGGGAGTGATTCGTTCAGTCGCGCAACATCCTATAGGTTCTGTACTAGAATTAGTCAAGTAGTTCACCTGTTTCAAGTCTTCGGGTTTTCCGAGTCGTTCGTCATCACGGTGTGACAGTCCCATAAGCTTAACCTATGCAGTCTGAGCCGGAAAGAGACTTAATAATAATAAACAACTCTTTATTACCTTTGTTACCACAGGAAAAGAACCATCATGAAGATATTCACACATTTATAAACTGTAAGAATTAAAAAGCTACAATTTGAGACCAGAAACGCATCACGTAACTGTAAGAGTAAATAATAATGACGATAATAATAATAATAATAATAACTATGCACCCGTTTGTAAGGAAGCTTGTAAATTAACTAATTTCTCTATCCAATGCTGTCATGTGACAAAAGAACGAATGATTCGAAAGACTTGAGAGATGAACTAATCAATTCTCTTTCGGCTCAGACTGCATAGGTTAAAGCTCTGGGGCTGTCACGTGAAGAATGAACGACTCAAACCCGAAGACTTGTCAGATAAAAGGTGAGGTGAGTGACATGTGGCAAGTCTGGTGACCCCATACCTCGGAAGTAGTGCTATGATTTACCCATCAAAGTGCACACAAACACAGCAGTGAACACATACACACACTGTGAACACACACCCGGAGTAGTGGGCAGCCATTTTTTGCTGCGGTGCCCGTGGAGCAGTTGGGGGTTTGGTGCTTTGTTCAAGGGCACCTCAGTCATGGTATGGAAGGTGGGAGAGAGCGCTGTACATTAAATCCCCCCACCTACAATCCCTGCCAGTACAAGACTCAAACCCACAACCTTTAGGTTATGAGTCCGACTCTCTAACCATTAGGCCACGACTTCCCCGTGGTGGTGAGCTAATCATAGACTGAAGACCCAGGTAAACAATGAATTAATCTTTTCTGTTTCTTATAGCAGTTTTGTATTGTTTATAGTGTGATCAACGTTTGCGTAAGTAGTAGATGTGTTAAGGAAGTAACACGTAACATTTTATTTATATTTTGCTAAAATGAACGAAGTGAACGAAATGACTCAAAAAAAGATTTGTTCATTTTGCTGAACGAGACTCAAAGGTCCGAGTCGGTAAAATGATCCGAACTTCCCATCACTAGTCTGAACCAATGAGCATTAATCTGTCATCAGTCAGTCGTTTTCCATCATGCTTTTGATCAGCACAGTCCGTGGAGAGCAACTGTGCTCGACTGCACAATCCGACACAGCCGCCTCGCCGTCGCGAGAGTTTTTTTGCACACGTCAGCATGACATCAGAGCAAGTCGGACGTAACTCGGACACTTTTCTAACCGGCATGCATCTCGCGGTGATCACCGGTGATCGATTCTGTGCAGAATTTGCTCATCTCAAACAAGCCTAGACAAGCATTTCCTAATTTCCCTTTAGAATTTTTTGTTATACTTAATCTTTTGTTATATATTTTTATACTGTAATCATTTGTAAAGTGTATATATATATATATATTTACTTCTTTTACCTTTACCAAATTTATCTGTATTTACTTTGTTTTCATATTTGGCGACTTTTGTAAAAAAATGGAGACTTTTGAGGGTGGTTCTAGTGATTTTCTGAGGGAGGGGTTTGGCAACACTGCATCACTGTTTGTTTTTAAAAGAACAATGCCTTGCATCAACAGCTCAAGACGTCATCAACCAGGATGCACATTTGCAGAGTCACTTGAGTTGCCACTGGGTCTGATGCAAAAAAACACCTTTTAACTAGTATCGCTTTGATCTTTACTGTTTGGTCACCTGAAAGCATGACTAAACAAGAACTGACATGGGGAATTAAAAAGTGCAGCCGTGTAATCCAGTATTTGGCATTCCCAGGAGAACAATTGAATTACCTCACAGATTACTTGAGGGAATTCATGAGTTCCCATCACTGGTAAAGAACTATAAGCTATCCAGCTAACTGAAATGTCAATGAATACTAAGACAATCATTCTAAATCCAATTCAAAGCACAAGAAACCCAGGGGCTTTTTTCAAAGGGGTGACCTCTAGACTGAAAGCTTCACTCGTAAATTGGGATCGGTTTTATGACAAGCCAGACATCTGTACCTTTGAGTGGCGCAGAAGGGCTCTAAAGGCCTGATGGAGGGTCTTAAATGGGGGCAACTGAAGGCCTTTTCACTCCAGCCGTGGGAAGAGTCAAGGAGGAGTGTTATTTGAACTCTGAAACAGAATCTCGACCCCAGCCACTAAACCTTCAGTCCATTGGTGGCTTGCTGGGGGGCCAGAGGCTTTTCAATGCAGGACAGAACCACTTTCACCCAAGAGACAGATACATGACCTCACAGTCAGGTCTCAGGATGGTGTATCCATAAAATGATTGTAAAAATGTCATATTACACTTAAAGGGACAGTTCAACCAAAAGTAAAAATTCTGTCATTATTTAGCCTACTTACCATTATGTTTCTCCAAACCTGTATGACTTCCTTAGCGTTAAACATAACAGAATATATTTTGATAAATGTCCCAGTTTTTTCCCCAATGGAAACCAAAACTGTTTGGTTACCAACATTGTTCAAAACACCTTCTTTTATGTTCCACAGAAGAAAGTTGGGTGAACAGATATTGCACTAAAAAATTATTTTTTTAAAGTTTCACACAGGTTTTGATGCAAGTCACGTAGGAAAGAATAGGAATTCTTCAAGTTCTAACTATGTGGTATGGGGAGCAGGAATGTTCTTCTGGTTGGTTGGCAGTCCAAGTTGGTTGTTTTGAGTTTTGTAAACAAGGAGAGACGCAACCTGTGGCTCAGATTAACTCATCAGGGGGTGAAGCCTGGGAAAGAGAATGCAGGCCAGCCTAATCTCCCTCCATGACTGAACACAAGCTTAAATACAACGCTACTATAGTTCTAAGAATGCACTGCAGTTCACCATTGACTATATTACAAAGGAAAACAGGGTTTCAACATTTCTAAACATTTTCTAAAGAAAACTGAATTCTGCTTGTCTATGCACTTGCCAACATGATGCAGGTTGTTGCTATGTGGTTGCTGTTTTCTGAGTAGTTTTAAAGCTTACAAAAACATTAATTATTATTAAAATGATTAAATTATGGATTTAAACCCTAATCTTAGGGGTTGCTTTGCAAACTCATTTATGGAATGTTCGTGCAACAATAAATCAATCAAGATAATGACAATTCAAATCATATGGAAAAGCAAGTCACTTGTATGACAGACAAAATAGAGGCTATATGCAAGTCATATTATGAGATAAACAGTCATATTTTTCACTCTGAAGTGGAAACAGGCTTCCATAAATTCTCAAGTAAACAGCATACTAACACTAGACAGATTAGCCTTTTTAGATTTTCTTTAAATGACTTGTGATCATACATGGCTTACTAGTAGGATTGCAGTGCACTCTTAAAAATATAGGTGCTTCACGATGCCATAGAAGAACCTTTTTGGTCTAAATGATTCCATAAAGAACCTTTAACATATGAAGAACATTTTCGTTTCCACAAGGTTCTTTGTGGTGAAATAAGGTTCTTCAGATCATACACTCTCAGAAAAAAAGGTACAAAAGCTGTCACTGGGGCAGTACCTTTTCAAAAGGTACACTTTTTTTACCTTTTTGGTACTAATATGTACACTTTAGGTACAAAGGTGTGCCTTTTGAAATGGTACCGCCCCAGTGACAACTTTTGTACCTTTTTTTCTGAGAGTGTATGAAGGTAAGAAAGAGATTCTTCTTTAAATAACCTTTGACTAAATGGTTCATTGTAGAACCAAAAATGGTTCTTCTATGGCATCGCTGTGAAGAACCTTTTAAGCACCTTTATTTTTAAGAGTGAATGCAAGTTAAGTGGGAGAAAGGTTGGGGGTGGACTGGAGTTGTAGCTTGGCAGACAAACTAAGGATCACTGAATAATCAGATGAAAACAGCCTGGTAGGCGTTGGTCAGATGACGGGCATCTAAAGACAAGTGCAAGCAAAGGTCTCTGTCTAACAGTATATGAAAGTCTGAAATAAATAGCAGAAGCAAGAAACCCAATGTTCTATAACACCGAATAAGAAAAAAATATAAATGTTTTATTTAAAAATCATTCCGAATATCTACTCACATCAAAAACACTTTTGAGAATGTCTAAAACACCATAAAAAATTGGTTCACCCAAAAATGTAAATGTGATGTTTATCTGCTTACCCTTAGGGCATCCAAGATGTAGGTGACTTGTTTCTTCAGTAGAACACAAACGAAGATTTAACTCAAACCGTTGCAGTCTGTCAGTTCGTATAATGCATAGGCAATGGTAACAAAACTTATGAGAGTAAAAAAAAAAACATGAAAGACAAATCAAATTAAACCCTGCGGCTCATGACGACACATTGATGTCCTAAGACACGAAACGATCGGTTTGTGCCAGAAACCGAACAGTATTTATATCATATTTTACCTCTAATACACCACTATGTCCAACTATCTCTGAGCGCGCGCACGGCATCCGGTGCGTGAGGTGTGTACGTGCTCTGGCGTAGTTTACGCAAGAGCCGGAAGTGATCTCTCGCGCGTATACGTCACTCATTGTTTACACAGTGCACAGTCATTGTAGGTACGACGGCTAATCAAAATGGTACTTACTTGCGCTTATCCGGATTGTTCAAACCAACTTAAAACTAAAAGATTACTTTCTGAGAAGACTCATTCGGGAGTGGTGACTTTCCACGTATTCCCAACTTCTGAGCATGCTTGCCTGAAGTTATGGTTGATTGCTCTTCGGCTGGATATCAACACATCCTTTAACGTAAACTACGCCAGAGCGTGTGTACACCTCACACACTGGATGCCGTGTGCGCGCCCAAAGACAGTTGGACATAGTGTTGTATTAGAGGTAAAAAATTATATAAATACTGTTCGGTTTCTGGCACAAGATAGATAGATTTTGTTACCATTGCCATGCATTATACGACTGATAGACTGCAACGGTTTGTGTTAAAAATCATCATATGGGTTCTACTGAAGAAACAAAGTCACCTACATCTTGGATGCCCTGGGGGTAAGCAGATAAACATCAAATTTTCATTTTTGGGTGAACTATCCCTTTAAGAACCCTATTGTTAGACTTGAGTGCATCTTGCTGATGGAATAGACCTGGCCTACTGAGTGAATGTGTCTAATGTGCACTTTTATTGCAACACATTCATGTTCTTAGCAGATGCACAGATTCTACTCTTCTTTTATACCAAAAATATACAGGCAAGATATGCACATAACACATAGCTTGTACCTACCAGAGAGATTTTGAAACTTTGTATTAAATTACATGGTAGCATTCCTCATTAGTAAGTCATTTAAGATATAAGCATCTGCTAAACTTGAAAATTATACAAATATCAACCGTCAATTTCCTCTGAGTACAA
Organism: Sinocyclocheilus anophthalmus; assembly: GCA_018155175.1. NCBI lineage: Eukaryota > Metazoa > Chordata > Actinopteri > Cypriniformes > Cyprinidae > Sinocyclocheilus > Sinocyclocheilus anophthalmus. Next base: position 546,445 of record JADLZN010003113.1, on the reverse strand, counting down.
CTCAATGAGAGGCTGAACAGGGGAAGGCAATATATAAGTAGCCGTGAATTAAAAGGAATAAGCCAAGCTGCACTGGGACATGTGATTCAAAGGATAAAACTTAAAACAACATAACCAGTACAGCTATATAACCGTACAGCCAAATGTCACGCTATGATGTCAGATAATTTGGTATCAGACAGTCCATGCAAATCAAAAGTAAACACACAAAGTACATGACGTAATAGCACCTTCAGGCACTTGTGACAGATACACACCCTCTATTGAGTTACAGGTTAGTGGCATTAAGACAGAACAGAAAGACAAAAACAGAAAGGAAAAATCTTTGTAATATCCTCTGACTAAAACAATGACAGCAATGCATGTATTTTATCCACAAAAAATGTATTATTTGAATTACACACTACCGTTTCAGTAATATTTTATTCAAATGTGTCACGGTTTCCACAAAAATACTAAGCAGCACTGTTTTCAACAATAATAGTATTTCCTGAACACCAAGTCAAAATATTAGAATGATTTCTGAAGGATAATGTTACACTGAAGACTGGAGAACATACAGACTCATTCTAATGATCAATGTACATCATTTTCAACCACAAATGAGTTTCTCTTCCATATGTGCATGAAATGCCTGTTACCTGAAGTATAAAGTATTGAAGTATTGACAGAACTAACACAGTGCACCAACGTCACAAGTCCAAGAGATTATTAAACCCACATTAGACCTGACTTCATGGGCTGAAGCAATTAGTGTTGACCATGTGTTAATACTGCCACATATACAAAGAAAGCCTGAAGCCACAACTGCCTGTATAATCAGTGTTTCCCAGGAAACCAATGGAAGTCTCAATCACTGCATGTTACTCACTGGCAAAACGGTGAGCATTCTTTTCTATATTTGGATGCCAATGCACACAATTGCATAAAACTTTCAATGTTAAAAGGGCACCAGAAAAATTATTTTATAGGCATGTTTTGTAAGTCATCTGTCAAAAGTGATAACTGAAAAGAAGACAATTGCTCATGAAATATGAATTACTTTCATTATTTCAAATTCTTGATTTACAGAGTACGTTTTGTTTGTTTTTACTTATTTTCTGTATTACTTTCAGGGGAAAAAAACTTTCTTCATGCACATGATCTGCTAAAACACCATCATTTTGGAGAAATGTGGGATGTTTTCAACTAAACCATTAATCCAAGAGTCCAAACTCACCGTTGAGCCCAGTCGGTATGCTTCTGACAAGATGGTTGGTTGATAGATCATCCATAGACCTCCTGATAGACATTATCTTTCCCTCTGAAGGTTTGAGAATATGGCTGTGGTGGTGATCAGGGCTTCCAGCACTGCCCGTGCTAGAGGTACTGCTCCCATCTCCAACATCCCTCACAGTTGCAGAACCTCCGTTCAGATTGGTCAGACTGGATTGGCTGTCTATGGAGTTCCTGGATCCGGCTCCATTCCTCTCATCATCTAACATGAGGATGATCTCCTTCAGCTCCACGTTCTCTCTCGTCACACTCTCCTGGTTGGTTTCTAGGTCTTTCAGTTTTTGCTGGAACATACCAACCTCCTTCCACATAACACTGGCAGTGTACCTGCCAAATCTCTGCCATTCCCTGGACAGCTTCTTCCCTTTCTGCCGATCATCATCCAAGAAACAGCACAGTTCTCTAAGCTCCTGGTTGTCTTCTTGCAGTTTCTGGTTGACCTCCTTCAAGCTCCGTATTTCGTGGAGATGCACTTGTAATCTCCGGTTGACGTCCTTCATCATGTTCCCGTGTTCCACCATCAAGTTCATCTTTTCACTATCCACTTTCCGGAGTCTCCTAAGCAGCTCCTCTTTGCTACATTTAAGCAGTTCTTCATCCGATATCTTACTTAAATCATCCCTTGGGACGTCTATAATATTTTTTGCCATATTCCCGTGGTTAAAAGTGGTCTGACGCGAGAGATCTGGTTACGATTTTTTAATCATTCCTTTGCGAAAACGTAGCGAGCAATATTAAACTCATAATTCAAATTAATCCAGTTTTTCGAAGGACGAAAGATGAACTCTGCAACGAAAAAACTCACGTAGCTGACCCGCTTTAGATATAAATTCCCCTTCTGTCGTTATTTCATATTTGTTTCAGCTGGAATCTCCTCTTTCTGACACTGTGCCCGGTGATGTGACTCTCCGGTCGCGCATCCAACCGCTGAGGCAGATGAATGATGAGAAAATGCGCCTGTAGTTGCGCTTCAGCTCAGCGTTCAGTGAGGTCAGCGCTGTACGCGACGCTTTGGCTGCATTGCCTGCGAATGCCACTTACCTCTTCCTATAGGGGGCGTGTGACGACTCAGTATTCACCTTAGAGCTGCTTTCAAATATCACGTTTTTGTCCTGGTAGATATGTATACGGTAAAATGTGTATAAAATACTTTAAAAACTGTATTATGGAAAATATATTGTGAATAAAATAGGAACATAACATTGGGATAACATTAGACAAAGACTGCACTAAAACAGTATTTTGACACTGAGGAACTTGTTTGGCTGTTTCTGAAAATTGACAGACAGACAGTCAGACAGACAAGAAAGAAAACAGAATTTAATTTAATTAGCTTCTGCCTCTCAGACCACTAGGGGCCCTTGGCCCAGTGACAGCGCTACACCGGGGCTAGGGGGGGCTATAGCCCCGTCAGAATTTTGAATAGCCCCGGTTTAGCCCTGGTTTACTCTGACGTCATCACTATCATTTATTTTCTTAGCACCCCCACATATTGGTCTAGTCCCCCCTTAGCACCAGTAGAGAAAAAATACCTGCCTTGGCCCCTTGATGCATTCAATGTAAGATACTCACTAAGAACCGGCTACTATTTTAGATGTCTAATGTAAGCTTACTAAAACACATTTTCCAATTTTTTAATACTAAACTGTCCATGTAGTTTGACGTAAGATACAGTAAGGGCCCTGTCGCTAGGGGCAACATGGAATAGGGGGTCTCAAAAGACATTTGCCCAGGGGCTTTTCAGTACCCCTAATTGAAACACATTACCTCATCCCGATAAGATTACAAATAGTTTAATAAGCTTAAAAGAATTGCACAACTATTCACTGGCAGCATCAGTGACACATTAAGTGTAAAACTAATAATGTAGTGGTATTTATAACACTACCAAGTGCTTGATTGCACCACTTGAGGTGTGTGAATGACAAATGATAGGGTTGAAAACAAGCAAAAGAGTGGTAGGCATGTTTCAGCCAATAGGGAATCAGTAATAGGCCTATTCTGCTTCCAAAAGCAGTTCATAATTTTCATGTGAATGTGGTTACAAAAATAGCTACCAAGCTTTCAGCAAGCATTCAAATGGGGCTTAATTTCGTTAATAATAACTTTCTGTTAACATGTTTGACCTATTTTTAAACAATGAAGCATTATAGTATTAACATTCCAGAGGATATTAAAGAATATATTCATATGTTAATACGTCCTGTATTGTGAATGAATGCATGAGTAAATTTAAATATCAAATGATCTGCAATCACTTAAGCCTTTAACTTGGATTCTTGTGTGAACACAACGCCACCTTGTGGCTAAAATTACTCAGCGCTCACCTCTGTAATTATTATGATATCAAGCATTCATTAATCAGCTGGAATCGCTTAAGAACTGCTGAGAGACTCTTACAAAAACAAATATTATGGCTGGAACTGACCCAGAGACTGCAAAGAGCCTGCAGAAAACATTCAAAATGAAAACCTTTCACAAAACTACACATTGCAATTCTATGCAACAAATAAACTGTGGACACCAACACATAATATCACCACCTATCTCTATTCTTTAGAAATGGGAATACTATTTTATATAATCTGATTCTATTATCTCATCACAAAAATAAAGTAGAAACAGACGCACTGCACATTAACAGCCATTAACCAACATGCAGCTACTTAACGGCTATTTTTGTTTCTGAAATGTTTCCAATACAGGGGTTAAAACGTCATTCAGAGACCTAAAACCCTTAATCATTACAGGAACTGATTACAAGCAAGACTGAAGCTTCGTGTTTGCATGCTCATTCAGATATAAAAATGAAATACAATTAACTTTCGTATCTAGATTTGCTTTAGGCTATGTATTTTCTGCATACTTGGGGTCACACTGACTCAGAACAGAGCAAAAGTGTTACTATCCTGGATAATAGCCTAATCACCTTTCTTAAAACTTTATAAGTAGTCATAGAAATGTTTCACTATACTGGGTTTTTAATTAGGTCAGACAAAAAGATTTTGAAATTGTATTTTTACACATAAAACAATAGCAGACTTTAATACACCAAACAGTAAGGAAATCAAGCTTATTTCAATAGAACATGAGTACAAAGGGAGGGGATCCAAGTGTTTGAAATATTACTGTAAACTATGATTGCATAACAGCAAGAACAGATGGAACAAAGCTTATTGTTTTGTTTCCGCACATTGAAAGCTAGTGCTCACACTTTAATCCTCATTTTCTATTGAGACTGACTTTCTGTTTGGTTTCTGTATAAAATAACAACAATTGTTAAATGAATCTATTATTTTCCTCTTCAAATATGTCAGTGTTAATCTGACCTGACATGAAAGCTCAATACACAAATATAATTCAAATTTTATAAAAGCAGACACTTTCCAGAAAGTTGATTTGTTCCATTTCACTCCAGCAAGAACACATTTGAAACATGTTTTGACGTTCTGTTAAAATCAGTAAAAGCCATGTGTTAAGATTATACACACTGTAAAAAAAATTCAGTAGTTTTTACAAAATAATCTTGGCAGCTGTGGTTGCCAGAATAATTTTGTAGAAAATGCAGAAAAACTGTAAACACATTTACGGCCAAAAACTGTACATTTTACAGTATAAAACTGTAATTTACGAACAAGAAAATTTGAATGTAAACCAGTAAATTCAACAATGCACACTGCTATTAAAATCCGTTTTGTACCTTTAACATACTGACATCCACCATAATAATGCAGGTGGTAAAAGAGAAAGCCACATGAAGAATCAAAGCTCATCACAAGTAGCTTCGCCACAAGCAGAAGTATATACTAATATATAGAAGGTGCACAGAGTCATTCATGCAAACACAAAACACCATCATGGTAACACACATTATACTTAAATAATGCATTAAACTTTCATTAAACAACAGAAGATGTAACATAAAGCCCAAATATACATAACTAATAACAAAAACTATTAAAAAAAACATGATTATTTAAACAAAATACTTTCAAATGTGGAGTGTCATGCAGGGAATTCTGGGAATATCAGTTTACAGTTTTTGAATGTAAATTATACATTGATTTGTTATTTTTACTTCTAAAAACTGTAAAATTAACAGCATTTTACTGTAAAATTACATGAAATGTCTGGTTAGATATTTTACAGTTTTTCCCTGTGTATAGTACGGGAACTTACTGTTAACCTATTAACAGTTTTTTTCCTTAGTGTTTTTACAAACTTTTACAGTTAAAATTACACTTATTTTTAGGCTCATCAAATGCAGAGAACTAATACATTTAAGTAACTAAGTACATTTACTTGAGTACCTGTACTTTACTTATGTATTATTTTTTCTGGAAACTTATGACTTTAACTTCACTACATTTGAAAGACAAAAATTGTACTTTTCACTCCAATACATTCTATCAAGTCATCGAAGGTAGAAGGAGATTACTCTGTAGAGATTTGACAGTCAGTGGGGGATTTTATTCTTCTATAAAGTGAGCTTTTTTTTTCAGACAGTTTATCAGTAATCACTCTTGAGGGGCTACATGAAGTGATTTCCCAGCATTTTTTGAACACTGACCAGCTGCAAATGCAACAATTCAATAATAAGGAGTTAATATTGTGGTTTATATTAGACACAGTATTGTCTGATTTTGCTTAATTGTGTAAGTGAAAATATTACCTATAAAGCCACAGAAGAACTGTTGTGCATCTCCTAATAAAACACAATAGGTGTTGGACTTGAAACAGAACTGCACAGACAGTTCTGTGTGTGACATCAAAATACAGCGAGAGCGTTTAGACAGCATTTTTAAAATGTTTGTTTTGATGTCAAATAAACCTTGCTGTTTTTTTTTTTAAGCAGTGTTGCTGTTGTAAAAGTTATACATCTACAGTTGTGTTGCTGAGTTTTAAAGCAGGTTTGATTTTTTAATCTTCCTTATCACTCTGTATTTACAGGATTTCACTGTACTGTACTCAGCAGGTGTAATGTATTCTAAGTTGCTTCAGAAGTATTGCAAGTACTACGTACAACAATAAAACAGTGCATTGACATAAGAAAGTACATTTACTTTTGGTACTTAAGTACTTTTAAAAGCAAGTAGGCTATTTCTGTACTTTTACTTGACTAAAAATCTGTCTTTACAACTTTTACTTGTAATGGAGTAATATTTGACCAGCAGTATCTCTACTTTCACTCAAGTAATGGAGTTGAGTACTTTGTCCGCCTCTGCTCATATGTTAAGTATGAGCTAAATGTCGGCTTAACGGGTTAAACTAAATCTTAAACCTGTCGAAATTAGTTTTTCTCTCTCTCTCTCTCAATCGTTTCTATGGTAAACTCCAGCATAACACACGTAGACATGGCAGACATGAGTTACAGTCGGAGAATTGCGGTTTGGACCTGTGTGTGTCTGTCTCACATCTGCTCAGTCAGGATGTCAAGACAAGTCTCGTAACTCCAACATGGAGGAGATGGTTTAGTGTGATACAGGTCCAACCGATCTGCGATTCCTGTATGTGGCGGCACCGGCCTCGCCGCGACCGGACAGTACCATCCACACACTCCCTGACGACCGTGAATTTGTTTGGAAATGGTTGATGATTAAAATCAGGGCAAAGTGCACGACTACATAAGTCAGTGAGGACACACGCTGAGTATCCGTTGCATAACTTTAACTTCCATGTATCTGAAGTTGGGCGCCAGGATTTGAGCGCTATGTGGTACTTTTGCGATGTTTTCGGCCGTATATGGCAATCGCCGTTTATTTTATTTTATTTGTTGGCGTTTTGGATCGCACCTGCGTTCCTGCATCCGCAGTGTTTGGATTTTAAACCTCCCTTTCAGCCTCAACAAGAACTTCAGTTCTGTCAGATGTATAAATACTTAGGCTGCTGTGACTATGCCAGAGACCAAGAGCTGATGGCAAAATACTATCGGATAATGGATAACTTCGATTATTATGGGTATTCCAACTGTGCAGCGTACGTCCAGGATCTGCTCTGTCAGGTAGGCTAGATTTGGTCAACTGCACAAATTTGACATTTTTTGTTCTGCTTGTTGCTGGTAAATATACTCGAACCATGTTCGCCTCTCAACACGTACCGCATTTTGCAGCCATAAATTGTAAACGATGATGTCCAACAGTCTGCCTGCCAGGCGTTGCCAATGACTTGAAATAGACTGTATAAAAAAAATCACATATACACTACCGGTCAAAAGTTTGGGATCAGAACGATTTTTAATGTTTTTTACAGGAATTTCTTATGCTGATCAAAAATACAGGAAAAAATGAAATATTGTGAAATATTATTATGATGTAAAATAACGTTTTTCTATTTTAATATACATTAAAATCTAATTTATTCCTGTGACGCAAAGCTGAATTTTCAGCATCATTACTCCAGTCTTCAGTGTCACATGATCCTTCAGAAATCATTCTAATATGCTGATTTATTATCAGTGCTGGAAACTGTGCTGCTTAATATTTTTGAGGAAATGGTGATACATTTTTCCAGGATTCTTTGATGAATAAAAAGTTCAAAAGAGCATTTATTTAAAATATAAATCTTTTCTAACAATATACAGTACAGTTCAAAAGTTTGGGGTCAGTACATTTTTATTCTTTCTTTTTTTTGAAAGAAATGTAAACATTTATACAGCAAGGATGTGTTAAATTTTTAAGAAATGATAGCAAAGATTTATATTGTTAGAAAAAATATATATATTTTGAATAAATGCTGTTCTTTTTACCTTTTTATTCATCAAAGAATCCTGAAAAAAGTATCGGAGTTTCACAAAAAGCCAACTTTGATAATTCTAATAATAAATCAGCATATTAGAATGATTTCTTAAGGATCGTGTGACACTTTATACTGGAGTAATGGCTGATGGAAATTCAGCTTTGCATCACAGAAATAAATTACATTTTAAAGGATATTAAAATATATTATATTAATAACATTTTGCAAGATTACTGTTTTTTTCATGCATATGAAACTTCTTTAAAAAACATTCCAAGTCTTACTGATCCCAAACTTTTGACCGGCAGTGTACATGCACAGTAACTTAAATGAACACGTAAGAGCATAGCTAAAAGAGAAAAAACATAAAACACTTCATAGGCTTATAATATGCCTGTAATAAATTAAAAATAAAAAACGTAAATAAGTAATAACTGTGGAAACCAAAAACATTTTTTCATGGTTCATTTATGAAAAGAATTGTTCAAAATTAACATTTTAATGTTATCTTTAAATGTCTTTACTGTCGACTAATTTAATGCATCCACGATCAATAAACAACCTCGGAACAGTCAAAACTGTCTGGCAAATGCTAGCAACCAGGGGTCACATAGGGACTTTTGAAGTAGTTACGTGGATGTGGTTTCTCAGAGTAGCAGACATGTCTTGTCAAATCCATTGCTTGAGACCATCGCGATTCAGTTACAATCCCTCACTTTTCCCGTTTCTCTTCTTCAGGAATGCTCTCCATACGCTGCTCACCTTTTTGATGCCGAAGACCCCAGCACGCCGTTACGGACCATACCTGGACTCTGCCCGGACTACTGTTCTCAATTCCATTCCAAGTGCAGATCCTTTCTTACCTTGTTGTCTGACGATCCACGTCTTTCAGAACTTGAGCATGATCAGCGCAGACTTTGCCAGTACCTCGAGCTGGATGACCCGGATTACTGCTATCCTCATCTGCTGAGCAATGAACGGTTGACCAAAAATCTGGGCCACACAACAGCGGACTCTGAAGGCTGCTTGCAGCTGTGTTTGGAGGAGGTTGCCAATGGACTCAGAAATCCTCTTGCCATGGTTCACGCCAATGATGGCACGCACAGGTTTTTCATTGCTGAACAAGTTGGCCTGGTCTGGGTATACCTACCAAATCGATCAAAGCTGGAAAAGCCATTTCTAAACATCACAAAGGCTGTGCTGACATCTCCATGGGAAGGTGATGAAAGAGGCTTTTTGGGACTCACCTTTCACCCCAACTTTAAATACAATGGGAAGCTGTATGTTTACTACTCTGTTGAGGTGGGCATTGACGAGATAATCCGTATCAGTGAGTTCCGTATCTCTTCTACGGATATGAACGTGGTTGACCATGGTTCAGAGAGGTGAGCAGTTTTTCTTTGACCATATTGAGTTTAGAGCGTCCAATACTCCCTGTGTTTTCATGTCCCCTCAGAATAATTTTGGAGATAGATGAACCTGCTTCTAATCACAACGGTGGACAGATTCTCTTCGCTGATGATGGATACTTATACATCTTTACTGGGGATGGTGGAATGGCAGGAGATCCATTTGGGAAATTCGGAAATGCACAGAACAAGTAAGTTTTTCTGTACAACATCAACTCATCAATTCAGTTTGGTACAAGAAGGACAGATTTCCTATAATAATTTTCCATCTCTTATCTTTATGTAACTGCTAGATCTGCCCTTTTGGGAAAGGTTCTGCGCATTGATGTAGCTGACAACGAAAGGGGGCCGCTGTATAGAATCCCACCGGACAATCCTTTTATGCATGAACCCAACGCTCGTCCAGAGGTGTTTGCCTACGGGGTGAGGAACATGTGGAGGTGCTCAGTAGACAGAGGAGATCCGAACACCAAGGAAGGAAAAGGACGAATCTTCTGTGGGGATGTGGGCCAGAATAAGTATGAGGAAGTAGACATTGTGGAAAAGGGCCGGAATTATGGCTGGAGAGCAAAAGAGGGCTTCTCTTGTTACGACAAAAAACTCTGTGCCAACAGCTCCTTAGGTGGGAATACAGTTGCTCCCAATGTCAGTCCTTCAAATTCTTGATGTTTGAAAAAATCTTTTTCAACCCATAAATTCTTTTACATTATGAACTCTTTTACTTCTAGATGATGTTCTTCCGATTTTCGCATATCCACACAAAATGGGTAAATCTGTCACAGGTGGATATGTTTACAGAGGCTGTGAAAATCCAAATTTAAATGGCATGTACATATTTGGAGATTTCATGAGTGGGTAAGTAATGAAATGTATGTATGTGTGTACACTACCGTTCAAAAGTTTGAGGTCATTATAATCAAAACAGCATTATGATCAAACATTATCAAAATTTCAGCTTTGCCATCACATGAATAAACTTACATTTTAAAACAGAAAACTGTTATTTTATATTGTAATAATATTTCACAATATTACTGAACATTTAGTGTGTATGTTGTTGTGATACTACTTGAGGTCATAACTAATTAGATTTTTTTCAAAATGACAAACATGAGCTGTGTGTATTTCCACAGACGCCTGATGAGTTTAAAGGAAAACAGAAACACACGCAATTGGGAATACAGTGAGATTTGCATGGGTGTGGGTCTGACTTGTTCATTTCCAGGGCTCATTAACAATTACTATCCGTACATCATATCATTTGCAGAGGATGAAGCAGGTATGTACCCAGAAAAGGCTATACTTTCCTTTTGAAGGCTTTTTATGCTGCAAAAATTAGTTACTTGCGCCTCCTAGTGAATAAAAAACCTGTTTAAAAATGTATAGTAATTTGATCAATATTTAATTTGACTTAACTTGTTTTTTCCTGTGACCAGGTGAACTCTATTTCATGTCCACCGAAATACCAAGTGCAACATCTCCGACAGGTGTTGTGTACAAGATTGTTGATCCCTCAAGGTATTCATTTTTTTTTATCATTCATGAGGTAGTCTCGTGGTGTGCAAAGATCAGCTTGTGTTGCCTCTTAACAGACTTTACTCTCAAAAGATGAAAAGGCTGTGTTGGCAGCAATACATGCAGCTGTAATCTATCTCTCGCTCTCTGACGTAGATTAAATCAAGCCTGGCCAAGTACTACACTTATTTTGACTTGCTCCTCCGTTTCTTAGAAAAAAAAGAGAAGAAATGGAAAAATAAATAGAAAAAGAAAAAATCTGGGTAACAGTGAAACACTTACAAATGAAGCGAAAGGGGCCAATCTGTAAATGATAAAACACTCATTGTTATAAAAGTATAGCCACATGACATGAACTATATGGATATTAACATGATTTAAGTCTGAAAATTTACTTTAGTTTACTTGAAATATGTAACTTTTCCATTGTAAAATCTATCTCCACTTTTACAGCTCCATTGTGACAACGTAACACCCAAAACAACCGTAAAAATGTCCAGAACTACTTTACAGCTCAAATAACACAAAGTTTTAACAGAATAAGTGCTTTTATCAAATTCTAAGCTTCACAACTGTTTACAAATCCTCCAAAAATTGGCCCCCATTTACTACGTAATCTGGATTTTTACTTCTGACAAGAGACAAGTTGAAATAAATTCTGTGGTAATCAACATTATTAGGCTACAAATGATGTCAGCTGAACACAGAATATTCATTTAAAGAAATTAAATTTCTCCCTGCTTTATTACAGACGTGCACCCCCAGGAAAATGTCATTCTGAGCCTCTTTCAGTTCATGTTAGGAGCAATCTTACACCATTCAAGCCAAAGGAAAGTAAGTTGGCTGCGTGCCTTTTTAAGAGATCTAGAAAATTTGTACATCTAAAACAGTGTTTTGCCTTGAAGCTATGTGCTCAAAATATTTCATGTTCTGCCAAATATGCAATAGAATGCCACAGGAATTATGTATTTTTGTAGGCCCAGTCAGAAGTTAGCATTTTTTCACAGCACTAATAGGAGTCCATGTTCCAACGAAGCATCCCAGACTCCCAAATCCAGAGGAACCTCCTGACATTGGCTCAAAAGACTGGCTTCAAGAGCTGCTGGACATCTTTAGAGAGCAGGACGAGCAGATCACCCCAACTACACCCAAGCCCCTCAGGACATCCAGGCAGAGGATGGGTAGACGCAGGAAGGACAAGTACAAGAACGGAGCAGTGAGATTGGTCGGGGATGAAGAGGGTCGGGGGGATCGGGGAAGGGTGGAAGTATATGCTAATTTGGAATGGGGGACCGTTTGTGACGATCTCTGGAACACCAAGAATGCCATAGTGGTTTGCCGGCAGCTGGGGTTCCACCATGCACTTAAGGCTGCCAAGCACGCTGAATTTGGGGAGGGGACGAACCTGAAGATTATTCTGGATGATGTGCAGTGTGAGGGGACTGAGGAAACTCTCTTGGACTGTCAGCATGCTGGGATTGGCACACACAACTGCGGTCACTACGAAGACGCTGGAGTGATATGTGGAAATTTAGGCCTGGAGTGAAAAGTTCTGAAACAAGCTTTTTGTTATTAGTCGTAGCACATAGGTCTACCTCATCTTTACCAACTGCAATACAGAAGACATATGGACTATAATAAAATGTGATATTTGAGTTAAATTTTTATCGTAACAAAGCATTCATGTTCATGGTTTGATGCTCAAATTCATAGACCTATGTGGATGTTTTATTTTGTCTGAATCAATGAATGGATGTTTTATTTTGACTGAATCAATGAAGTTTTTAATCCAATATATTACGTCATTGCATAACTTTTGTAACAGTTAATTTACCATCATGCATTCACAAATAAATTTGGAATGATGACGTTTTTGTGATTATTTTACACCAACACAAATACATCATGAGAAAAACTGCATGTAGCACTTACAATTTAAAGGATAGTTCACCCAAAAAAGAAAATAGTTGCCATTGGGGGAAAAAATACTTTGTAAGTCAATGTCTACTGTCAACTGTTTGGTTATCCACATTCTTCAAAATATCTTCTTTTGTGTTCAGCAGAAGAAATAAACTCGTACAGGTGTGGAACAACTGGAGGGTGAGCAAATGATGCCATTTCATTTTGAGAGAGTCTTGATAAGTTTTGTATATTTTTATATATTGTATTATATTTAGATATCGTATTTGATATTTTAAATACCACAGTATTGAATATGCTATTCATGTTTTCAATAATCTGTCAAAGTACCAATATTACCATCTTGTACAATCACTTTAAAACTTTAAAATTCAGCTAGCTAGTGCTGTGCTGTGAAAAGGGCACACATAACAACAACTGGCCATTCTCGGGGTTTTTTTTTTTTACTTCTTTTTAAATTTTCGCTAAACGATAACTTCTTATGTAAAGTAAGTGTTCGTTTTTTTTGTAGAAATTCCATTTGGTTGTTGAGTGTGAGTAAAGGGGGCTCCCCGTTGCTAAACATTTGTAGCTACTATAATATATATATATAATTAAAATACATAGATATACAATGAAATACAAGAAAAATATCTTGGAACAATATTATATTTTATCGTACTGGTAAAAAATAGCAATTACTATGCCTTTCGTAGTTACATTTTTACAGTTATTAGGCATTAGCTAGAATGGTGATGGCAAGTTGGCTCCATAGCTCAGTGGTTAGAGCACTGGTCTTGTAAACCAGGGGTCGCGAGTTCGATCCTCGCTGGGGCCTCGCCATTTTTTTATTTTATTTTTTTTATACTTCTTTACAATCACCTGAAGATTTTATAGCAAAGCGATACATGACTATTAAGAGAATAACACAATTTATCATATGGAAATTTAAAGTAAAATACTGATGTGAAGTGTTTTTTCTTTTCATGAGTAAAATGTAAGCATATTTTTTAGCTTGAGTATAATTGTTGTTTATAGTTTCATATCAGAGTTTTGTCTAAAAAAAAAAAAAAAAAAAGAGTTTGCTTGCTCTTAAAATCTACATCCAAACAGGAGCTAAATAAGCTGTTATCCAAATGTGGGTAGATGACATTGTTCTCATTGCAATAATGGGGTCTTTGTGTGCTGAATTCCAGCTCCGCTTTGAACAAGGTCATTGATATGCTGAGCATTCAATCACGTAGGTAGTGCCAGCCTATCTCTGCCAACTTCCTTTACAAATGTGGCATCCCTCTGAAAAGTAATTTAGCTCTCTGCCTCCAGAAACACATCATTTACAGAGCAGGTCTCCCTGTTAAACAAAGCAGCAATGGAGAGGTGAATATCATTCTAGTAGATTTCTCTGGATATGCAAGTGTCGATAGTAGTCACTATATTGTTATGGTTATTAAAACATAGGTGTATATGTGTAATCAAAACTAGAGAGAAAGAGAGAGAAGGCTTTTTATTAAAAAGTGGGGGACCTACTGTTTATTTCAAATGAATTAAATGTGATGTTATAGTGACACCTACCGGCATTATAAGTGAATTACTTTAAGAAAAGAAATGTATGTAGTGAGAGTAACCACGTAATGCCAATAGATGGCAGTGTTGCACTACAATAATTATTTATTTAATAATTACTTTTTATTTTCTATTTTATCGCCTTGAGTGTTTTTTTGATTTATGGACTATACAAACTTAACTGTATATTGTTTATTGTTTGCAATTGGAAAAATGTATAATAATGACAATGTTCTTTCGATAACAGTATATTTAAAACATGGGAGATTAAGAAATGACCTGCTGTTGTGAATTTAATTAATATGAACAGTCTAGCAATTCAAGATTTTTAACATTAAATTGCCATGTTTTAAAATTAATTACAATTGTTTACTTAAAACAACTAATAATACATAATTAACCTTATTGTTTTTTTTTACTGTAACTACTGGTTAGTTATAGTGTGTTTTAGACTTCTATTTTGTTTTTTTTACAGATGAATGAACCTGCCCTTACTAAAGAAACATATTATTAGTCTTATATATTACCAGAATCTACCATTAATGGTCATGGGAATTAAATATTAATAATAGTCCACCCATATGGTGCTTCTGCTCATCCTTCCCTTTGTCAAGAAGATTAAGAGCGTGCATTTTTTCTAAAAATCCTGTCATCACATTCAAAAATGGTATTTATTTTCATTATGAATCACATTGGATCAAACGGCATCTGAAGGGGAAAACTTCAGGACTGAAAACTGAGCCGCCTTCTGTGTGGAAAACATTTTCCAGACGATGCCACAATAATTATAACATGTAAAATCAGCAAATGTCGAAAGGTTTTACTACTGCTCCCCTTATAAAGAATAGACCATGTGGCTGATGAAGGTTGTTTCGAGCCATTTCAAATCAGAACAACCATGTCACCCCAGCATGAACCCATTTCATATCTCACATCAGTCACTCTGTCTTCCTGGTAATTATGGTCAATTAATGGGACACTAGTGAGTGCTCTCCTCTAGCAAGCTTTAAGTGGAGCACTGAACCTGAACAAATCCCATTTCCTGTCACGTTTCTCTGTTCTCTTATCAAAAGGTTGATCATCTCCGCCCCACAGACCCAAATCCTGCAGTTCTGGAGAGGTGCTGGAGCGTTTCTCTCTCCCATGTGTCACTGTTCATCACAATGGACACAGCACATTGTATTCATGCAGGCCATGTCGACAAAAGATGTTCCGACAAGATATTATATATATTGGAAGTTGAATGTTTTCAACTGTTAATCATTTTGAAACATTTAAAGCAGGCAGGGTTAACCTTAGTCAGTGAATTAAGATTATAATAATTTAATTTTAAAGCACATCCACCACAATAGCAGACTGTGGCACCACGTTTTACTTTGAAATCACTCTGAGGTAAATACAGATTTAAAATCATAACAAGAAACCGTTTAATAGCTATGATACTGTTTTTGAAATCAAATCTTTGTATAGCTAGGAAAACCCTTGGCTCTAACAATGCCGTGGGGACAAACAGTATCTTACAAAAATTATTTTTAGTATAATTTTTAGATATCAATAGATATATAATATTTTAGAGCATTCAATGCAATTTGGGAAAGAAATCAAGCAAATCTGTATCTGTGTGAAGATATTCAAACATAACCCCCTTTGTAATCATTAACATTTCATAAGTAACTGTAATTTAATTACATATTGTTTAACTGTAACAGATTACAGTTACATTTATTTTTTAAATAAAATTACATAATTCTGGTACATGTATAGTTAATCCCCAACGCTGCCACTGGGATCTGTAAGATTTATTACAATTTAAAATAATGATTTTCTTTTTTAATATATTTTACATTTGAACTGAAAAGCTGAATTTTCATCAGCCCTTAATCCAGTCTTCAGTGCCACATGATCCTTCGAACTCATTTTACTATGCAGATTTAACTGCTACTAGAACATTGCTTATTAGGATCATTTATGCAACAGGTGTGCTGCTAAAGCGCTCAATATTTTCTGTTAGATACCTGATAAACCCTATTTGAAATGTTATTTATAACAGGCAAATAAGTGTTTTTTTTGACACTATTTTCCTTAAGCAATCCATTGCAGAATAATGATTATACATTCTTTAAACAAATATATTTTACAGTAGTGTGGTCTACCAGAACCATGAAACAAATCGGATTGAAGCATCCAGTGTTGTTATCCTAATGTTTTTCCATTCCGAAGTGCGAAGGGGGGGGGAAAGAAAAGGAGGTGTAATTAGGGGATGCGTTGCAGGGTCTGGTTGGGTCCTAGTTAATATGACTGGGGGAGGTGATGGACCACGGAAGCGGAGGTCAGCATGAGTGGGAAGTTAAGGGTGGTACAGTAGGAAGTGCTAGGGTCTCCAGTGCTCGAGCCGTGGGGTGCGGATCACAGTCGGCAGCTGTGATTACTAAAAGCATCACAAAAAAAGCTTGGGGCCTTCCTGAGGACCTAGGCCACCCGTCCAGGGGAACCATACGGATCACACAACGACTGGAAGACGTACTGAGGGGCCGGGGCCCGCTGTACTCACTCTGGGTGGGCATGTGCTGACGCCATCCCGTCCCCCACTCTCAATTGTACCAACAGTTAACTATAAAATGGCAATACTGCAAGATACAGGCTAGACCTAAAAGGGTAGGTAGTGACAAGTTAATAGGATCCGTGTAAGATGGGCTTGAATTGTGGTGTATTAGAGGGTGTTTACAACGACAAAGATTGTTATCCTTAAAGGAAAACAAGGACCAATTGCTATAATATTGTGTCAAAAAACGGCAATGCTCAAACTAACAACCGGAATGGACAACCTGTGATCAACCAGTGAGGGGGAAGTTGGGTCAACAAAAAGTCAAGCCGGCACATGACCGATGGCGGGCGCAGGGAAGCTAGCGCTAAAAGCAACCACGTGTAGAGTTGTGTGACTTAGGAGGGCCCAGATGGAAATAGTGCGGATTTGCGCGCAAAAGTCCTCGTTATCTAACAAATTGGTGGTCAGCAGTGTACACATAAGTAGAAGGTCTGCGCTGGTCGTGGTATGTGTATGGGAAATTGTGATACAATAATGTACGAGGAAGCGGACATTATCAGTATTTCAATTCACATGTTGTGCCAAAACGCCCCAGAGCACCTCATAGGATGATGTGCTAAGGGCACATCAGCTGTGGTGAATGACAGTGGGCAGTGAGCACTATCATGAAAGTGACGTGTAAAGGGCTGTGGGGTCCGCAAACATTACCGTAATAAGACACACTCTTTGTATGTGGGACAGCGAGGGGGTCTATTGGTAGATTATCTTGGGGTCCGACCCCATAGTGGTAATAGAACTAATTTATCTAGTGCACTCAAACTGGGAGGTGAATAGGTCGCAGTAGGGGTGGGTGGATCACCTAATCTAAGTGGTGTCGCGAGGAGGTAGGGCGGGGTCGCGTCGAGCGGGAGATGCTTCAATTCACGACTAAAAATACGAAAAAAGAAAGAGGGGAAAGAAGATGGGGGGGGGGCGTGTGGGCCGGTTGCAACTAGAGCGAAAATATATGATTGATACCTGATGTGGATAAGGGGGACAAAGTAGGTATACATGAGGTGATATAAAGGCAATTTCAAGTACAGCATGTCTCTTGCTTCATTTCTAAAGGAATCAGCTGTTTTGACCGATTCAATGAATCACTCATTAGGACAGGGACTTGCTGCCACCTACTGGCAGTTTTAGTACAGTATTTATTTATCCATGAGAGGCCTGAACCAGCCAAGTCTCCTGCACAAAAACACACTCCGCAGAATATTATTCGGCATGAGTAAGCTTTCTGGTTGATTGAAAAAGCCCTCTTCCCAGTTCTCAAGAGCTACACACACTTTTTTGAGTGGTTAGATTCATGTCTGAAGCACCACGGATCAAGGGTTGCCCTTTGGAGGCTGTAACAGCTTGCTAAACAAAGGGCTAGAAAGCATTCGTAAAGAAAATAAACAGTCATAAGGAGCTTGGAGCTCAGCAGATGTGGCGCCGTACGTAGAAAGCCGGCAGCAAACATTTGGTTAACTCTCCTATTGAACAATGAAAGATCTGGGTTTACGGCCATCCGTAGCATTCATACCATTGCATTGTCTGCACAGTCAGGTGAGTTATCTTCTGCTATTGTGCTCTGTGAATGGAAATACCCTCCCTAAGTGAGTGATAACATCTCCAGGTAGAGGTTTTATGAAGAACCAAATGTGCTCAGACAATAGACTGACCCCGAGAGGTTGAGTTCCAGCCGCTCCGATGGGCCACTCTGGGATTTTGTGAATTCTCTCTAAGACCTCAGGATCTGGGCTGAAAACAAGGGGTTCTTACAAAAGTCTGGGTGGCCATCAGTTAATGTGGGTTTAGAACAGAAAGGCCTGCAATTTAAGGTTGTTTTACAAATTGGACATATTGGTCATTTCGGCCAGTTGGTGAGTGGTAAAATGTGCGGGTTGTAGAGAGGTTGATCTTTTAAACCTAACAATTGCTTTTAGAACATGAGATATGAATAGAAAACTTATTATTATTATTTTATTATTAATAAAACTAATTTGATTATTTCTGGCAATTAATGCTTTCACAAGGTTTTGAAGTTCAAAACATTTATTTAGCTCTTAGAAAATAAGATATAGAAAAGAAAATTAATTATTATTTCTAACTAACTAAATAAATAAATATTGAATTGCTGAATTCAAGTAAATCAATTGTTTTACATAATATATATTTGAACAAAACCGTTAAGAACATGTTGACAAGGCTGTCAGTAGATTTTGGAACTGATACAAGGCCAAAGAATGTTTTTGATTAACTGGTCTGGCCAATATACCAATCTATAATAAGTACATCTAAATTCATGAGCTCTTGTCAGAAAGCCCAAATCAGCCTCAGATGTGAACAGGCCAGCAGGGTCGTGACTAAAATACACATGCCATATCAAACACATCCACAGAGAGAAGAAATTACAATAATTGTCATTTTTTCTGCTCATTGAGTTGCTGAGCTAAAATTCTTCATAAATTTGCTCTAACCCTGTTTGCCCCTTCTGGCAGATTTTGTAACTACACCATCTTGCTGCAAAAGCTTTCATTCGTTGATACATAAATCCATTGAATTTATTTATTATAAAAATTTATGAAAATGTTTAGCCAGTGACAATTTTATTAGGGCTCTTCAGCGCATAAAATATTTTTACTTATTTTTTTTTTTTACCTCCTTGCTGCCTTCACAACTAATCAATAATAATGTGCGTGTTGTGGAGTAAAAAAATAAAATAAAAAAGAATAATATTTTGCCCGTGATAAATGGAAATGTTAAAGCTTTTTTGTTCTTTACAGACATCCTTGGTTTTATACATACATAATTTTATTGGACTGATTTTATTTTTTATTTATTTATTTAAAATCTGCAACCTTCACAACCCAGGATAGTCACTAATAAAGTGCATGTTGTGGTGCAAAATTTATAAAATTAATAAATAACATAAAATAATAAATACTTTGTCCATGAGCAAAAATGGCATTTTAAATCACATCATAAATAGGAATTTATATAGCTTTCTACAGGCTTTACATACATTTTTGGTTTTAATCCAGCAATCTAGGAGCATGAAGGCTTTTCATGCATGTATCAGCCATATAAGCCTGATTTGTGAGGATTTTTGGACATCAAGTACAAGCACAAATATGCACGTACACGGTTCTTTTTGTAAGAGACAGAGACCTGGTGGCCAGTATAGACTGCTCACGGGCATTTGTGGCTCCCCTGCAGGAAGCACTAAGGAAATCAGGGATTCCTGTTGGTCTGGAAGATTAAACATTGTGTTAACGACCATGCACTGGCAGCGGACCTGTACCTATGCCATCCGTACACATATAGTAGCTCCTCTTTCAAGAGTTGGCTAATGCACCACTAAGCTAACGGCTCTGGAAAAAAAAGAGAAATGTCCCCTTGACAGGTGGGAGGCCCAATTAATTTTTTAAATATCAAATGATTAGTTATCATTGTTTAATATAAATCTAAAGTGCATTTAAACACAGTCTATTTAAGCATTATCAAAACATTAGAATGATAAACAAGTTTCTAGCTTGAATCAGACGTTCATCATGACATACTATGACATACAACAAATCTTGATGCAATTAACCCCACTGTTTTTCCCTTTTCTCACTTTCCCTTGATGGTCTACACATCTGCTGATGATTCCTCATCTTTTCCAAGGACTTCAATGTGGTCTACATATGTTTGGCTGCATTTCTTTGTCCATTTAGCCCCGGTTCCCTCTGAATTAGTAATGTGTTGAATTAGTAATGTGCTTTGTGCCACCATGCAGATGTCCACCAGCAGGCAGTTCTCTCAAATCAAATTTGGATCGACCCTTTTCAAAGCTAATTGGTGATGAATTAGCAATGACGCACCATTGCTCAGGCTCTCTTCACATCAGATGTTAAATGTGGCTTGTGTTCCTGTTTTTCTAATGCTCCACGTCACAAATTTGGTGGTCTGATTTTTCACTACAAAAGCACAGACTTTTCATGCAGCGACATTCGGTGGATGTAACAGCAAAGCTTTCAGGCACATGTCATTCATTTTATCTGAAGTTTCAGACTCAGAGCGCTCCTGGAACCGACCCAGCATGCCAGGGAATAAATTATATCAGTTCTGGGAAGTGGCTGTAATGCAAACAAACATAAATGTCGGGTGAGTGGCTGGAACATTTCACACCCAGCAAACCAGTGTAGTATATAAGGCTATGAAAGTTGATTAATAGTGGCCGGTCATTTTCTCTGCGCAACAAGGTGTTTTTGCTTGTTTTGTGAGTTTATGATTCCATAAATATATTATTACCAACGAGTCAGAGCGAGAGAGAGAGAGAGAGAGAGAGAGAGAGAGATGACCGGGGGGGGGGGGGGGGGGGGGGGGGGCCGATAGAAAATTAATTGTAAATATTCCAAATAAATACCGCCATAAAAATGAATGGGAAATCAACAAAAATACTGAGAATTTTTGTGTGTACAATCTACAAATCAACCACAATGCAGAAAAAATTGCACAGCAATGAAGGGGTGACAAAATTTAAGCAATTAAGCCTAAAAACACTGCTCAGTAACAAAGGAATACACAGCATTAAATATATATGGCTATATACATATATATATATTTTTTCCCACGTAGATTTTGTAACAGGTTCGATTTGGTCACATAGCCTCGGCCATCTTGGAGGACAACCGAAGCTGCTATGGTTTGAAAAGTCGACTTCTGTGCTTACCCTCACTCGCTACACTATTGGCAATGTCACGTGGTTATTAAAAAATAAAAATGCACCATGAGGGGATCTTGGGTCCTGTTATGTCGTCCTCGAGAGGGTGAAAAAAAAAAAAAAAAGGATTTGGAGTCTGTTCAAATAGTAAATTAGCAATTATGGCGATGCTTGCATCATTTAGGACCACTAAACTGATGTAGCCTAACTGTAATAAAAATACTTTTGCCTTAGTCATCATAGCATAGCTAGAAATAGGAATATAACTGATTCCTTTATAATAAAGTGGGACGGAATCAAACAATAGCAGAACACAGACTTCTCTATTTGCTAGAATCTGGTGCAGTACAGGGTTTGTGCTGCGAGCTGTACTCAGTCAGAGCATGAGGCTTTGATCTTGGCTCATCACCGTCCATTCCACCAGAACTCATATGGACTCACTTTTCTCAGGTCTGTTTTGGATCTCTCTCTCCCTTATTTATAGCCCCAAGAGTAGTTGTAAAACAAGCCCCTCTCAAATGTTGCTCTCATTCACCAATCCTTGTAGTGATGCTTTTGCCCTGACATTCAGCAGCATTTACCTCCGTTTTCATTGACATGAACGTCATCATAAACCTAAAAAACGTCACCCTAATTTTGCTACATTCATCACCAACAAATTAAAAACAAGAACTTTTTTAAATCATTGAAAAACAAAAAACTTAAAACTTAAAGGGGTCATAGGATGCTACATGCACTTTGTGCATTGTAGTTGTTTGAACTGAAATGTGTGTTGGCAGTGTATGTACACAACAACCCTATAATGATACAAATCCACCCAGTGTTTTTTTTTTATCTGGTTAAATGTTTTCCCCTTTCTCAAATCGAGCCGACGTCAGACAGACAGGCCCCTCCCACGATAGTTTGATTGACAGTAGCGTTTCAGCACAGACTGGACTGGCGTCTTACCTTAGACCCGCCCTGAGTGAGCTGTCATCAGTCCTCCATTGTTTCATCGCTGGAGCAGATGTAGACAAGAATGACTCCTAAGCGAATGAGGTGTTCTGTTGTTGGATGTAATAATGAACATAGCAGTCGTCATTTACTTCGAACATCTGAGCCGCTGAACTCGCAGTGGATTACGTTGTTTCTTAGGATGCGCCCCCGATCTACATAAATGCGTCTTTGTTCGCGCGAATCATTCATGATCCAGTCTCATCTACAGAAGAAGTGAGTATAATGTTTTGTAATGAATCTTTGCAAATCGCCTTTCCTAATAATGTGCTAATTAACAAGTTTCACGATGAATGCGGCTAAAGTAAACAGTCTCTCTGAAAGCAGCTCAGAAGGGAGGGGCGGGGTCAGCAGAGCTCATTAACATTTAAAGGAAAATGCTACAAAAACGGCTTGATCTGAAAAGAGCTGTTTTTGACAGGGTAAAAAATGTTTTTTTACACTACCATTGAGAAATTTTAAACAAAGTATTTTACAGACTTTTCATTAAGACCCTAAATAATCGAGGTGATAAGAATATCAACTTGTGGAAATGGGCATCCTATGACCCCTTTAAGTACACTTAAACGGATCTGTTTCATGAGCCCCTAAACCATTTCCCCATTATGTGTTCACTGGTAATTATGCTTCCTAATGCATTAATGGTTTGCAGTACATTGAGAAGACATATGGGGGGGGGGGTTTTAACTAGACTATCCATTATTTCTTAATGTATGGTCAAAGAGCAATGAACCATAGTCCTGTAACACTAAATACCCAATTTGGTTTGTCCTGTCTTTTAGATCCTTGTCTTTATTTTAGCAATGGTCCTGACGCATCTCCCTCTCTATTTAATTTTGTTCCTCCTCAGTTTTTTTGTGTGGCGGGTACAGGTATCCGGGGGGAAGGGGGGTCGGTGAGGGGGCAAACACATAAAACAGTGATTCGCGAAAACTACTTGGGGTTCTCTGGGAGGAGGTTGTTTTCGTGCAAACAACCCCAATACAGGTCATTTATCTTGCCTGACTCCCTGCACCTCATTCCAAGCCGCCATGCCTTTGAGTTCACCAATAAATAAAAAAAAAAAAAAAATTAGTGTGCCATGGAGGGCTGACCTCTAATAAATACTCTGTTTTAACTCTGTAGCGAGTGCAATTTCTGCTTGTTATTTCCACTGATAGAAAAGAAACATTAGGACGAGAGCTGTGGGAGATCCAGAGGGTGCCATGTTCACTTCAAAGGGCTTCAAATGTCTCTAGCTGATGGTTTATTGCTTTTTGTAAATGTTTAAATCAATTCTGACTTATTTTTTTCCTGTAACAGTTCCCCCCCCCCCCCCCCCCACAACGAATTGATAAATTAGATTATATAATTTTCTCAAGAATATGTGAAGGTGTTGTAGGTCTCATTCAGATCTCAGAAGCTCTTTGTCCCGTCTTACTTTTAAATGTGCCACAAATTTTGAAGGATGAGGAAAAGGGAATCAGTCACTAATGTCAGAGACAAATGTATCTGAGGCAGACCAGACATAACCATTGAGGAAATCCACTAAGTGGGCTTCCAAAGAACAGAAGGGGAGGGGGAAATATTACTGACCTCCATTGCAGCACCTGACTTGGACTTGGTTCAGGTTGTGTCCTGGCTGAAGCACTCAAGCAATGCTTAACGTGAAGGCAATTAGATTATTAGTGCAGCAGATGGCTGTTGCATAGCAAGATTGCTATTCAATGATAAGCACTGCAAAAACCCTTCAGGGCTTCAATCTTTTCTCAGCTTTGTTACCCGATACGTAACTTTAAGCGTAGTTCTTATAAAGACATGATACTATGCCAGTTGTCCAATTCATTTTGCATTAGCTAGACTTAAAGCTAATGCCTCTTTTCATCCAAAAACAAAATGTTCTTCCTCTTAATTGGTAATTGAGAAAAGCAGGCAGCACATGTGTTAAAGGCAACCTAATATCCAGTGGAAAATGAGAACACAAATCTACTGTTAAGTCCATCATCATGTTTAAACTGAAAACGACTGGTGCTGGTGTCCGTTTGCTGTGACAGCTGTCCACGCTTCATGTTTTTGTGCTATTTAAAACCTTTATGAGATGTGTAACCATTTTACACTTCATTTTTGAGGTTATTAATACAAATAAGACAGATTTTAAGAAGGGTGTGGGTTGACCAAAATCGAGATGATAGTTCTGGATTTCAAATGAACATTATGTTCGGTATAAAAATTTTAAACAGTACAATAAAGTATTTTTAAAGCATACGTTACTCAAAAAGTTGCTCATATATTGTTATGAATGTAATTCACCTGCTATTACTCAAAAAAATCTTTAACTAAACTCTACATGTTTATACCCAGGAGACAGTAATTCAGTTCAAGCACACATGACATTATCAAAGTTACATTTATTATATCTGGTTACTGAGTGTTTAATACAAAGAAAGATGACTTTAGAAGCATTATTGAAGTAGAACGGTGTGTGGTATGGCACTTTCCTTTTCACAGACCAGAAATCCCCTATAAGACAAATAACTCACATTCATATAGTGCATAGAATTATTTGATTATCCACTTCATAGCAAGGAGTTACAAAATCAAAAGCAATAAATACTGTACAACGATAAATCTGAAGTTAAAAATTACATGCCAAAATTTTACATTACATACAATATCCTTAAACAACAGCATTTGTTATTCATCCCTTTACAATAAAATTTTTATAAAGTCAGTAAATTGTACAAGTATAATTCAATATATGATTATATATACACATATATATTCCAATATCAATATTTAAATAAAGTGCCTTTCTTTTTGAAGCTCTGAAAGGTGAAATCTTACCATCAAATGTACTTAGAAAAGAGTGTATTTTATCTAAACTTCAACAACCAGTATTAGAAAAAAGTACAACATTTTCCATTTTAGTTATACCTATAGTTATACAAATACCCACATTCATCAGTTTATTCACCAAAAATATTGACACACAAAATCAAAACTCGGGTATGCAGACACTGCGATTTACTTGTGACAGAACCAACCCAGGCTCACTGGACAAACTTACACGTTTCTTACACGTTTCACTACACCTTTAAAGCATAATGTCCATCGAGTGGCATTAAACAATGTAAATTTGTCAACATTTTATTGCCTTGGGTGTTGTACGTACATATTGTGGCAGTTTGGAAATGAAATACAGTGAGTGGCAATATAGGTTAAACAACACATCATCTAAACCGTAAACCGAACCAATAGTGTTAACAAACGTTAACTTACCACTGTAAGATAAAAACGCGTTTTCTGAAGTAACCATGCCATGTTAGTACGTTCAGGACTTGTGCCAGAACACTCCACATTGCAAGTTCAATGCAGTACCAGGTGAGCAACCAAGCAAGTTTACTACATCAAAAAAGCCATACAAATGGTGCTGATTATGTGATGTATTAATTTACAAATCATTCGCTATGGTAGAAGTGTTTTAGGTCATCATGACACAGTATTGTGTAAGGAATCAAGCTCATATTAATCGATAATCTGCCTCTGAAATCATTTGTGTGAAAAGGAATACAAGTTGTTGGTGTTTTACTGCCACCAGTGTTCATTTCAGCTGGAAACTGCAGTGAACTGTATGCATAGGTACGTTTTTGAAGTTTTGCAAAAATGCAGGAAGAGGCACGTATTTCTAATGAGCCTAGGTTGGACAGAACCCATGCACATACCACAAAGATCATAGAATCCATGTCTGTAATATTTAAGGTAAATACACTATCACTACGAGCAGGATATTTGAATGCTTCCAACATTTTCACAGCTGGACTGAATGACATTTTCATGGCTGGCATTTATTGTTATCTCAGTGAAATCATCTTCACGGTTTTGCTCAGGTCTGACAGGGATCATAAGCGATACTAATGTGCACTTGGCTCATTCCTACATTTGGAGATCTTCTCCTGCAGAGTTTAATGTTACTTGCAACCCGTCTGTATTTTTCAAGCGAATGCAAATACCTTGATTATCCTTTTCAGCTTTAGAAGTTTATTTAGAGTTATAACTAAACTCTAGAGGAATGTAGATCTTAAGATGAACCATGAACCATAAATTATTTTGTATCAAACGTACCTTGCTCAGAATCACAGCTGCATTGAAGACCCTCAGAAGTCTTTACCTTGCAGTAACTAACCTGGGATTTTTTAAGGACCTTTTAGTTACAGGTTCGCATCAGTAGCAGTAATCCATGCAACATACATAATGTACTCTTTTTAATTTATCTAGTAAAAAGTCTGAACTGAGTTTTCATAGGACTACATTGTGATTTTAAGCCCAGTTCATGATATTATCAAAGGTGGATGTTTATTGCTACATGGAGCAGTCGTCTGTCAGCGGGACTTTAGAAATCAAATCACCAGCATTCCGTGTCAACATCTAACAAAGAGATCATGATAACACTTGAGCTGAAAAGGGCGGCTTAGGTCCTTCAAACTACATCCCATGCAAGCCTCTAGGCTTTGACTGGGACTCAAGGATTAACCGAGACATTGAAAGAGCCATTGTATTTAAAGAGATGTTCGTTTACGACAAGTGCTACCTTCACCTCACCTTTAGAGGAAGACTTCAATCCATCAACCATGCTCCGACAGCCCCCTGCACTGGTATCAGGCGGCTGTCTCATATTGCATTCAGTACAAAGCTGAGATGTGTTGAAAGGCAAAAAAGAAAACAGAATGGGATCCAATTATACTTCCGATTTTAAAAAACAAGCCTCCCATTGCTGAGGGACGTCTTCTCAAAGGCAAGTTAAAAAAAAAGGTTCCCTATCGCTTCTCAGATTCCTTAATTTTTTTCTCTGCAAAAAGGTAGGTCAAAGGTCAAATGATCCTGCATAAATATCTATCCAGTGACACAAGGTCTGTGTATATTTGGAGTAACAATATACAAACTCTAAAGAGAAGGACTTTTCTCAGAAATTTGTTGAATCGGTTTGAGAGTGGTGCGGCTTTTGTTTAATTTGTTTGGACTGATCTCGCACAGACTGGAGCGAGGCCAGGATTGAGCTTCAGGTCTAAAGACAACAAAATCGGCATTCTGTTGCATTTTTGAATATCTCACAATTCTAGCAGCTTTACTGGAATTCCTTTAATGGTGGACCAGAGTCTTTGAGGACACTTAAGGAAAACAAACGTGTATCCAATGAAAATACAGTGAACTTGTTCCAGAGGATGCCATTGAAGAACTGTTACTGAACTTTATTTGGAGCATGTACATAACATCACTGAAGACAGAAAATTGCATCATGATCTTCCAATCTGAGCTTTGGACCAACATGTTAAACCAGTGTTGTTGCAGTTGAGCAGTACGAAACAGTTTGTGACAGTATCTAAGCTTTAGTTTCCAGATGAATCTCTCTAGAGTTCCATTTAGTATCAACTAAATAGTCTAGATCTGTGAAAGTGTCGCCCAATCCGAAAGGAGCAGGCTTTTATTGACTTCAAGACTGGTGAGATGCCCGTTCTGTACCACAGGACTCTCCAGAATTAAGCAAACACTGGTTGATTTGATGTGAAATCCATGGTCTGGATCAGTACTCCCTGGCCTCCTCTAGTTCATTCATGTAGACATCTTCCTGCGGGTTCTCAACACACTGTAGACCATTATTGGGAGGCCGAACTGCATGAAAACGGCTCCAGTCTCCTTTACACAGGATCCATGGGAGAACGTCCACTTTGTAATGAAGCTCCGGGGAAAACTCCGTACTGATGAGGTTGGGGGCTCCGGCCCCTTTGCCTCGAGTGATGAGCTTCATGTGATCGTCGTAGCAGCAATGCTGTGCAGCCAACGTGGTGCTGTCGAAGGAGAGCATCGAGCGAACGCAGAACTTTGCAGAGGGCTTGTAGATGTCCAGCCTCTCCTTGGGGCCGCTGGCATCTCGCCAGCGATAGGTCTTTTGCAACTTCCTATCGAAAATGTTGACAGCGCTGTAGACCACCTCGGATGGGTAGACGCAAGGGCAGTTGGGTAATTCGGTCAGGACCTGGTGTAGATATTTCTGGAGGAAGTCGTTCTTGCAATTCAGCCACTTCTCACAGCTGTCAACATCTACAGGGTAATCAGATCAATTTATTAGTGGTGGCAAAAAATAATTACTTTGTAATTTTTTTGTTATATTTGTATATATAACTTTTATTAATAACTAAAAAATAGTAGATATGTTAAATTTTTTTTTTTTATTATTGCGAACCATGGCCTAACACGCAATAGGGGTTGTCTCGTTCTGCTGCCAAAACATAAACATACAAACAAATATGTGCTGCAGGCAGCGGTCATGCTGAAACATAGCTGTTATTAACATTTATGTTCCATTGTAAAAAGATTAAAAAAAAACACTTTATCCTGTTATGTTTTTAAACTACTTTCATTATTATTGCGGTTAAATGAAAAGAGCTATTACATTCAATGTTCAATGCCAAAAGTAAGAGACCAACAAAAAACTCCAAAGCAAATAGTGGGAGTTTTGGAAGAGGACTCTTTACTTTGTGGTCTCAGTAACACTCTCTGTGGAGCATTTGTGAAAAATCTGAATGTCAGATCTTTTACAGTCTAACAGGACTCCCACAGAGTTCCTCCTACTGCAGTCTCAGAGGAGAAGTTTCTACAACCACTCTGATTAAATGGGGTTTGAACTAGACGTTAAGTTAAATGAAAGCTAAAACAAATCAATAAACATTTCAACTAATAAAAGAACACACTAGGAGTTTGAAAGGCAATTAACTGAACCCTTTATTAAAGGGGTGGTTCACTGGTTTTTTTCTAGGCTTGATTGTGTTTATGGGGTGCAGTCTAACATGTTTTAATGCTTCGTTTAAAAATAAAAATGCATTATTTTTCACATAATTTACCTTTATTCCACACCGTTCTGTCCTTTGTCTGAGAAACACCCTGATAATTTCCTTCTTTTTTGAAGGCCCTCCCTCAGAAATAGGTGATGTGCTCTGATTGGTTAACTAGCCCAGTGTGTTGTGATTGGTTAAACCGCCTCTAGTGCGGTCTAAACGTCCCGCCCCTCACCTCAGCTGCACGTGCTCCGGTTGTATTGTAAACAACACCGTTATTAATATCGCTTATCAGTCTGAGGCCGATTGAGAAGCAGAGGATATTATTGAAGAGGATCACGCAGAACCTGTGCAAACACGGCTTTTAATGGTAGGCCTGTGTTTTTTGTTTGTTTGTGTTGTCTCATTATTTTTTTTTTGCTTTAGATATGCTGTTATTTGTAAATGCTACTGCTTATGTTAGCTTTTAATATACGGTTTTATCCTGATTAAAGCTTTAATACAGTACGGTAACTGCACGCGCATCCATGTTTAACGCTTCTCATAGCTATGTGAAAATAAGTGTATAATTGGAACAGTTCATTATTGGAGCTGAGCTGAATGAGAGAGAGAGAGAAAGAGAGAGAGAGGGAGAGAAGATGAGAGCGAGGAGGAGAGGAGGAGAGAGAGAGAGAGAGAGAGGGGGAAGGAGAGGAGAGATGCGGGAGAGAGGACGAGAGATGTGAGAGAGAGGAGAGAGCGTGTGCAGAGCAGGGGGACGTGTGGAACAGTATTAAGAACTGCTGCTTTAGAACATTGATCTTGAAACTTGTGAATCCATTAGAATCGTTAGAAGACAGAATTGCGATTCATATATGAATAGATTGTTACGTGCACCTCTAGTTTTCTCTTCCTCTTCTCTAAAGCAGTGCATTATGGCCTTGCCCCCTTTGCTGCCTTTTCCCGAGGGCGGGGTTTGTCTGGGTCTGTGATGTCACGAACCCGGGAAGTAACTTGTTGTAGTCCCTACCAGCCGTTTTTGTAGGCAT
This sequence comes from Sinocyclocheilus anophthalmus, assembly GCA_018155175.1. Taxonomy (NCBI): domain Eukaryota; kingdom Metazoa; phylum Chordata; class Actinopteri; order Cypriniformes; family Cyprinidae; genus Sinocyclocheilus; species Sinocyclocheilus anophthalmus. The sequence goes on along the minus strand of JADLZN010003113.1, from coordinate 515,945 downwards.
TAAACTGCCAGAATTTTAAAAGACGATATCTCCATTTGCATTGAACTTTCAGCTTCGTAACTTTGCAGATATTGTTTATGCTCAAACAGCAACATTACACACTAACTAACGTTAAAAAATTGAAATCGCAATGAACCACCCCTTTAAGAGATTCAGTAGTGCAGTATAAAGTTGCAGATATTATATAAATGGCAATAGTTACACAGTTACAAAAAAGTATCAAAAGTTACCAGTTTTAACAGTTTTTGAACAGTGTAACCTGGTACTGTAATGGGTTTCTGGACATGTGTTATGCAAATACCACCTTCTTTTCTTCTGAAATGCCTGAAATGTCCAGATTTGGGCTTTTTCTCTCTTGTTTTCATACTTGCAGTAAGTAATGACTGAAACGTAGTTTGACCAGTTGTGTGCAGGCATTGTACATAATTGACTAGTCACTGTGTGGGAGAAGGTTGGATCTACAGAGAACAGTTAAAACAATGCAAATACGCATACACATACTGTATGAATATTTTAGAGAGCACATCAATAGGAAAACAAAACCAAAACGCAGACATTTTTGGCAATTTAAAACTCCCAACCAGAACATTGCTGGAAAAAAAGGACATATGGTCACCCTAACCACATATAAAAATGAATACGGTATACCACCAGAATACTGAATTGCTGAATGACCACACCACAGAAATACACACAAAAAACAACAAACCAACCTGTGCCAAAAAGCTCTGTGCTGTTTGTCACTTCATGAGGAGTCGGTTCTGTCACAGGAATTATGTCATCTGTAGATGTAATAGAGAAACTATATATATATATAAAAAAACAAAACATGAAATTTTGAATAAAAACACAATATGAGCTTACCCTCCTGAAAATAAAAATCTCTGCCAAAAACAAACCAAAAATCAAGAGCAGTTCAGCTAGCTAAAGTAATGCACACTTCATTGCATTACTTCAAGCTGGTTATCCACCATGGCTACACTAGTTAAGCTGGTCTGCCAGCAACAATAACCAGTTTAAACTGGTCCAGATCAAGGGAGCTGAAGTATGACTTTTTATCCCATGCTCTCAAAACTACACCATCTGGCTGGAAAAAACAACAACATCTTTTTATTTTGCCATTCAAAATTAGCAGGGCATTTTTAGCAGTGTATCAAATAGATATTTTTTCAATGACCAATTTAGTTCTGAAAAATATATTTTAGAGGACTTCTAAAAATATTTCTCCTATTATCCAAGAACTTTTATTTTCAGCAGCTCAAAATGTTAAAATTAAGTTGTTCTATATGGTGTTTATGCAGATTTAGCACTGTAGAGTCTCTCATAGTGTATTTGAGTTTGTAAGCAAACTGGTTTTGTGTGTATTGCCCGTTTGTGGACCGCCCTGTATCAGGGGCTTTTTTAAACTGAAAGCCCTCATTGAGCTGTCATACTGAAGCCAAGTAAATGCCTGCTGCTCTCAAAGAGCGGTTTCATAGTGTATACAGTACACACACAGAAGGCCAGACTGCTCCTTTTCTAACACGAGTCTGGTGTCCCTGGTGTTTGCTCGACTTTTGCATGCCTGACAGAGATGAATGAGAGGCATTAGAGAAGTTTTCCATCACTATCAGCATAATTAGGAGCCGGATGGAATTAAGATCAAGATCAATAGTGACCAGTGAAGTGCACTGTGTGGTTGCATAGGCCTGAATATAAGGGACAGTACTGACAGTCTCACCGGGACAACGCTCTAAATCACATGTCCGTGATTCTGTAGCAGTGCAGGCGTAGCCACATGAACGAATCCTCTTTTGATTCCCGTGTCCACAGGTGACGCTGCATGGTGACCAGTCGCTCCATTCTTCCTCCTCATATTCTGTAGATGAAAAAATGAATGAGTGTCGGAATTCTGTGACAAAAAGGCTGACCTTTTCTATAACTTGAGGCAAACGAATTCCTCACACAGCATGTGGGAATGTTATGCAATGCAGGTTAGACCACAAATGAGTTGAGAATAATGCTAAAGGAATTTCTTTACTCTATATAACAAGCTTCTAAAAGTGAAATCTTCACCGAAAGTACTTCAACTTCAATCTGCTTGCATCAGAACTCTGTGTAGCGTCCAACATACTGGGATTGACAAAGAAATAAATCCAAAAACAATCAAGATGGTAAGTGCATCTCTCTGTTGTTTGCCTAAGAAAGCTAATGATGCACAACTAAATTAATATTGCGTATTTCTTTGTAAAATATAATCTCTCTAATGAACAAAATGTGGGCCCTCCTGGCAGGCCAGGCTTGCTTTTTTTTTTGGTAATAAATATGTCAGAGGCAAAGTCAGCCGCTTAAAGCTGTGAGAGCTGAGCCAATACAAACACTTCAGCAGGAAGGCAAGGCCTAATAGCTTAGACGCTTTCCAACAATGCTCTCTTTCCACCACCATGCTAAAGAGATTAAAGTTTCAAAGCACTCCATGGCGGTAGTGATGGAGAGAGAGAGAAGATTGGGAGAGAAATAAGTGCACTGTATCCTCGCTAATGTATTTTGGCTGCATTGTTGTTGGTTACCAGGTGTTGTTGCTAATTCAGAGTCCACATTCTGATGACGAAGATGCCCACTTGTACTGTCACAGAAAAGAAAACACTGATGATATACCCTCTTATGAAGGTTATTCCAAATTGTTTGAATAACATTTTTGAATCCTTGAATACTTCAATTTAATTGGTATTTGTTTAATTGGTTTTCCCATTAAGAAAATGTGTAATTTTAGAAGCAATATTGTGTAAATAATAAGACTACTTTTTTCCCCAGAGAATATGTCTCAAAATAAGTTTATTTTTCTTTTTTCCATTAGAATATTTCCCCCCTGTTTTAAGCATAAACGGTACTACATTTTGTTCTATTCATACCAACTTTTCAATGGAAGAAGAACAATTTACAAAAATTTCAAGCGGCAAAAAACTTTAATAATAATTAACCGCAATAATAATAAGTAATAAATAATTATATTTATAATAAACTTATCACTTGGCCATCACACAGGAATACATTTTAATTAAAAATATATTAAAATAAGTTATTTTAAACTGTAATAATATTTCAGAATATTACTGTATTTTATCAAATAAATACAACCTTTGTGAGCATAAGAGACTTCTTTTCAAAACATTTAAAAATCTTACCAACCACAAAATTGAACATTAGTGTACTTTAAAACCTATTAAGACTACAACTTAAAAAAATGGATTGCCTCGCTTGCCTGACACTCTGTCCAAGCCAGGCATAATAAAATGTTAAATGTGATTTCTGCTCAAATCAGCAATGATATCCTTGTTAATGCTTAAGCAGAGTTGAGTTTGGCAGCCTCGTACAGTGTCAAATCTGCACAAAACTGTATATTAAACATTGTATATATTTTGATATTGTGTTGTGTCACAGACAGACATCAAACAGCAAACAGACATCATTCATTTTCCAATGAAAGCAACACAAGCGATCGAGACCACACACACTGAATCAACTTATATTTGCTATCAGAGAACTTTGTTTCAACTAAAATACCATAGGAACTATAATGAGTTACTATAGTAAAACTGTGGTAAATCATTTTCATTAAGGCAGTGGAGAGGAAAAAATGACCTAAAGCTATAACATTCTACTGAGCTGTTGCCGAACATGGCCTGCCTGTAATTCTGTGGCTCACCATAATTGCAGAAAAGCGCTTCATTACTGTACGCCTCTAGAGCAGACCACATCATTAATAATGTGGCTCATTCGCCCTTCCCTTTTTCCCATTCAAGCTTGTTTGTACACAACACACTCCTGCTCTAAGTACACTCATTAGGTCTCTTTTAGAGCAGGGGATCCACTGGGGCAACAGAGAGAAGCCGGTTCGGTTTCGTACCCACATCCTCAGAGGCTCTACTGCTGACACGACCGCAGCGAGCTTGCTGCAGTTGCTTCTTTTTTGGTGTTGGATTTGACCACACACCACCAATGCACTTTCGCTCTAATGAAGCTGACAGAACATGGTGGAACACAACCTCAATGGAGGATCACCCTGAAAGTCAATGACAGATGGAGAAGAAAAATGCCCTTGTGAAATAAAGCTGGTTAAAGGATAAATGTAGATTCTGGTTTTAAAGCCGTTGCAGCATAAGTTAAACTCCCAAGTTTTAGTTTAACAATCCAATGAGAGCTTATATGTGTGAAGCTTTTCTGTTCAAACTTTTTGCTATCCCTGATTACTATGCAGAAACTAGTATTAGTATAGTAAGCAGGGCTGATAGATCAAAAAAGAATAAAAAAGTTAAAAAGTCTAGTTGAAAATAGTCAAGACCGGTTTACTGCACGTTTGCCAATAAATAAACACAAAGAAGAATAACATTAATCATTTTATGTGTATGCACCAATATAAAAACCAAACACAACACAGTTTTTGTTACCAAAGTTTAAAGAGATACTTTTAAAACACAGTGTTGCTTAACTTCATCACTTAAATTAAAACATGTTGAAAACATATATTGTAACACAATAACAAAAAATATATTTTTGAAATATTTTATCCTCATCAAGGCTGCATTTCTTTGATCAAAATTACAGTAAATTTAAATCTATTATAATACCTAAAAATGATATAAGGATATAGATATCGTAGATATAAATATTTTATAGATTAAATCGATAAGATTGGCCCTCTTATCTTTGATATATTTTAAAATGTATTTTAATTTTGAGTGTTCGGTGTCACCTAATGCTTCAGAAATCTAATATGCTGATTTGGTGCTTAAGAAACATTTCTTAATATCACCGATGTTGAAAATAGTTGTGCTACTTAATATGGGTACTGGTTGGGGGGGGAAACTGCAATGCAGATAAATAGAAAGTTCAAAATAACATCATTTATTTAAAATTGAAAAAAAAAAAACGTCTGTCATTTTTGACCAATTGAATGCATCTTTGCTGAATATAAGTATTTTTTTTTCTTTCTGACCACCAACTAGTGAACAGTAGTCTGAACAGTAATCTCATGACTTGGGGCTAAACAGTACCTGCTTGGAAACAGGTCATTATTTCATTCATTAACTGGTGCCTCCTAGAGGCAGAAAAATTACCCAAAACAGCCTCGAGTACAATATCATACTTCCCAACAATTTGATGTTGTTTGCCAATTTTTCAATGTCTCACACATAAAAGAGTGACTGAATGCTTTAACAATTTCCTCAGGCAGTGAATATAACTTTGGTGCGGAAAAATGGAATCGACAGACAAAACAAAGGCAAAAAAACACTTTCATTCCAAGGCCTGAGAACTGCCATGAATTCCAAAGAGAACTCAAAGGGCTAGGCTCTGTGAATCACAGCGAAGCGCCAGTCATGAGATGAAAACACAGCAGATGCTTTCTTTGTCAGCCCAAGCATGCTGGCCCTTCTTTCAATCTACTGTCTAATTGAACACAAATATTAGTTGTTTAGCCAGCAAAGAGGCCCCACACTGCTCTTAGCAAGATTCGGGGCCCAGGTTTCAAATAGCCACGTTTACCGAGCACTAGTGTCAACTTCAAAGCAGACACACAAAGCTGATGCTCAAGCCCGCTGTCACTAACGTGAACCAGACGTAGCGTCGAGTTTCCTCCTGAAATCCCTTATTCAATACTTTCACTGTGATCTTATGTTCACCATATACTTTGAAAAGGATCAGAGCACTTGATGATAGGTTGTGTTCTGCTATTTAAGCATTAAAATTTTATTTCAGCACTACAGTTTGCCCTGTATGTAAACATTTTGAGGTAATGATCTGCCTAACCGTCAAAGAAGCAGTCTGGTGGTGAGATAACATCCGTACCACAACTAATATTGTGATAATGTATTAAGACACACAGCATCTTTCACTGTTTACTGCTGATAGGCATCAAGAGAAAGTCTCTGGAAGTGGCAACAGAAATTACTTTTTTATGTAGCAGTTCTTGAGTGCAACCCTTAAAGCATAAATCATAATGTCAAAACCTAAAGAGGAGGCCAGCGTTCCAAGAAGCCCCAACACGAGCGCTGATACTTCCGATAACGTGGCTGAAGAAAAACTAAAATTAAAAACTCAGGGTTTCCAATTACACAGTTGGAAAAAAACATCAAGACAGTTTAATTCAGGTCAGTTATTAGGATTTTTCTTCACTTTTGCACAGCAACAGGGATGCGTCCAAACTCTAACTGGCAAAAACTACTCATGCTTACCGTAATTGTCCATGGAGTCCCAGCCCTTCCATCGTCTGTTCCAGTCTGCACCCACACCACTCAACAGGGAATCTTCTCCCTCATAACTGAGGTCCTCTCCGTTCTCCTCCAGACTGCCTTGCCCAGGACCCTCTTGACTGGAGTCATGGTATTCCCAAAACAGCGGCCAGAAGAGCTTTTTATGGCCTGGCCACTCTTCTGAGCTCAAGGACCAGTCATTCCTGCTCTCCTTGGCGAGGTCCATCTCAATCTCCATCTGTGGGTTGTCCACAACCTCAATGGTAACCTAGTAGAGAGATACAAGTTGGTATGTTGATCTGCAAAAAATGCATATCAGAAAGTTGTAGTTCTACAAAACCTTGTTTTTGGAACCTGATAACCAGTTCAAGATGGGACAACCAGCCCAAACAAGCCTGACCAGGTCCAGCTAGCCAGGTTCAACCTTCTAGACAGGCTTGGAGGCAAGTTTGGACCAGTTAGAAACCATTTTGACAAACATCAAATCTGACCATGCTTTCTAAGCAAATTAGATTAATTATATACAATATATATGCTATTTATTATAATTATAATACATAGATAGAGTTTTCCTTTTAAGGTCACATTCAATTGATCTTAAGTGATAAGAACTAATTTTCTATTCATCAAAAAATCCTGGGGGAAAAAACATTATCACAGTTTCCACAAAAATATTAAGCAGCATAACTGTTTTAAACATCGATAATAAGAAATGTTTCTCGAGCACCAAATTATAATATTAGAATGATTTCTGAAGGATCATGTGACACTGAAGACTAGTAATGATGCTGAAAATCCAGCCTTCCTATCTAAGATATATATTACATTTTCAAATACATTAAAAATGGAAAATAGTTATTTTAATAATGATGTAATAATGTTTCCTTTTTTTAGCAAATAAATGCAACCTTGGTGACTTCTTTCAAAAACACTAAAAACAAAATGACCCCAAACAGTACTGTATATGTTTCACTAAACACACAACATACTCGGTTTAATTGCGCAGACATTTAAAAGGTAACTCTACCGCCCCCTTGAGCACTGTGCTTTTTTAGAGCCGTGTATGTTAAGTATGTTCAAAGGATATTCAAAGTTTTCTCTATTCTCCTGTGTGTTTATTTCAAAGGATGTTTTGAGGTGACAGATTTGTTCTTTGCATGCTTGGGCTCGTAGTGCCCGAGTCAGGCAGACCTGAAAACGATAGCAAGTGTTCCAGCAGGCCGAGACAAAGGACTGGTTGTTTATTTCCCCTACAGCGTAACAATCTGATGGCTGCTGCAGCAGTTTATAAAGGCACGGAGCAGTTTAGAGCGGGTGATTACGCTACTGTAACTGCACTGTTTACAACAGTCAGCATCCACCTCCTCCTTGAACTAATCATCATGACTGTATTCTACATCCAAAGAACACAAGACGTCACTATTAAAGACAAAAAAGATCCAAGGTTAGATCACTGGAGGTCTATTAAATGGCAAATTAAAATTTAATGGCAACACAGACGTTTAAGAAATCTCTGCTGCATTTCTTTGTCAAGGTCTTATCAAATTTGTTGCCACTAGGAATGAGTCATGGAAAAAGAAGATAACATGAAATATACCAAAAAACGTAAGAAAGTGTTCATTTCAAACTGACGTCTTAAAATCATAACGTTCACCACATTACCTGCTAAACTCGGCAGTAACTCATACATTTACATTGGCAGCAACCATATTGGAGACGCATTAAAACAAAATAGCTTTTTCTAGAAAATATGGAAGATGGACCCGTCCCACTTGGAAGACTCTTGAATTTTCCCTATTATAAAAGTCAATTTGCTTACCAGGGATCTCCTGTGTATTTTTTCCCTGAAGTCTAACTTCGTTTCCTCTCAAGTCCACTTACACACATAAATTTCATAACAGTACTAAAAATATAAAAATCCCTTCTTTACCGTGTTGTAAAAACATTTCAAGATTGGGATCTGCTCTTGGAGGGAGCATTAAAAGTGCCTGTTAAAATAATACTGTGGCCTTTCACCTTTTGGATTTTCTCGGGATTTCATTTTGGTACACTGTGCAGGAGTTTGAGCGGCACGGCTGAAATGAGCTACACCAGAATAAAGGTCTCGCTTGGGGTAATTTAAGAGGCCTCTCCGGTTTAGAAGCAGCTGTGACATGACCAGCAACAGCGCAGAAACCTGAAGTCCCTGCTGCAATCACAGCAGCAATAACAGTGAAACAATGAGTGCATAGGTTAATTACATACACCACAAACTGTTGCCAAGTAAAATCAATCCATTACCCAACTCATTATACAATGATTTAGTTCACCCTACGGAAAGAAATTACAAGGTTTTGGGAACGGTGAGATGTTAAACATATCTGGAATAACAAACTACCTTCATAATATTAACAACTGTCTTTAGAAGAACGAATGCCAAGATATACAGATACACAATGAAAGAAACCCAAGACCCCCAAGACACAAAATGACTGATTCAGTTCATTTACCTCATTTTCTTGTGGTCCAAGAGCCTGTAAACACTGTATTACTTCTTTAAAAGCATGTATATACAGGAAGAAACTTGATTCTGAAGCAATCAAAATGACAATAAGGTGAGACTGGGCCTGCTCTTACTTGAATGTTTGGGTTCTGGGAGCCCAGGTCTGCGTTGGCAAGGTCAGGGAAGTTCTTCAGGTCTAAAATGAATGGTTCTTCTTCTTCCTGTGGAGCAGGTTTGGGAAGGACTCCCTCTGAGCGAATCTGTGACCATCTCCTCTTTTGACGGCGAGGCAAAGGTGGCTCACTCCTCAATTGGTTCTGCCGCTGAATGTCCCGCAGTGACTGTCTGACATCTTTGGAGCCACTGTGACCTCTGACCTGGGAAGTGCACACATAGTATCCTATGAAAGGAACATCTGGTGATCTATCCAGCTTTATTTAGATGAAAGCGCAAGGATTCCTTATGTATAAAGCCCCCATAAAGGCCCAAAGATAAATACTTCTGAGAAATTTCGTCATGCACGTACAGATGGTTGGAGGATCTGTCTTAGTTTAACACCATATCAAATCTATACAGCTGTGACCTTATGGCCCATATGAAAAAAGATGTCTGGGTTTCAAATAAACCCATCTGGAGTGAAATGTCTAACACATGACAGCATATCAGGTGGATTTTGGAACAGGATTAGTAGAAATCATGGCAATAATTTAAGAGCCTTCTTTTGCTTTAATGATCCAGGAAAAGCCTGTTTCCCAGACATTTGGAAGACTCTGTCAGTCTCTTTTAAGGTTTCGTATATACAAAAAGCGATCTTCGAGTTCTTTGATTTCCATGCTGCATATCTGTCAATCGATGCTTCATTGGGTTACCATTAGCAACATAACAAAACAGACAGCAGAGAAACATCAACAAGGAAGAGGAATTGCACGCTTACTGCTGCTGCTCATTCTTTCTCACTAAGTCTGAGACAGTCATGGCTCACTTTCTTGACAGCTGTTTGACATTACGGGTAATGCTGCGTTCAACGGATGAAGAGGGACTGTGAATTCCTGGAGGAAGACTCAGGAGTCGGGACAGTGCATGCAGGTAAATGATTACACATTAAGGGATATGTATCTCTTTCATCTGGTTTACTTTAATATGGAGACATAGTCTGTGGCGGTACAAAGAAACGCTTCCTGTTGTCCACAAACTATGTCAATACTCTAAAGCACTTTGCAGTCTCAAGTCTCAAGCCTCAAGATTGAGGCAGATGATGGTGACCTTTAAAAAAAAATCAAGTGATTTCAAAGTATTTTTTTTTAAATAAAGGTTATATATATTAATATTTTTGAATATAAATAAGAATTACTGTTCTCAAGGCACATCAGCCAGACTCATTATTTCCAAAAATGGACTTAATTATAACATTCTAAAGGATATTTATACTCTTTTTTTTTATATTGAATTATTTTTGATTTATGAATGTATAAAAATATCTGTGATTCTGTGTTACTTACAAATAACAAGCAGTCATAGCCAAGATGTTTTTAGCCCAATAAACAGATTTTAGGACGGGTCATGGATCATGAAAATCAGGCTATTATTGATAAATATATATATAGATATACAGTATATATATATATATATATAATATATAATATATAATCATAATATATTATCTATTGTGTGGGTCAACAATATTTTGGTCATTTTAGTTTTAATTTGTTGATTATATTTTAACACACATTGTGTAAAACAACATTGTTTTCTTTTTCTTTCAAATAATATACACTGATGAATTGTGCAGAACAAGACCCGGGACATTTAAATGTTGTAAGTAAATAGTATAAATGCCCATGTTGTCTTTAGCTGCATGCACTCTCCAACATGCAATAAGCACCAGATGAAACTCAGTTTAGACTTTACATTTTGGGTCATGCTGCGCTTCAAAGAGTTCTTGTGGAGGCCCTGTCTATAAGCCACCAGAGACTTCAAAAGAACAGCAACATACACAAGCATAAATCAGAAAGCAAGAGACACATATGTCCTCATCATGGCCACATCATTCTGCAAGCATTCTCTATAACCAACACTATAACTCCCTTACTTTCAAATCTCCATCTCAGATCCTCACAGATTGAAATCACCTTGGTGCATTTCAACATTTGGTATTCCTGCTCTTCTTCATCTAGAGACTTGGTTTGATGGTCCCAATGTTCCCTTCTGACGCAGCAGAGGAGAGAGGGGGAGTTGGGTCTGTCTGATCAAAGCCTCTCTCTACTGATCATGCGTGGCCTGCCTTGTCTCACTTCACTGCTTGTGTCTCTCCCACACGCAAAACAGATGTCCTCTGCTCCAGACGATAAACTTCACCATTGCGCTATAATGAAGTTCATCATTACCGGGGGTGGGGAGGAGGAATGGAATGGAAGCTTCTTTAATGATTTTTACACAATTATTAACATCCAAATGAAAAGCTTTTCTATTTCAATGCAGTATTTTATCATTTCCATTGAAATTTGTTCAGCACAGAGTTAGCATTTTGATAGATGGAAATACGTTTAAGATTATCGACCGATAAACAAGCGTTCTCCCGACGCGAAGGAACGCTGTTCCAAAAGCACAGCTACAAACTGAAGCGGTCACCCTGAGTCATATAATAAAATGTGCGGAAATAATTTTAAATTCAGTCGCGAAAGTAAAGCTTGGTACAGAACTAATCAATCAGAGAGCGTTCACTCACTTCTGACAGTGCATTCACACAGGGCCACGTTCCCAAAAGTATCATAAGAAAGCATTAACGCTTTTGGGAACGGCAGCCCTGAACAATGCTTATCACAGGACAGAAGGACAGAGTTATTTCACAATAAACCAACTGAAATTGTAGCCTACATAGTTTGTGAAATTACATCTATTTAAATTGAACGTTAAAAGTTCATACTGATCATGCTCTATTCTGTAATGTTAATAGAAATCATACACTGTCAGAATAAAAAGGTTGCATTTTATGCATGCAACAGCCTGTCACTGGCAGTCCCTAATTAAAATGAACCATGGTTTTACTAAAGTACTGTAGTATTTATAGATTTGAATAATGTGTAAACAAAAAACATATCTGAACCATGTGTAAACAAAAAATATAACCTAATAAGTTACCATTAAGGCGTATTGAATGTTAAAATGCGTTTTAAACAAAAAGTTAAGGGATTAACATTACCCATTTTACTCTTAGTAATTTAATAATTTGATCAATTTCATAATTTAAAAGTTTAGGTCAGAAGTATAGAATCGATATCGACGATACTGCCTTGAAAAATATCGGTATCGTATCGAAAACAAAATAAGTGGTATCGTCCATCCCTAATGCACACACAGCGCGAGTCGTGATGTCAAACGCGAACAAAGGACTCCTATGAACTGATTCAAGTCAGTGAATCATTCAGAGCTGTTAGGCTACTAGTTTATTGACACGCTAAACCGCGAGCCATTTTTCTGAAATGCCTGATTTGAAATAAACTGAGAATGTTAAATCCTTTCACACAACTACAATGTGTAGGCTACTTGACTAGTAGCCTACACATTGTATGAGACTTACATTCGTTTATTTACTGACTGGTTGTTAATATGACAACGTGTAGGCTAATTTAACATAGCCTATATATTGTCAACTAAGTTTTGTTGTATAAATGAATGTACAACCCATCTTGAATGTTTGCCGTTTGACTGGCTGTACACTTGACCCGAAGCCGAAATCTTATTGGTTGGCACGTTTTCATCACTGAATGAAGAAAACCAAGTACATGGTTATTATCTACATGTGAATTTTCCATAGCAATTGCTATTTAAAATCTTGTTCTTGTTTAAAATCTTTATTCTGCCAAATATTTAAAGGGCCTTTAGAAGACAGTAAACATGAGTGAGTGTGTCAGCTAGGAATTGCACAGTCGGAGTGCAGTTGGGAACTACTGTCTATTTTTTGTTTTTTACAACCGTGTGAAAACCAATGAGATGTTACCATCCACAAAATTTTCTCTGCCTGCCTGTAGTGAGCACAATGAGGGATTTCGAGTGTTTCCTCACTTTGTGCACCTTCCAGAGATCTTTCATACCATTCCCTTCAATCATTCTATAATCAAACCTCTGAGAAAAAGTCACGCCAAGATAAGCTCATCACTCAGCATTGCAGTTTGTATTGATCACTTTCTTCACATGGGTGAAACTGCTTATCCACCAGCTGAGACGAAAAGGATGACTATGATTTCACATGAGTGCTACAGGTTAATACGAGAAAAGAAATTTGAAAGAATACTTTCCTGTGCTGCAAAGCGGCTCGCAACAGCTAAGTCCCTAGAGCCCGAATTCCTGACTCTCTACAAAGGGGGCCAACAGAAATAGAGGAGGCAAGACAGCAAGGCTACTTGTGAGAAGAGTGACATGGTAAGGATGGAATCCTGCCCAGAAGCAGAGACGATCATAGTCCTCATGCCTTTATGTTGTTCTTTCTCTATATTTTTCGTCCAGCATACCATCATGTTACAATCTGATTCTCTTGGCATGCCTCAACAGCATAAGTGTACCCTGTGTTATCTCCTCTCCTCACAAACAGTTGTTGTGTTTTATAGGACGTGCCATCTGGATGGGCACAGAGACCTAAGAGAATAAAAACTAATAGTGGACCCTGCAAAATAAATCCCACCCAATACCTGGCTGGATGCTTTGAGCTGAATATGCTGGAGCCGAGGTGCCACCACAACAAGGGCAGGGCATCAGGGCACCGAAGCTGGAGAGGCACCAGAGTCCCAAAGCACATGAAACATTCAGAGTCTGATTTCCCCAACACCCTCACAAAGCATTACCTCTGACCGCCTAGAAAGAAAGCAAATGGGAAGCATTAACGATGGAAAACTGAGCGGCTTGTTCATAATTCAATAAAATGGATGGATTTGATTATTCCCTTCCAAAAAAAAGAGGGGAAAGCAAGTTTTTCTTCGAGCCAAGGATTAATCACACTGTCAGAATAACTTATTACTTGTCAGTGTGTCATGCAGTTAAAACTATGGAAGCTCATTTCTGTACATTTTTAGAAAGAATAGGGACTGTGCCTTAATTTTTTGGCTCAGTTTTGTGACTGTTAACGGGTTCTGGACGGGACTTTGTCAGCGGCACCATAGTGCTCCGCTACACATTTTCTTTATAATTAAAATTTTGTTTCTCAAAATTGTGACTTTGGTTTCTTAGAATGGAAACTTTTCCTGAAGATTCCGAATGTGTGATTTTCATCTCAAACTTCCACTTACAAACAGTGCAACTTCTTTTCGCAATTGCAGCTAGTGCTCAAATCACAATGTATGTCTCATAATTACACTTTAGTTTCGTATAACGTGACTTATATTTCTCATCACTGGCGAACATTACTTTCGATTTACGACTTTACTTCTCAAAATGACTACATCCTTACAAAGTTCCACTTATTCTCAAAATTCTGGCTTTAAATCTCAAGTTGCAACTTCATATTTCCACGTTTAGTTTCTACATGATGTGACTATATTCTTAAGAATGTGACGTGTAGATCTCCCAATTGTGACTGTTCTCTAGAGGTTGTACTTAATTTCCTCACTAACTTTGGGGACTTGTAGGATGTTTAAAGAGTTGGGTAAGCGATTTCGTGGTGCCCATTTGAAGATTTGAGATCACCAAAACCAGACAACGGCCCCCCCCCAAAGTAGCTCGTCCCATTTGGAGCTCCGCCCCACATATACGTACGCAACTTAGGCAACGATTAGTTCTGTGAAACAAGCAAAACCAATGTTACACTGTGTCTACAGGCGGCCGGGACTGCGGTTGACCGGGCAATACCAAACATACTAGGCACCTCATTATAATCGTGTGCGTCTACACCATAGATATTAGACATTCCTATGGTCTCACTGTATGCGCGCGCACACACACCCAAATTCCCGACAGGAACTGCTGGCTCGCGTTCTATTCTGCCGTATTGCAACAATTTACAATGATTTTCAATGGGCCGCTTTGTCCTCCATGTGTATAGACGACTTTAGCTGTTGTGGAGCAGACACGATGTTACTCACCTATCGAGAAGAAACCTCGGCGTCCAATCACAGGCCTTCCGTTCCTTGAGTTCTCTCCAGCGCTGGAAAGCTGATTCGATATTTACACGGGTCCTACTTCTTGCCTTAAGCCGATCTTTTGTGTTCCCGCAGACATTTCCCTTTTTGTTTTTTATATTCACGGTCCATCTCTATTCTTTTCTGTCGCTCAGCTCGCATAAAGGTCCATCCTGTGCACTGAACGCTCTCTCCTCCACATCATGAGTAGACACGCCCCTTACTGCTGATTGGCTACAAGTTTGTTTTGCTAGTCGGCCCGAATCAGTTTTCAAAAAGCGTTTTTGAAAAATCACTTACCCCACCTTTAACATAATTACAACTTTATTTCTTAGAACTGCGGTTCTTCTCAAAATTGCAACATTAATTTCAGTCTCAGTTGACACTGCAAATCTTTCCTTGTAAACTTCATACTTTATCTTACGATTGCATTTCTATTTTTTAAAGTTATGCCTTTATATCGTACAATCTGAATGAATATTTCTTGTTTAAAACTTTACTCACATGTACCTGTTTTTTTTTCAAGGGCAGAAATGGGTTTCCATATGAAACACTTTTGTGTGCAGCAAGTGAAGCTCAAGGTTAGAGCGCCTAGATGGATATATCCCGCACAGATCCATGTCTGGCATCTCTCAGATGGCTTGTGTCAAAAATTCTTCATTAGCGTCATCTAAGCCTCAGAAATCACATCCCCCTAGAATTCCTGTTGACACTTGATAACCAACTTGTACCAAAGTTGTACTGTACATCTTGATACCAACTGTATTAATGTTATAAACTAAAAAAAGGCAAATTGGATACATATCTTTTCTTTTACGAGCTTCAGATGTTTATAATCAGATCTCGGTGCTGCACAACATGTTTTGTAGAGCCAAGATCTAAAAAATAGTTGTACTCAGCAACATGCAGGCACATTATTAAATATATTTCTACTTTCAGGCTGGTATGTGTGTGTTCTGGTGGTTTTTGTGAAATATTATCTGGTGTTTCTTCATTAAATTCTGAATATAGATTTCACAGCGTCTACCAAGGCATTCGCAATATACTTTCAAACAGATTATGGTTTACCATTTCAGCTTAACCTCAATTAGAGCACTGGACATTTGAGATTGCTAAGAAACGCCAACATGAACTTCCAAGCGGGGCTCAAGAATTTGGCACCATTTGTGGAATTGGTGTCTGCTTGGGCTTGAGGAGAGGAAGAGCCCTGTGATTATTGGGCTTATCAATTATAGCACCAAGGCCGCTGACCTACGAAGCAGATTTTCTCTAGGGGGCTCTCGGTTTCCTCTGCTGTTTTGTAGTGAGTAAGTGTCACTCTTTTATGTTGTGAAGCGGACTTCCTGTTGCTCAGGGACAATGAGCCGCTCCCAGTGTCTGCGTGAACCCGGAATCTACTTAATAAAAACATTTCCCATGCCTTAAAAGAGTAGGGGAGCACGGAGTAGTTTTCACACGGCGCACAAGACACGGGGGTCTTGTGATACACCACGATCTTTGTCCGCTTACCAGTCTGCTTTCTGTCAGATCTTCGCACCTTTGAGCATGATGTGTTCTTAACCCCCTGCTCAGGTTGTGCATAGTGAGTCGAGTATCTGCTATATTGATTGATGTTCTGGTGCAATTCAAAAGAGAGCTTAGAGTTTTTACATCTGGAATATAGTACTTAGGTTCAAATTCTATTTCAGCGGACGGAGCGATTAAAAGGCAGCCTGGGGTAAGTTTGCACTTCCTCTCTGCGTTAACACTCCATAAAGCCCCCCTTGGGGAAAAAACAAATACGCCAATTGGGGGGAAAAAAAAAAAAATCATCGAGCATAGACTGGGGGAGTTCAGTGTGACCTCACTTCTCTGCTGAAGGAGAAATTAATTAATTAAATACCCAGAACAACCCATGAGCATTAAACTGTGGTTTATCATTTAACAGATGGGTCAAATTAACCACCCCGCCGCCATGCAGGCATTAAGCACACTTTGACTATATATGGAAACTGTATTTTCAGTGTGGTTTGACCTATAATAAACTTTATCCTGGTTCTTTCTGGAGATGATATGATATGTTATGTAATAAAAAGATTCCTACCTGTCTGACACCTGCTGCTCTTTGAAAACTCATTTAAATTCATTATGTTCTGCAGCATAGTAAAGCAGACCGGGGCTAGTTGTCACACTGAATATCAAATCACTGTTGTGGCCTACAAATATTGGAATACATAAACTTATCCTTTTAAAACAAGATAATTTTATCTTGAGAAAACGGTTCTCCTTTCAGTTAGCCTATAGTAATATAGATAAAACACATTTGTTTGACTGGATGGTATAGTTATTGGATGTGACATCTTACCCTAAGTGACAATTAGCTCCAGTCATTCCTATTGGTTAAAAAACCCGATCAGGTGACATCGTTAATTTTTCCCACATCACTGACCAAGATGGTCATAGAATCCGGAACATGAACTACAGTATGTGATTGCATATGAACTTTTAGACCTCTTATGGTCTAAAAGTTATGTTTCATCCCAATGTCATTAGCATTTATTTGGGATTTTCTGACAAATATCTGTTATTATTTTAGATATAAACTCTTCTGTTGCTGTAAAATAAAATGTCTTTTAAAAAATAGCTAATTAATCATTAACTATTGATGAATTCATACCTCTAGAGATGCTCCACTCTTGCTCTTGATGTGATCTGCTCTTCCTCTTTTTGCAGGGAACCCCTTCGCCAACAGAAGACAAAGTGTCAAGAAAACTGCCCACCGTAAAGCTTGGCTTCGAATCAGCATGACTTCGTAAAAAATAATAATAAGGGTCGTTTTGATTATGAGTTTGCTATCGTGCACCGCTTTTGATGAGTTCCTGTGAACGGCACTCAACCCTTTTCAGTTCCAAGGTTCTTTTATGTTTCTCTCTTTGTATGTATGCCCATCCCTCATATAAAACCAATCCATCTAAACCGTCAGAAATGGATTAGGCATTAAACACGTAAAGCAAATTCTCAGTGAGCAGCAGAACAACCCTCATGTCCGCGTGTCCCTCAGAGACGGGATGTTCTTGGTCCCCAAACGCATTTCAGCAGTTCCCAAACTTTAATATTCCTCTCTTAGAGTTCTTCAGGTGTCGTGAGTTTGCCTCTATCCAGTGGAAATATAGCCTATGAAGAACAGTCTTGTTTGAGTGTGATTCTGCGGTGGATAGCTCCTCAAACACGCGTCTCTCTGAGCGCAATGCGCACTGAGCAACTGAAGGTCCAAGACGCAAAGAAGATCAACGCAGCGCTCGTTTCCTCACTACCCGTAAATGCAGATGTATGATGCGCTCCTGACTCATGCTCACAGAAGTCTACACCTCATGCAGGTACTGTGGTGAAGTGCCCTCAGTAATTCACTGGCTGGATGTGACATTCATCTCCCTCCGCTTGTGTGACGTCTGTGGAGGAGGGGTTCATAAACCCCACTCTGACTGAATGAATGACTGAATGAATGAATGACTGAAGCATGAAAGCTGGTGCTGCGTGTGGTTTATATCTCTTCTGACTCTGAGAGAGAAAGGGTATTTGGCTTATTTAAGGCATAAATGTTGGTCCCGGGTATTTAATTTAATTCAAATCTTTATATTTGGTTTGTCTTAGACTTTGGTGGGAGTAGCTACACTACACTGTAAAAAATGACCGTGAATTTAACGGTAAAATACTGTAAAAATGCTACAGCAAAAACCTGTTAAATGGTTAACGGTAATTCCCCCTAGGGGGGGGTTTGTGCTACTATATACGGTTAAAAACTGTATTGGACATTACATGTATTTGACATAAATTTTACGGTAGTATACCGCTTTTGGAAGTGAAAAAGACCGTATAATTTACAGTGAATAACCGTAAATTTACATTCCCAGATTTCCCTGCGTTACATTTCAAATTTGATGTGTTTTTTTGTTGAGATAACTATGTTTCTTCTTATTTTTTTTCTTATCAGTTTTGTATATCAGGATTGTGTGTTACACCTAATGTTGATAAATTAATATTTATTGCATTATTTCAGCTTCATGTGTGTCACCGTGATGGTGTTCAGTGTTTGTGTGAATGACACTGTGCAACTTCTATATATGTTATTATTTAAAGCTGCTTGTGATGGGCTTTGGTTCTTCATGTGACTTTCTCATCACCATCTGTTTTTGGTGGTTATCAGTGTATTACAAAACAGATTTCATTACTTCAGTAGGTTGGTATATTAACATATATCAGTTAATGCGATGTACGGTATTTGACGTAAGTTAGTTAAAACCGTAAAAACTAAACCGTTGGCGACCACTTTATTTTTTACTGTCAAATTCCTGGTAACCACAGCTGCGTTTTTGTAACCTAATTTTAACGTGATTTTTTTTTACAGTGTACGTTTCCAATGTTTAGGTTCGAGTAAGATTACTTTGAGAAAAAAATTTACAGTTTTATTACAACAGGATGCATTTAATTGATTTAAAAATCCAATTAGTATACCTTTATTCAGTATGGATGCGTTAAGGAGTATACAAATTGTACAAAAGAGTTCGGTTTCAAATAAATTCTGTGATTCATTTCAAAATATCCTGGGAAAAAATGTGATCAAATGGTTTTTCACATAATAACAAAACTGTTTTATGTTTATAACACATTTGAAAAATAAAGTTCACTATTGGGTAAATATTCATATTCACAATATTTTTTTATTATCTTTTGTAGACAAATAAGAACGTAGGCGCTTCGGAGCCTAAGATCGCTTCCAAACCAATACATCATGTTGGCAAAACCATTTATATATAGTAATTTTGAGAAAAACTATTTTCAAATGTATATGATTTCATTTTTTTATTCATTTTTAAAAATAAATAATATATTTATTATTTTGTGAATTGTATAAATTGAGGCTTTG
Organism: Sinocyclocheilus anophthalmus; assembly: GCA_018155175.1. Classification (NCBI taxonomy): domain Eukaryota; kingdom Metazoa; phylum Chordata; class Actinopteri; order Cypriniformes; family Cyprinidae; genus Sinocyclocheilus; species Sinocyclocheilus anophthalmus. Next base: position 496,223 of record JADLZN010003113.1, on the reverse strand, counting down.
CCAACAATCAGTTCCAAGAAGCTTAATATGTACAATATGTTTCCTCTAATGTGGTCATTTGAAGTCCTCTGAGGTATTAATTCAGAACTATCACATTTATAATCTAGCAGCCACTGGATTAGCAAAATAATTTAACTGTGAAGCGAGTCGGGACAGTATAGAAATGTGCAAAATGTAAAGTGAGAAAAGAACACAAAGGACCTTAATAATACATTTAGTCATAGTAATTTAATTTCCTTAGAAGAGTGGAACAACTCCTGAACTGATGAAGCCCACAGTGTACTTTGATTCAAAAGTAGGTCTTAAAAACAGTATGCACTACAGGCAGCAAAATCCAAGTCATATTAGAACATATACAATGAATGTACTGGTAAAGCTTGTGTTTTATCTGAACAAGAAGTCTTTGTAGTTGGATTAACCTTTCTTAAATGTCCGTTTATATATTATCAAGAAAAAAAATGATTGTTTCCATCTTTTGCTTTTTTAAACATCTCTTAATCTGTGTAGTTTCTCCTCTGGTTGCATATAAAAAAAACAACCTGGTTAAAAAGAAATATCCCTGGATTTTGATGTTGTAAAAGACTTGGGACTTTAAATACATGGGAGAATGTACTACCCCACAGGACCAAAGCAACAGAAGCCACAAAACAGAACAAAGAGTGTACATTTCAGCACCTTTAAAGCATCATAAACCAGCAGATTCAGTGATTACATCCCACATGCTTTGCTGAGAATATCAAAATGATATAAAAATACTCATCAGTAGCAGGTGCACTGAGAGCATGCACATCATGCATGTGCATATATGAGATATCTGGAGCTGCCGTTGATGATTAAAGTACACTTCTCCAAACAATAAAAGATATGAAACATGAATTATAAATATGTACATTAAAGAAACATATACATAAAGCTCCTTTCACGAAGGCTGAAAAGTGTTTTAAAGAGGTTGGAAATCATAAGACAATGAACTTGAATCAATATTGACGAAAGCTTATATAACTACACAATGAAAACTCTTGCGAGAGAGCAAACTTATTAGTTATTCATAGTATTGCACTCATACACTAATAAGTCACTATTAAAATAGTTGCATGTCAAGAAAAATTTAAATTTACTCAGCCTCAGGCCATCCAAGATGTAGATGAGTTTGTTTCTTCATCAGCAGAACAGATCTGGAGAAATTTAGCATCACATCACTTGCTCATCAATTTATACTCTGCAGTGAATGGGTGCCGTCAGAATGAGCGTGCAAATAGCTGATAAAAACATTACAATAATCCACAAGTTCATATATACATGACTCCAGACCATCAATTAATGTCTTGTGCATCGAAAAGCTGCATGTTTGTAATATATTTAACTTCAAATATGAGTCCTCTATCCATAATATTGCTTTCTCCAGTAATTTCCTCTGAATCAGGAGAAAAATATGCACAGATCAAGCACCTTTTAAACAAAAACGGTCCAAAACAGTTCTAAACAAATATTTTGGTGGATTTTGATGTGAAAGGACAACAGGGGATGGACTTTCACTAAATGAAACACACATTTTAGCTGGAAGTGACAGTTTAAATTTAAAATGCCTTAATGATAGATTTCTTCCAAACACGCAGCTTTTCGCTTCACAAGACATTAATTGATGGACTGGAGTCATGTGGATTACTTGTGATATTTTTATCAGCTGTTTGAACTCTCATTCTGACGGCACCCATTCACTGCAGAGGATCCATTAGTGAGCAAGTGACGTTCTAAATTTTGATGAAGAAACCAACTCATCTACATCTTGGATGGCCTGAAGGCGAGTAAACTTTCACCACCTTTTCATTTTTGGGTGAACGATTCTATTAAAATGTAAAGTTTCTACAAGGTTTTGGAATCATACCGCACAACTTGCGCTGCAGCTTTGGAGATGATGCATATAATCAGCATCCAAGTTTCCTCAGAGGTGAAAATTTGATAAATATGCTTGTTTCTACCTAGACTTCCCTCAGACATAGCCAACATCGCCCTCCGCGATTTCTATCTCGATGAAAAAATAAATATCCTGGTAACATAAGAAAACCGATAGCCAGATTGAAGCAAGACACCAGAGCTGGCCACAAGTCAAAATCTGTGGAAACAACAACAACTAGAGAGCCAAGTTGTGGAGGTTTTGGAGTTTGATTTAGGTAGCACAGTGAATGTACTGACAATGCAATTAGAAGAACCTGTAATTCCTTTCATAGGTTAGGATCCTCTGAATTATGGGTTCGCTGCCAGTCTGTTCTCACTTACTGGAGAAAAAAAAAAAAGTCTCAATGGTTTTGAAGGCTGCAGTGACATATGGCTTTAGCAAGTACACAAGCAGCTCAAAGCGTCCTGTGGCTGGCAGAGAAAAATCAAAGTATTAATTTTCCCTAAACGAATGCCACAACGAGTTAAAAACAGACCTCACGTCAAAACAAAACTGAGGTGACAAATGCAGTAGAGGAAACTGGGGAGTGACAAAAATTTTTTTTTCTAAAAGCATCAATGTTTTGCTGTTGTTTAGAGCTTTATGTGTTAAAATAAAGATGATATACCTAAGTTTAAAAAAGTTATATTTATTAAGTGGTTCGCTGCTTCCTTTCGGAGAGCAGAAGATGAGCAGTGCACATTTGGTTCAGATAGGAAGTACGTCACTCTTCGTTCTCCTCATATGTGGTCTCATCAAAGGGCCGGTCCAATGAGGGAAGAACTTTGTGCCGCGAATACTTCAGATGCAGCAGATCGCCGACTTCACTGATCACATCCAGCGCCTGAAAACAATCATCATGCTCCATTACTTTCATGGTTACACATGTAAGTCATAACATGCTAATGCTGAGAAGCAGCTGCCACCTACCATGCAGTACTTCAAAAGTTTGATATAATATAGTCATGGCAATGCTAGCTGCATTGTTTATACTGCAATTGATTCCATACAGATTTCTGGTTCAAGTTACCATGAAATGCACAAAATGTCAATTATTAAAAAAAACTTTAGGCCTATATACTGTATATTCTAAAAAAAAAAAAATTTGTATTATTATTTTAAATTTAGGCCTATATACTGTACATTCTATATTCACGATACATTCATGATTAATTGAGCAACACTGTAAAAAGCTGCTTAGATTTGGTATGTTCAATGAACTGATTCAAACTTTGAATCAATGAATCATTTGAATCATCACTTAAAAATGTTCACACAAGTCTCTGCTTGACATCTTTCACATATTACAATGTTTTAGCCAAATATGCTGATACAGTTATTTTTGTGCATATAAATAAAACAATTTCATATTAATATTTAAATGGCATTTAAATATTCTTCTGTGTGTTCATCGGTCATAAACAATGTTAATACTTTAAAACTAGATTTTCACTATTATTTATTACTAGATTTTACTATTTGCATTAAGCATTTCTTTAACAAATCTGATGTCTGTCTGGTTGAAATGATGGTTTCTCGATTTTAAAATAAAAAAAATAAGTAGACAAAGTACAATACATATAGAATAAAATAGAAGACAAATAAATAAAAGTTAAGTTATATACAAAATGTCACCAAAAGGCTAAAAAATATATTGACATTTTTTCCAACCTTAAAATCTTCCTATTTTTATGTACTTTGTACAATTTTAGTCATTTATCAATGGAAGAAATGCTATAAAATATGTCAGAAGGAGACTGAATAAAAATATGAATATATGAATAAAAGCATCTGCTAAATGTAAAATGTAAATATATATATACACACAAATACATCTATCTATATACACACACACAAAGCAACAAAAATACGGTGATATATTGTTCCATTAAACTGCCCAGCTCTAAACACTTTTCTTATGCACTTTGTACAATCTTAGTCATCCTGGAAGAAATGCAAGAAAATATTTCAGAAAGACACTGAATAGAATAGAATAGAATAATTAAAGATATATACGAAATAATAATCAAAAGGTGAAAAAAATATATTGTGATATAATTTTTTCATGAAACTGTCCAGCCCTAAACCCTTTAAACTTTAGTTATGCACTTTGTACAATCTCTGCTATTCAGCAATGGAAGAAATGCAAGAAAACATGTCAGAAGGACACTGAAAAATGTGTTGACGTGATAACTGGTCACATCAAAGTACACAGTGTTTTCTTAAGCACGGGAAGGGGGGCTGACGGCCGGTGTGCTTTTCACCATAGTTAAATCAAAGTGTCCTTGGGGAGGCAGATTAAGATGCTCTTTGATCTGCTGCCAGTGCAGACCCCTGTGGCAGGCGCTGCTTATGTAAACCCCTCAACAGCGGCCTCATTCAAGACCTGCATTAATTTATAGCGCAGGACAGTTTGAGGAGGAGCCTGGAATTCTTTAGACAGTGATTATTTTCAAACATAAAAGTTGTATCAAGTTTGAAGTACTATATTTCAGAAGATTGATGGACAGGGGTTTGAACTCAACGTACAGAGACGACAGACGTTTCTGGTCTAATTCCTGTTGAAAGCCTTCCTTCTTGAAATGTAAAGCACATTTCAACCAAACTCACCCTATGGGGCTCTGTACTTCGACTTTTACATCAGTATGTCATGAAGGCTCAGTTTTTTTTCCATTAAGTCAACATATTCCATTGTAAACACTAAAATGTATGGCATGAGAAACAAAGCCTAGTAAAAAGGGTACAATGCTGCTTTGAAGTGATCTAAATTAATGGATGTACTCGCTGTGGCAAGAAAACGAGTAGTTACCCTGTCCAGCATTTCCTTGGTGTGGGCCGCAGAAATACAGAAGCGGGCTCTGGACTCTATGATTGGCGTGGCTGGGAAGCCCACCCCCACTACTCCAATGTTTCTCTTCAACATCTCCCGACCAAACGCCCTGGAAACACAGACACAACCTCATCAATTTTCATGAAAAGATTTAAGAAGTTCTTTCCAAACTAAGCTTTCCCATGCGCTTGTTTTTGTTCTATTATGAGGCACTATTATGAATCTATTATCCATTTGAATTTATTTTGACGTATATAGACCTGAACCCTTGTTAAACAAGAAATTTGTCTTCAAGAGTATTACTTCACCTACAACTGGAAATTCAGTCATTATTTATTCACCCTCATGTCATTTTAAAACAGAGTATTGCAAAAAAAAAAAAAAAGATATTGTTTTTTGGTAATCAAAAAAAAAACCCCACAAACATTTGAAATGTTGTCCTGGCAAATAACTGAAACCAATGTTTTGAAACTAAAACTAAGATCAAATTTAATTAGAGCTATGATAAATATTTCTAAAAAATTGAAAAAAACAAAAAAAAAATAAAAAAATAAAAAAAATAAAAAAAATACTAAAACGTACCTAAAATTAAATGTTGATTTTGCTACAGAAATGTAAATCAGAGACACTATGAATGTCTTAAATGCTCTTATAATTGTGAGTTGCAAGATTAAAAAAGGATCTTAAAATAGTCTAAAAAGTGCATTAAAATAAAAACATAAAAATATTAGCCAATTCAAAATAATAATAAATACTTTAATAGTATATTAATAATACTAAAATAACACTGGAACACAAAGGAAGAATGCTTTAAAGGATGAATAAAGTACTAGCAAAATAGTGCATATGACTTGTGCACTATATTCTTTAACTTTGGAAATCTGAGGAACAGACTTAAATTCAAATCATTGACTCAAGTCAAATCATACGTTTCATTTGATTTTCAGAGCTGCATACTGAGCTATCATGAGGCTTTGAAACACTTGCAATATAGTGCATAAGCAGTACAGACGTATTACAAACATTTATCATGACTTTATGAGCATTTTAGAGCTTGACAGGTGTCACTACGTAATATGTACTTCCATTTTAGGAAAACATGGAGTCAGAAATTATTTAAACTTTCTCATTTTGTGTTTCATTGAACAAAGTACCAGAATGTGTGTTTTTTTTGGGAGGGGATTTTTGTGTGAACTACTTCTTTAATTTGTAGGATATTAGCATGCATGAGTAAGTATACTGAGAGATTGAAAAAAAGAGAGAGAAAAAACCGAACCCTAATTTGGCGGGCATGTAGAGCATCATGGGTACCACAGGTGAGTCATTGTTGCCATAGATGATGAATCCCATCTCCTGCAGTCTCCTACGGAAATAGACTGTGTTTTCAGCCAACCGCTGGATACGTGAAAGGCCTGAAACCAAGAAACACACCCAAAACATTAAGCTCAAGTTTTCAGGGGGAAAAAAATAATTCTGTCATCTGGCACTCCGCATCTTTTTCCACAGCCTTTCATGCGATCAGACGATTAAAATTCACCAAGCCACAAAACTCATTACTTCAGATACTAGAAAAGTCGACCACCTGAGCTACAAACTTTATACTTAACACTTCACGATCGGTAGATCTAAAAACTGTTCAAGAAGAAATATTTAATACCTGCTGATTTTATACCACATTTTAACTTTACCCCTTTTTTATATCACCAAGGCGCATGCCATTCGTACACAGAAAAAAAGTATCAGATCCATCAAAGCTTGACGTCTAATGGCAGAAAGATTTTAATCAGCTGGCTAAACAAAACCCTGGTGCTGCAGGTTACAGAAGCCTGCAACAATCCACTGTGTGATTGGTGCGGAAGGAGAATACAACAATGAGAATAATACTGCAAACAACCATGGTTCCAATAATCCTGACAAAAACAGGAAAATTAGTGTCTTGGTTTTTCAGCAGCTCCCTCTTTAAGTGGGATGTATGTTCCCTGGGGGAGGATTGCTTAGCGATCCACGTCAATGGAGCTCATAAAACACTCAATCCACCGCAGTGATCTGAGAGCCACGCTAAAGGTCTATCGTTTCTGAAAGCCTTGGCTCTGCTTCGTCAAACATTCCACGCATGCTAAAAGCTTGAACAGAGGAATTTCCAGCTCTGTGACAATGTCTCACCCCGGTGTCATCCAGATGCCAAAAATCTAGCAATTGTCATACTTGCCGTGCCTGCAGGGTGACAAAAGGTCACTGAAAAGTTGCTCTACTGTTATGACTTGACATTCTGTCTGGCCTTGTAATATTCTGCTTTTTTAGGGGTTTTGCAAAACAACGGTTATAAAGAAAGAAGGGATCCCAAGGTTGAACAATTCGGTCTGGTCTATATGCTGGGCTATTGAGGTTCCATCTGATGAGCCCTTGTGAAAGGAGACTTGACTGGCTGTGAAACTGGACTCCTTTCTCAATCCCCTATGTAAATTGGCCACTGTCAGATAAAGCAGGTTCCACGAGTCATGACCGGGTCAGCTGCTCTGTGTTAAGGAAATTAAGCCTGGCCAATGTGTAACATTAAACACACTGGAAGCCCAGTTTCATTTCTGGTGATTTCGGTTCCTTGCCCAACTAAAGTAGCACTACAAACTAAATGTTCAGATCAAATCTTTTAGTACTACCTGGTTCACCCAAAATTAAAATTCTGTCATCATTTAGTCACCCTCGTCGTTCCAAACCTGTATGACTTTACTTTCTTCTGTGGGACACCAAAGAAGACATTTTTGAAGAACTGTTTTTGTCCATACAATGCAAGTCATTGGGATCCAAAACTACACCTGACAACACTGACCACCATTGTATGGGGAAGAAAACACTGATGCACTTTCCAAAACATTTTATTTTGTGTTCCAGAGAAGATTGATGTCATTAATATCATGTTTTGACTCATATCAATATTCCTAAATTTTGGATAAATCATGCCGCTCTTAGGGTCTCATTAGTCCAATTCAAACGCGTTATTTTGAAAACCATTTTAAATATAGCAAAGTTAAACACTAATGTTCAATAAACAAAAACAGTACGGTTCAAAAGTCTGGGGTCAGTAAGATTTTAAATGTTTTTCAAAACAGAAAGGATACATTTAAATTGTTAAAAAACAAAACTGAAAGAAAAGAACTGACAAAAATCCTTTGTAACATTTATAAATATCTTTTCTGTTTTTTTTTTTTTTGTGACTTATCAAAGAATCTGTAAAGATCGTCACCGTTTAACAAAAATATTAAGCAGCACAACTGTTTTCAATTTCTATGAAATGTTTCACCAAGGCACCAAATCTGCATATTAGATTATGATTTCTGAAGGATCATGTGACACTTAAGACTGGAGTAATGGCTGCTGAAAATTCAGCTTTGCCATCACAGGAATACATTACATTTTAAAATATATTTAAATACAAACAGCTTAATTGTAGTAATATTTCACAATTTTAAGGTTTTTACTGCATTTTTAATAAAATAAATGCAGCCTTGATGAGCATAAAAGACTTTTCAAAAACTTTTGAACTGCAGTGTGTATTTATAAATTTGGAGCAATGCTAAACCACCTTCTTTCTGTTTAGAAGCTGTTAAAATTCTTAATCTAGTTTCATTTTAGAAATGATGCCCAAATTGAGAACACATTCCAGCAGCAACTGCAAGAAGCTGAATCGCTCAGGAGGACGAGGTGTTAAATCGAGGCTATTATGTTTGACAGCCCTAACAATTAAGGAACCTGTAGAGGTTCTAATGAACGGCTAGAGAGAATTGATCAGCTACGCAAACAGCTCAGGTGAATAACTCTATGAAAATGAGTATCTGAAAGCAATAGCCATTAACGGAAGTTCAAGCTGCCCAACATTGGGCCATTGAGATAGCGAGCCAGGGCCGTAGGGCCTTGGGGGAGGGCGAGTGCACCGAGGTGGAGCATGAGTCTCCAAAGTAAATCTTTCTGGGGTACCTTTTCAACAGCTAGTTTCACAACGCACACCCCCGCTAACTTCTTCCAGACCCAAAGCTGGAGGATCTGGAGCGAGAGAGGCAGCGAAAGGGACCGAAAGAGCTTCCAGATGTGGGGACCATTTCCCTTTTTTGAAACCCCAGTTCCTCCTCACTTCCTTTTCATCTGAAGGGAGGAGATAAGTAAAAGCACCAGGAGTTGAGGGCGGCTGACGTGCCGCAAGCCTCTGCGCCCCTTACGAGGACCTCTCTGGAGAAGGGCAACAGGAAGCAAAGCAGCTCCTTCCAGGCTCAAATCTGTGGCCTCAATCACTCATGGGCTGCAAAGGCGCTCTAGCTAGCAGCTGTCCTGATGCTGAAGTTCAAGTCAGCGGAAAGTGAACGGGGGATTTTACACCCGTTTATGGGTTGACTCATTTCACAGTCATCCACATTCACTCCTCTGATTAGTAACATCGCTTTTCCTGTGAATTCAAGACACATTTTACATTTACACTAGCATTCAAATATGGGGTCAGTTAGCTTATTTTTTTAGAGAAACTAAAACTTGTATTTAGCAAGGACACATTAAATTAATCAAAGGCAGGGCCGCGTTATCCTAATAGGCAACATGGGCTGCAATCCAGGGCCCCGAACACTAGGGGGCCCGCGAGACAATTCTCTTTTGCATTTTAAATAGGGTTGCCAACCATTCCGTATAATACGCAATCATCCCATATTTAAGGCATCAGTTTGTCCCATATTTGCAGGCATACGCCGTATGACCACCTAGACCATACAAATAACAAATTAATTATTCTTTTTCCAAATCATTGTTTGACTTGTGAACGTAACCGCTCCAGAAAGGCTGGACCAAATGACCAAATGGAATCCTCTGCCGCCTAGTCGCTCCCGCTTCATAGCGAGTGGGACTTGTATTTTGATTTCTGCAAATCAGTTTGGGTGAATGCAAAGACATGATTGTTGACCGTAAGCACAACATCCAGCTAGAAAACATACAATCTACCTGAGGGAAGACACCTTTCACTATTGTAATTTAATGTTGCTAAACAGAGAAACAAAACTAAACACTTTTAAAATGTCTAGAACTTCTAGCATATTAGAAGAAGAGCAGGAAGAAGCCCTTTTTAGTGGCGAGTGATTTTTAATTTTATTTGCTGGGCTGTTGTGATTTGTAAGATTATTACTCGATAATATTGTTTAATTTATGCACATAATTTTTTGCCTCCTATGGGATAATGACGTGCACACTGTGTTTGTTATAACGTGTGTGTCTTTATACGGTGTTTGATCGCATATTCGATTGACCAATTAATTCAATAAAACAGGTGTGTAAACGGGGGAGGGGGGCAACTAGGGGGGGGCCCCGCAAAGGCTTAGCTCGTCACTGGTCAAAGGTAATAGACATTTATATATAATGTTACAAAATATTTATATTTCAAATAAATGCTGTTCCTTTGAGCTTTCTGTTCATCAAAGAATTTTGAATTTTTGCTTCCACAAAAAACGGTTTTCAACATTGATAAGAAAACACCAAACCAGCAGATTAGAATGATTTCTGAAGGACCATGTGACACTGAAGACTGGAGCAATGATGCTGAAAATCCAGCTTTGCATTCACAGGAATAGATTTAAATTGACACTAAAATAGATAACAGTATATTTTAATATTACATTTTTACTGTACTTTTGATCAAATAAATGCAGCATTGGTGAATTTAAGAAACTTCTTTCATAAACATTAAAAAAAAGAAGTCTTACAGACACTAAACTTTTAAATGGTAATGCATATCCTATAAAAGTCATTGTTCTTAAAAATATCATGACTTGCTTTACATGCAGGATTTCAATTACATGTTTATTTCAAAGCTAAATTTAAAGTCCAACGACAAATAATTAACATGTTATGTTGTTAAACAACAGTACAATCCACTGTAATTCTATCCCTCACAGCCTCATTTTAATTTCTGTAAAAAATTAAATATGATGCTACCCTGACTAATGTCTATAAATCAATAATGAGATCCACTGTTGACCTTTTCAGTAACAATTAGATGTTGCAGCTCTAGTCATTGATGGATGCTAGAGTAGGTCTGTTGGTTTGGAAAACTTGCACAACCATGGAAGTGTCAAAGAAACAGAAGCACATTACAACATCTGGAATAACAATCCATTACCCTGCTCTAACGGGGGTGTGGGTAAACACATTCTTACACCTAAAACATGTGTATCTGCCCTCTCTCACAGAGCAAGTCAACACCTCGAGACAAAGATGAATGTCCAGTGTTTGTCAAGTCTGCCTGTGTGTACAGAGAAGTAACCAGGCTTAACAATGAGATCAGGTATGCTCATCACCACACACCACAGAAAGATAAAAATGCCAGCTTGGGTAACTAATGAGATTTACGAGGCAAAATCTTTCGAATTCTCAAACTTTTTGCTAATTTCCCCCTGAGAATGAGCAAGGCCAGGAATATTTCTTATCTGCTTGTTTGTGTGGGGACGTCAGGAGTTTGGGATGGTTTGAAAGCCAGATCTGATCAAAATAAAACTTTATTTCCCTTCAGGCCAAGGACACGTCGGACTGTGAAACCACTAGACTGTGAAAGCATCTGCATCTGTATTCAGAAACAATAAATGAATTGAAAATGTAGGCCAGTCCAGGACAAACCAAAGAAAAGTTTTTAATTTGGCTTGTTTTCCAGTAAAAATGTCTAAAAATCCTTAAAACAAGATAATATTTTATGCACTGGTGCTTCAAATAATTTTAAGAGTTGTTTTAATAGACTGTATTTTGAATAAAAGTGTTTTTGTCTTACTGCACTGACATACTTTTTCACTTGTTTTTAGCTTGTTTATACTTAAAGTTAAATCTGCCCGTGCAATTAAATAGAATTCAATTGTATTAAACATTAAAAGGTACACTCAAAAAAACAAGTCTTAATATTGTACACAGTGTTGCTTCTTAGCTAAACTGATCTTGTTTTAAGGATTCTAAGATATTTTAACTGTAAAATATGGAATAACTAGAAAACATTTTTTTTGCAGTGTGCATGGAGGAGAAATGCAAACAAACCACTCAATGAAATGAAAACTATATAATGAAAAACTCTACATAATAGTTATCCTGATGATGAAATCGGCTACACTGACTAAAATTACCCAGGTACAGTGAACATCCAAGTATGACATCCAAAGCAAACTTGGCACATGAAAGTAGGTGTCAAATTGCCTTCAAGAACTATTGAAACAATTTAATATTGCATAAGCTAGAAAAGTGGGATTGAAATCTTTGTTTTGCCACAACAGAAACGAAATGAAACTTTATGAAAGAATATAAATTGTAAACCTGGCAGTAAATGAGTGCTGGAGGCTATTTGTTCACACTGAAGTCACTTGTCAGATCAATACAGTGCTGCAGGCTTCAAATCAAACATGTGCGTAAAACAGAGCAGATCAAGTGTGGCTGGAGTTGGATGCATAATCTGAAAATGAAAGGACCAAAAAAAGCAAGGACAAATGAGTTTCAGTTCCCATGAGGATACACAGGATGTCTCCCAGTTGACCTTTGCTTGATTAGTTTTCTTTGTGCATCAACCCCCAACAAACACTCTTGATTGTTCAGGTCCACCTTTGTTCTCACTCTTAGATGCTCCAATATCAGTTAATCTACATAAATGTCATCAGTTAATCAGTAACCTGTTATTACTGTGTGCATCTAAAAGCCCCAAATGCACTCAAATACTTTTGCACAGCAATTCTTTGTAGTTCTGGATAAATACTGAATTTGTGTGCATGTGATGAATGTTTTTTGGTTTGAAATTCCCCCCCAAAAATCCAAAATTAGTCAAATGCACTAATTTACAAGAACGGAGAGATATATATACACATATTCTTATTTAGAATTTTTAATGATCGGAACTTTTTAATAATTTTTTTCTAGTCTCTTCTCGATTGGCATTGTCTCTCTATAATTAACTGCATTTTTTTCTTGAAAATAGAAATAATTCTATATATATAAAAAAGCACCTTATTAAATGGCAAACCAGAGCTGGGTCTTCTCATATCATAGGTCAAGAGTTTAGATCTTTTTTTGCATCAATGTGAGATGCTGGTGAAAGTCAGGAAGTCCATTAGCAGGTGAAGGAGAAGAGAAAAGTCTCTGAGAGACAGCAAGATGTTCTCAGGGGACATTTTTAAGGATGATGGAAACAATAAGTCTTTGTAAGGAGATGAAAATAGCCCTAAGCCAAGCAAAGTAATACTCATATTAGTCATATTGAGCACTTCACCTGGACCCGGCAGACCGGTAGAGCCTGTTTGTTGTAGCTGCCAGCGTTGATTGAGTGGCAGGGGGAAAACAGGCAGTTTGGTGGGTCTAACCAAAAGGCCAGATCACACTAGTTACATGGGTAATTGTTAACACATTTCTGAGGTTTAAACTCAGCTAAATATTTTACCTGGACGGAGTCTGTGTACAGCTGTTGAACTAATCAGTCTCATTTCATGAGCGCTGGGAAATTGTATGAAGAAAAATCTCACATCGACAGATCTTTTTTTTTTTCCCCTCCTCGTCTAACTTCAAAGTGATCCTTGAGAAACACTTATTTCAATTTCTGGGCCAAGTTTATCCAGAGCGCACAGAGCAAACAAACATAAAGATTGTATTTTCACAGTGAAATAAAACAGCCAATAAAGCAAAGACAAGAACAACGGAGTTGACAAAGTAAAGGGACGCTTTTCAGTGAATGATGTGCAGAGGAGAACAGGAAATAACAAGAAGACGCGACTGTTTATTGTACGACTGATTGCCAGATGAAAAAAAACAAAACAAAACACATTGGCTGATTTTAATGAACACCATCTCGTGACACAACATTCTTGTTTGAAATGTTTGGCATCTTGATCTATATCTATGCCACCTGTATTATCTGCTGCAATATGCAAGTTCTAGAATGAGACTAATGTTAAAAAAAAAAACATCTGGCAGGTAAATAAGTGTACACATGTAATGTAAAGCAGCTTCAAAATGCTGAAGACCATCCATAGTACATCCTTGCAAGCTGATTATCCATTTTTGGGTCAATCCTGCCACCTTGTGGTGCACTCAACAACACACAGTTGACTATTTACTTGCCTAAAAAAATGTCAATTCTGTCTGTTTACTCGCTCTCATGTCATTCCAAACACGTGATTGCATAATTTCTCTCTTCATCACACAAAGCTATTGTATGGCTTCATGAGACCTGTACACAAGCCATGTGAAAAACTTATGTTTTTTTTTCTTCCCCTTTTCAAAGCTTAAAAGCTTCGGTTCACACTCATTAGGAAAAAACAGCCACTATATTATTCAATATTTCTTCTTTTGAGTTTTATGGATGAAATAAAATAACATGGTTTTGGAACAGCATGAGGGCAAGTAAATGATAATATTTTTGGCTGCCTCAGATTCTATGAGAATCTGTGAATATGAAAAAATACAAAGAAAAATAAAGTAGGTAAAATAAAGTAAAACTCACCTATTGTTGTTCCATCCTTCCCCATAATGCACTTCATAGAAGTAAGGATTTGCTCCACGACAGGAAGCGACATAGTGGTGGCGTAAATTGCACTGTGAGAGTGAGTTCGCAGGTAGTCGATTAAATCCTAAAGCATAAAAAGCAAGATGTTTCATAATGACAAAATGCAAAATGTTCTGTTGGCTTTGTATATCAGTTAAACAACTGAGTTTTACAAATGACTGTAAGGAAATTATACACTATTGTTCAAAACTTAGTATGTTTTTAAAAAAAATTATATGTATATATATTAGTGCTGTCAAATGATGAATCACGATTAATTTATGTTTACATAATGCGTGTACTGTGCATATTTATTATGTATATATATAAAAATACACACATGCATGTATTTTTCCAATGTTTTTTTTTTATGTTTATTATAAATAAATGATTTATAATATAAATGAGATGAATATAAATACAGACATGTAAATACATGTAAATATTTTCAACATACATACTGTATGTGCGTGTATTTATATATACATAAATATACACATATCATGCAAACAAAAACTTTTATTTTGAATGCGATTAATCGCAATTAATCATTTGACAGCACTAATATATTAATATATCTTCAGCAAGGATGCATTAAATTGATCAAAAGTGACAGTAAAGACTTGCATGTTATTTAAAAAAAATAATGTTTCACATTAAATCACATTATAATAATATATAGCTTTTTACTGTATTTTTAGACATTTTTAATAAATGCAGTCTTGGTGATCATAACAGATTTCTTTAAAAAAAAAAAAAACTCTTGAATGGTAAGTGTATATTTGCTCAATATTTTTTTACTTTTCACAACCTTTGTATTAAATAAAAACATAAAGAGAGTATATAACAAATTATTGTTTGGACTTCTGCTATTCATAAAATTTATAAATTGGCACTTGAAGTGTATACCTTCCTCCCTCCTACGTATCCACCAGCAGCACTGAAGCTCTTTGTGAAGGTGCCCATCATGACATCTACATCTTTGGGGTCCAATCCAAAATACTCCACCACCCCTCGACCGTTGAGTCCTAATGCCCCAATACTGTGAGCCTCATCCAGATAAAGATAGGCCTTGTACTTCTTTTTCAGGGCTATAACTTCTGGCAGCCGTATAATGGAGCCCTCCATACTGAGTAAATAACAGGTTACATTAAACTTTGAAATGTGTGACAATTCATTTGATCATTAAACTGTCAAGAATGCACATGTGATAACACTTGTTCCACACTTGAGAAAGCCACAGCAGTACAGAATGCACATTTGCAATAATGAAATTAATTTGAGGTAAACCAAATAGTTTAATCACCTGTAGATGCCCTCCATAAGAATGAGGATTTTCTTCCAGGGTCGATGTGTTCTAGGCTGACCATGAACGATAGCGTCTCTGAGCAACTTCTCCAGGCTCTGCATATCTGCATTTAAGCAAATAAAATGTTTAACCCAGAGTAAAATAACTACATTTGACCCAAAGACTTTTTAACATTTGTGTAAGGCTTTATTCATAAAAAAAATAGAGATAAAATGGCATGATATTGGCGACATAAACTACTGATGAAGTGGTTTTCGTTCATCAGCCATATGAAAACTACGTGGTATTCCGGGGTCATAGTGTAGTAAAATGTTACCTGTGCCCTTGGTAATAATTTAAGGAACCACAGCACATAAACTCAATACAAAGCGTCAGTGCAAGAACTGCTTCAAGCACTTCAGTAATAAGCAATCAGAGTGCTGCTGAAGTTTCCCCAAGCCTCTACAATCTGACTCAAGGGTTTCAAGGACCATTACCTATTCACCTCAAGTTACTTTATCAATTTACAAGCTCATTTATTAATCACTGACAGCCATCTGTCCAAATTGGCAATTTAAATGATTCATTTAGAATAACACAGCTGAAATGCGATGGAGAGCTGACCTTTCCAGTGATAAAATTTGTATTCATGGTGTTTGACTGGACATTAACCAAACTGGCATTCAGAAACAAGTCCAAAAACAATCCAGAATACAAATAGGTAAAATTCAGGACCTCAACTTAGGTCAAGGTCTGTCAATCTTCCACTCAAGCAGTTGGAGCGTCAAGCTTTGTGTGCATTGGAGCTGCACCATACGTTTATTCTTTACCTTTGTGCTGTTAACATCTGTGAACAAGGACTGAGAGTGTTAAGACATACCGATATGGAGATGATATGATAAGATAAGATATGTGCCTGTCAGTGTAAACTCACTGTTGTGTTTAAAGACCCGGATGGTGGAGCTGGACAGCCGGGCTCCCAGTACCAGAGAGGCATGGTTCAACTCGTCACTGAGAATCAGGCATCCCTGCAAACAGAACAAACTGTGTCAGGTCACTGTAAGAAAATGCATTTATTTAAATATTTTAAAATGTCATTTATTCCTAAAGCAGCTGTTACTCCATTCTTCATTTTGACAGATCTTTCAGAAATCATTCTAATATGCCGATTTGGTGCTCATGTAACATTTCTTATTATCCATCACAGTTGAAAACAGTTGTGATGCTTAATATGTTTTGTGGAAACCATGATATTTTTTATATTTATGATTTTTTTGATTGACAAAAAGTCCAAAAGAACAGGATTTATTTGAAATCGAAATACAACATTTAATGCATCCTTGCGGAATAAAAGTACTTCCTTACTGACTACGTTATTTGAATAGTGTATATAGAAATTCTTACATTTTTTAATTAGCTTTTATAATGATGCCTTTTAGAAATGTGAGTGAAAGCTTTTTTGCTGCGTCTTTTGTCTTCGTTTTTGTAATGCGTGCCTTTCGCAATAATACGCATTCTTTAAAATCAGTTTCGATCATGTAAATCTTGAAAGTCAAGCATTTTAGTGCTAAATCACTCTTGCCCTGCAACAGGAAGTGAGGTTGTGAAATCTCTGTGGTGAACTTGCAGCTAAGTGCAAGTTTCCTGTGGCGATTAAGTTATGCCTTATCAAGTGCATTACATTGTGTGAGCTACACAAACTGTTTTGAGTTGGAACCGGTGGTCTGTCTGTACCCTTACAGCAATCTCCTCCCTCTGCACTGGTGATAAAATATGACATATCCACCCAGTGTGCTTAAACCAACAAAGGAAAACATTCACACACCAGAAACTTATGTATCAATTAAACAAGCACTGACAGGTCAAGGCAGGATCCACCTGTGCTGACACTCCTATGAATTTTAGGAGTTGCCTGGGTGGTTTATCACAGCAAGAGATAGAGACAGAGGAGCTGTCAAAGCAGAAGAGAGATAGTGAGGAACCTCAACGGTCTAGTGCTTCAAACCTTGCCAACTAACGCAGGAATGTTCATGGAGTTGGTTGCAAACCCCATGCCGAAAACCATAGCCGACTCCACTCCCAGGAATGACGCCGCCAGTGTCTCCAACTCTTCATGCCTGTCGAGGTTGCCTAAGCAAATCACACAAATAAATCAGCTAATGCAAGCAAACACTCACTCACTCCAAACAGTAGCTAGAGAAGCAACACCTGTGTTTATTTCGAAAGTAAAGTCATCCTAGAAAGCTCCTACATAAGCCCATAAAATAACTAGATTCAAAGACAGCATGAAATGAAAAGTCAGTGTGTTTTCTAAACGCATATTATCGATCATTTGGTGAACAATTCATAATTCATGTTATGTTTCACTTTTAAAACAAATCTTAACCGAAATGTCATAACTGAACCATTCAGTGAAAACGACAGACTTCTTTCATCCATCTTCTCCATTTCTTTAGTCCATTTAAAACCTGCCACTTTCTTACAATCAACAGGAAGCTAGTATTCAACTGATCTGCCTGTATCTAATCAACAAGCAATAGACAAAACCAAGCCTCCCGCCCAGTGTTGCCAAGTCCACGGTTTCCTTGTGGAGTTTGTTTACTTTAACACTGTTGCCGTGGCTTGTTTTTCATGTCCGTGGGTTAAAGTGACCCCAAGAACGTGAAATGTATCCCCTGGAATTTTACCAGGAGAACCTCCACAAAAAAAAAACTTGTATTTTACCCCCCCGGAACATGATTTTTTACCACGATTGGACTAGTTTTGGGCTAGTTCTGAATAGCAATTGGGCGGGCTTTCTTGTGAAAACCTGGCAACCCTGATCCCGCCCTACATTTTTCTTGTTTTTCGATAATCTGTTATACTTGGATGTAGGACACACAATACAGAAGAAAAGATGTGTCATAATTCAGTTTCACTGCAAAACTTTTTACATTAACCAACACAAAAGATGCTGCCAATGTTGGAGACAGCCAGACAGCTTTCACAATATTTTTCTAATATTATCTAACATCTAGAATGTGTAAGCCAAAGTTCTTTAATTAGCATGCTTAGCTTTAGCCGTTACACAGTTTATCTGGTAAAATTCTCTCAGAAAAGTTGAAAATGTCTCAATTCAAAACGTATACATTTTTACATTCCACTATCCTGTGTATCACAATTTTAAACACAAAAATGCTTTCTGTGCGACTGGCCCTTAGTTCTACATTGTGTCCTCTTATTCTCCAGTGTCAAAAACTTAAAAGCACACTTTTCCTTAGTAACCCACACAATTTGAGCTATCATGTCAGAAGCACAAATGGTACATAGAATGAGTTGTATGCCTATGCTTAAAGGGGTCATATGATGCGATTTCAAGTACTCCTTTCTCTTTGGAGTGTTACAAGCTGATTGTGCGTAGATAAGATTGTCCTTGATTGTCCCTGAAGTTGCAAAGACTAAAGTCTCAAAACTAAAGAGATATTCTTTATCAAAGCTAAGACTCTGCCACGCCCCCCTAAAACGGCTTGTTCTAACACGCCCCCACATATCTACCTCACTATGTGGAAATATTAGCATAATGCCGCCCAAATGACACGCAAAGAAAGAAGGCGTGTCTTCAGTAACCGCAGTTAGTGTTGAAGCAGCCATGTCAGGGAGACGCTGTGTGTTTCTAGGCGAAAGCAAAAGCACTTTATTTGGCCTTCCGAAAGTAGATGCATTTAGGAGTCTTTAAGATTACTTACAACAGAGCAGCAATGCATTTTATGGATGACCGGTAATTCTGACTTTGGAGGTAATTCTGACTTTGCTATGACCATCTGGCGCTTCTGAATCAGCTACTGTTTTGTGTATTAGTTTAAGTATTTGCATTGACTGTTCCAATGCGGAGTTTTGCGCATTGTGTGTGTGTGCGCTTTCGGGCTCTGTCTTTACATTTATTTTGAAAGCTAGCTCGCGATTATGGTAAGGGGGCGTTTACATTATTTTTTCTTTTTTGGGAAATGAAAGTGCTTGCGGTGTGTTCGGCCAATCACAATGCACTGGGTCAGCTGGCCAATCAGAGCAGACTGCGCTTGTCGGAAGGAGGGACTTTGTAGAAAACGAAGCGTTTGAGAGAGGCGGGGCATAGAGGACAATAATGTACAGTATTTGAAAAATAATGTTTTTTTAACATAAAGCATGTAAACATATTCTGTTACACCAAATACACAAACCAATGATCTTTAAAAAAAGCATCATATGACCCCTTTAATGCTTAAATGTGCCTTATGGACATTTACGTCCAAATATTTCCCAAAAAGCAAGTTACTAATAAGCGCTCACCCATTTCCTGTCTAGTGCTGGCCACGCCCACCCCAAATTTCACCGTCACCTCTCCAGCAGCTGTGGCACAGGCGCCTGTGTTCTCTGCAAAGCCCAGATAATTATACGAGCCAAGGTTTATCACATCCTTCACCACTCGCCCGGTGTACCTGAAAGAGCACAATACACTTGCGTAAGATTTCTTTTGAGCCAAAACAAATCCTTGACGACCCTAGACTGGATTGTAAGTCTCATGCAACCTCGGTAACCTCATATTTCAAGTTATAATCAAGTCCTTTCACTATCAGCCTTCCTTTTGAAAGCTTATTGTACATTCGCTTGAAAGTGACCTTGATATTATAATCATTAGATTAATGCAGCTCTAATCTTGGGAGGTAAAACAGTCAAAGACATGGTGTTTTTTTCCTGTTCAGGTCCAAGTTGGCCTACTTACTCAAAGGTCCAGTTGTAATCATTGGAACTGCATTCAACAAGGTCAAAAGTGGCCCCAGGAACACTGCAAATGGGCCTGTTCCAGCTGTCCCGAATCCTCATGTATATATTCCTTGTGTAAAAATTCTCAAAGTCTTGATAAAGTGGAACAAAGTCCTGGAGAAACAAAAAATAAGAAAGTAAGAAAGAAAAAAGAACAGATTCACATACTTGATGATCATCTTTGTTGACTTCCTGAAAACAACTCCTTACATTTGGGTGACTAAGTTGACTTGGATCCAATATTTTAGGAAGAATAACATTCATAAAAGGCGTGTAGAAAAACAAAGCTCAACCTTTTAGTGCCCTAAAGTACTTTACAGTAACGGTAAACTGCACAATATCCTTCCTCTGACCTAATAACCTCTTCCTCTCAAAACTTACACCAATAAATTACTATAATGCTTTACACAGCTTTATGGAAATTACACAATCTTTTCAGGCATATGAGTTTTCATAATTTAAAAACTGCTTACATAATTTTTAGTTTTTGTAATTTAATCTTAAAAAAACGTTCCTTAACATGAAACTGCCCGGGAAATTTTACAATAAATCACTTTATTTATAACAAAAAGTTTCCTTTTAACATTAAAATTAGTACACTAGTACCGTGCAAATGTTTGAGGTCAGTAACATTTATGTTTTTGAAAGAAGGCTGCATTTATTTAATCAAAACTTCACTAAAAACAGTAATATTGTAAAATATTATTACAATAACTTTTTTCTAATTAAATATATTTTAAAATGTATTTCTTTCCTGCTGAATAAAAGTACAACCCCCCCCCCCAAAAAAAAAAAACACATACACTTTTGAACTGTAGTGTATGTTTGCTTTTTTTCCACTATGCACACATGACAATGTTTACCTTCTGCTCCTCCCTTTCTCTGGCTGTGTGGCATTTTTCTATTTTCCACTCCCTCATGAAATCCCGCAGATATCCAAAGATCGTGAGGATGCCGTAGCTCATGTACGTGAGCACGGCAAGCAGCATGGGAGTTTCCTCAAAGGACTCGATGAACGGCCTGCTGTAAAGTTCTCCATTGCATGCAGCATGGCAAACCTGTAAAGCAATACCCATTAAAACACTGTAGTCATGGTACCATCGCATTGTGGTTACGGATTACAAAGCATGTAAAATTCAAACATTTGCAGAAATAACAGATTCCTTTTGGTTACTTTAACAGTTTAGTACAGAACCAGTGGCGAGCTTTATTCATGGACACTCTCCAAAAGTCAGATTAACTTGAACAGTTTCAAAGTTTGGCCTCTCATTGCCATTACACATGGTGACCAAAGGATCACGCACAAGTTTCGGACCAAACAGATGAAGCAGTTCATTCAAAACCCTGTGATTTGCAGGCACATGTGACTAGTCATGCTTCACTAACAAATACCACGGAGTCTAGCAACACTGAGCTGTTGCTGAACATTACAACGGAAAGTGAATCTGAGCAGAAGCCGAAAGAGCTGATAGGGCTCTACAAGACAGTTTAGTTGGATGAACAAAGAAGCTGTGACAATAACAAAGCACAGAATATCTTGGGATAGATGAAGCTGACCGATTTCCCACTCAAAACACTTGCAGTACAGGAGGCACATGACAGAAATTCCTAGAGCTTTAACTTGAATCATGAGTTGCTTACAATCACCCGCACAAGACACTGGTATGAGATCAAGATCTTGACTTCCTCAGTGCATTTGCCTATTTAGATATACGATCCATTAATAATAATAATGTTTGAATATTACAAAAAAATTCAATACAGATTAAAATTATAAAGTGTTACTAAAACCCACATTATTATAATATAAAGACTAATCAAATATTGGCTAAAAGTAGAATTGTATTACCTATATAGGGCTTTTTTGATCAATCTATAGTTCTATTTTCTATAACTTTAAATAAAATATACTAATATACCTTTCCGTATATAAATGAGTATTAATGAAAATATTCACATCAACTACATACAGATTATAAATTAGAATGCACACTAGTCAACATTTGAAGGCGGATCAAAAGTTGTCCTAAAACATATAAATATATATAAATATAAATCTATATTATTGAGTATACCATATTACTAGAACATGGCTGGCTGGCACTTTTTGTCCAGTTAATTTTTATCCAATTTCTCAGAGTTGGTCAATATTAAAAGTCCTTGAAATCAAAAAAAAAAAAAAAAAGTTGTTAATGTTGAGACACTAGTATCTTGATTGGCCGTTTTCAATGCATTTTTACTTGCATGAACGCAAATGCAGCATGAGGTTGCACATTAACTTTCTGGTTCAACAAACACAGTTTATTCAGACGAGTTTTTATTTATGGAAATATCCCATTAGCCACATCATACTTTTGATGGCCAGGGCTCATAAAACGATATTATCAGGAGAAAGTCTACATCTCATCTGGGTGTCAAACTTTACTTTTCCACATGTGACCATGCCATAAACAGCGAAACTGCATGCCATGCACTAACGGAGCACAATCCTGGCACACACAGTATTGAGAACAGCTACTGTGTGTTGCCATACATCACCATTTTCATCGTACAACATATTGTACAAGCAGGTATGAAATATTAGCAATGCAGGACTCAAAGATCTCAATGCATGATGTGGCCTCACCTTCTCCTGCTTTTGATACTGATGATGGTGATGATGGTTCTTCACCATGCCATTTCTTCCTGGTTTCACCCCATTCGCTGCATGACAATCCTCATTTTTATTCCCCGCGCTTTCAGTCATACTTATCTAAGACTAAACACATACAATCAAACGCATGAAGACGAAAAGATGGAAATGAGTCGGTGATCAGGGGGACGCACGTTACCGCTACCCCGAAAGCCACAAGAGAAAAACCTGAAATTCCAGCCTCCGCATACCGGAAATTAACTCCCCGTTACTCGCGCCCAACAAATCAGAACGCAGAGTTGAGAAATCGGGCGTGGTTTGTGGAGCAAAGGGCGTGGTCCTCCGCTCGCTTCTGCTGCTGGGAGAAATGAACTCTAGTAACCTCTGTGTGTTTCACCTATCTGGCCCTGCATAACTCGAATATTTGTCTGATGCTCGCAGCTGCAAATTATATCAGATCAATTATAAAACGTGAACAAGCTAAGATAATACCTTTGGTCTCGGTTTTAAATTCAGGCAAACAAAAGCAGGAAGAAGCAACGTGACAAGATTAACACATCCATGATTGATTCCAGATATTTCCTCATTTCACATACACTTTTACAAATATTACTATTAAGTTTTTTTTTGTACTGTGTATTTTATAGTATAGATATATATAAATGTAAGTATTATCATTGTAATAACAATTATAATTATAAATGACACTGTACATTACTAAAAGCTCAAATTAATTGAATATAAAATAATATAAAAAAATGTAAATAAAAAAGTTAATGTAAAATCTATTATTACATAGGGGAGACTGGGGCTAGTTTTCATACGCTTTCATTTCTCAAGGTAGGTTTATTATTGAAAGTCAGTTTCTTTGCATACATTAAAAACTGGGATTAGTGTTATTTTAGTTTCATTTAGACCTTTTATCATTTTTTAACAATATTTTGCGTTAGTTTTTATTATATTTTCTGTTTTCATTTTAAATTTAAAGTATCAGTAATTTTGATGTTTTTTTGGTCATTTTTATATATGTTTGAAGAAATGTTATACAGTTTTTATAATTTTTTTATTTCATTTTTAGTTGTAGTTCCCCTTCAGGAACTCGAGCTGCGTCGAAGCGCTATGGGAACGCCTCCAGTGTGACCACGCTCTGAATCACATGTGAAATCAGTCCAATAGCTGAACGGGACGTCACGGGCGGGTGATGTCATGACCAGGAAGCTATAAAAGCACGTGCGGAGGAGCCAGCGTCAGCTTTCTGTCATTCAGGGAAGCGCTCTGTGTGTGTCAGTCATATTTATTGTTGTCTGTCTATTGTGAGAAAAGTCTAATGAGCAGCTATGTCTAAGGCTCACGCTAAGACAAAGCATGCAAAGGGTGAGTGCAAGCCACGTTATAGGTTGTGTGTTCCTCCCTGCCCACGTTACATCACGAGAGGGGATACACACAGCCTGTGCGTGGTTTGCTTGGGAGCGAGGCTCGCAGAGTCGGCTCTAGAGGGGGCAGGCTGCCCGCATTGCGAGCGCCTCCCACTGCGTACGCTTCGTTCCCAGAGGGCTCTCTTTGAGGAGGGAGCATTCACTAGCGTTCCTTGCGGTGCCGGCCCCGCTTTCACCGAGGCGGAGCGGCGGCGCCTTCGTGTGGCTCGCAGTTGGATCTGTAGGATGAAGGAGACGGGGTGTCCCTCTCTCCTCTCACCCACCAATCCAGTGCCGCGATCTCTGGGTTCGAGCCTTTCTGCGCTACTTCCTCCATGGGTGAGCTCGACGCTCCACCTGTTTTCCTCCGAGGAGGTTGACGTGGAGGACGTCGAAGAGGTTTCACCCCTCAATCGCCCCAATATGAGGAGCTAGTGGAGGTGCTTACTCGTGCCGTGGCCAAGTTAAAGATCGATTGGCCCGCCGAGAAGCAGGCCGAGCCGCAGCGAAGCAGGTTGGATGAACGCTTCCTGCGCGCGAAGCTGCCACCTCCATGCCGAAGCCTGCCATTTTCCCCCGAACTTCACACCGAGTCACTGTTTGCGACTCAGAAGACATCGCACTGTCCCCTCTGGTTCTCTCTGATTCATCCAGCTCCACTGGGGCTGGATGCCATGGTACAGAGGTGGCCGAGGCTTCATCTGTACGCCTTTCCCCCGATCGCTCTGCTCCCAGGAGTTCTGGAGAGAGTCCGCCGGGATAGGGTCAGTCTACTGTTAGTAGACTCATTCTGGTCAGCCTGAATATGGTTCTCAGACCTTGTGTCCCTTCTCGATGGCTCTCCATGGGAGATTCCCATCAGGAGGGACCTCCTCTCTCAGGCAAGGGGTGCCATTCTTCACCCCCGCCCGGAGTTATGAAAGTTGTGGGCGTGGCCCCTGAGGGGTCCCAACTATAGCCTTCTGGTCCTCAACGAGGTTGTTTGACCATCTCCCATCCATCGCTCAGGAAACTGTATGCCTTGAAGTGGTAACTTTTCACTTCCTGGTGTAGAGACCACCAGCTCAACCCAGCTAACTGCCCAGTCGGTACAGTACTGGAGTTCCTGCAGGCCCGTTTCTCTACAGGGTTAACCCTCTCCACCCTGAAGGTTTACGTGGCGGCCATTGTGGCCTACCATGCCCCTCTCGGTGGCATCTCAGTGGGGAGACACCCCCTGGTTACACGTTTCCTCCGTGGTGCGCTGAGGCTAAGGCCTCTCGTACGATCTCGCGTACCCACGTGGGACCTGGCAGTGGTGCTAGAAGCTCTCTTTAAGCCTCCATTCGAACCTATCGAAGATATTTCTGATCGCCATCTTACAATAAAGAGGCTACCTTTCTTCTGGCAATATCTTCTCTTAAGAGCGTTGGGTATTTACAGGCCCTTTCTGTGGCCCCTTCCTATATTGACTTTGCGCCCGGTTTGGCCAAAGCATTTCTGCACCCTCGTGTGGGGTATGTCCCTAAAGTCCCCTCATCAGCACAGCAGCCCATCGTACTTCAGGCCTTCAATCCTCCTCCCTTCGGGGAACCAGACCAACAGAAGCTTAACTGTATGTGTCCAGTACGTCCACAGAGCTGCCCTGTGGAGAAAAGCGGACCAACTGCTTGTGTGCTATGGTCCCCCTAAGAGAGGTATTCCAGCAACTAAACAGACCCTCAGTCGGTGAATAGTAGATGCCATTTCCATTGCTTACGAGTCCTCTGATCTCCCCTCGCCATTAGGGGTCAAGGCTCACTCGACTCGAAGTGTGGCAGCCTCTAAGGCTTTTTTAGCGGGCGTGCCTATGCAGGACATCTGCAACGCTGCGGGTTGGTCCACGCCCCTAACGTTTGTCAGGTTCTATGGCCTTGATATGCGAGCCACTCTTGGCTCTTCTGTTCTCTCGCCCTAGCTGTGCTCTTACACACTAGGCAGGGATTTATAAGTCTGGCCGCGTGGGCATACTCGTTCCCAAAGCGTTTTGTGACGCAGCTTGAGTTCCTGAAGAGGAACATCTCAAGTTACGTATGTAACCCTAGTTCCTCGAGGGAAAGAGACGCTGCGTCTCGGTGCCATACTTCCGCTGGCTCCGCCACACGTGCTTTTATAGCGTCCTGGTCATGATGGACTGATTTCACATGTGATTCAGAACATGGGTCGCCAAAGGCGTTCCCCCTAGCATTTTTCGATGCAGCATCTCGTTCCCTCGAGGAACCATAGTTACATACGTAACCTGAGACATTTTATTAGGCACTCTGTTAATTTTAGCTATTTTACTTTCAGAACTTTTTTTTTTAGTTTTAGTTAACTACAAAATGATATGGGTCAAGTTGTCATAATGTAACCTGTCATTTAACCTGTTTTATAACTGTTTAAAGCTAATAATATATACAAATAATACTAATAATAATAATATTAATATTTATTATTATTATTGTTGTTCTTGTTATTATTGTATTGTTTAACCAACAACTATTACAAAATTATATTGATGATATTTGAATTTTACTTCAATTTTACTTTACATCCACTAGTAGTGCAACATAGAAACTAATGAATAATGCAAATACATTAGAGACATTTTTATTGCATTTACACTTATTACATTAAGCAGATGGTTTTATCCAAAGCAACCTCACAGTACATCACTCTGCTATAGGGTGGAGTAAACACTGTGGGCCAGTTGGTGTCTCTCTTACATCACCAGTCTTGCAGTTTGTCTAGGTATAGGAACTACAGGAATTTTGTCCGAATCAGCGCATTGCACTTCTCAGACTACACCCTGTGTCTTCTGCAGAGAGAAAAGCTTGTGAACGCCCTATTATATAAATAATCATATAAATGAATGAATAAAAACTCAATCTCTTGCTGCACAAACAAGATAAGGTTGTATCGTGTACACTCATTAAATAGCTGCCATTTTCTGTTCAAAACAAGACTGTAGAAGACATTAACCCCCTGCATGGGAGTGAGTGATACATGAGCTATGACATGAAGAGTGAAATATCTGGGAAAATATGAGTGCACAAGTTCAGTAAAGCCTCAGGGATAGTCTAACTGGATCATGCACTGGAGTCATTACTCTGCGATAAAACATCTGTGAGGTTCAATGAACAACAGGCAGAGCTGTAATCACCACTGACATTGAGTGGGACGCGGTGCTTCAAATATTCACATTAGTGGTCAACAGATGCTTTTCCCCCCTATATTATTACTTTTGATGCCCCCAGTCCTGAATATGTAGTGAGATATTTGATAACAGGCATTTGCGTACATAACATTATATTATATGAGCGTATTTTATCTGTTACCTGCAGCATAATGGTCAGTTTCTGAAAAAAGTACAAATAAAATATGTATAAACAATTAACTGTTGTGTGTGTATATATATATATATATCTATCTTAAGATATATATTAAGACAGGGGTGTGAAACAAGTGTTGGCCTCCCTTACCTGATTTCTATTTTTTTGCATGTTTGTCACACTTTAATGTTTCAGATCATCAAACAAATTTAAATATTAGCAAAAGATAACACAACATGCAGTTTTTAAAATGAAAGTTTTTATTATTAAGGGAAAACAAAATCCAAACTACATGGCCCTGTGTGAAGAAGTGTTTCCCCCCTGTTAAAACTGTGGTTTATCGCACCTGAGTTTAATGACTCTAGCCACACCCAGGCCTGATTACTGCCAAACCTGTTCGCAATCAAGAAATCTCTTAAAAAGGACCTGCCTGACAAAGTGAAGTAGAAAGATCCTCAAACGCTAGACATCATGCAGAGATCCAAAGAAATTCAGAAAGAAAGTTATTGAGATCTATCAGTCTGGAAAAGTTTATAAAGCCATTTCTAAAGCTTTGGAACTCCAGCGAACCACAGTGAGAGCCATTATTCACAAATGGCAAAAACATGGAACAGTGGAGAACCTTCCCAGGAGTGGCCTGCCAACCAAAATTACCCCAAGAGCACAGCGACGACTCATCCAAGAGGTCACAAAAGACCCCACAACAACATCCCAAGAACTGCAGGCCTCACTTGCCTCAAATAAGGTCAGTGTTCATGATTAAACAATAAGAAAGAGACTGGGCAAAAAATGGTCTGCATGGCAGAGTTCCAAGACGAAAACCGCTGCTGACCAAAAAGAACATAAAGGCTTGTCTCTCATTTGCCAAAATATATCTTGATGATCCCCAAGACTTTTGGGAAAATACTCTGTGGACTGACGAGACAAAAGTTGAACTTTTTGGAAGGTGTGTGTCCCATTACGTCTGGCGTAAAAGTAACACTGCATTTCAGAAAAAGAACATCATACCAACAGTAAAATATGGTGGTGGTGGTAGTGTGATGGTCTGGGGCTGTTTTGCTGCTTCAGGACCTGGAAGACTTGCTGTGATAAATGGAACCATGAATTCTGCTGTTTACCAAAAAATCCTGAAGAAGAATGTCCGGCCATCATTTTGTGACCTCAAGCTGAACGAACGTTGGGTTTTGCAGCAGGACATGATCCAAAACACACCAGCAGTCCCCTCTGAATGCTGCAGACAAACAAAATGAGACTTTTTGGAGTGGCCTAGTCTAAGTCGCTGACCTGAATTCCTATTGCATGCTGTGCAGCAGGAAAATGATCGGTTCATGCTCGAAAACCCTCCAATGTGGCTGAATTACAAAAAAATTCTGCATAGATGAGTGAAAACTGCATGTTGTGTTCACTTGTGTTATCTTTTACTAATATTTAAATTTGTTTGATGATCTGAAACATTAAAGTGTGACAAACATGCAAAAAAATAAGAAATCAGGAAGGGGGCCAACACTTTCACACCACTGTATATATAAACCAATTTTATTTCTTACATTTTCTTTATATTTTTATTTTAATCGCATTTTATTTTTACTTGTTTTTCAGAAACTGATCATTACGCTTCAGGTCACCAGATAAATTATGGCTCATCATATACCTTTTCGTCTTTATTTTTTAATATAGTAATACATAATGTTCTCATCTCTCTCTCTCTCCGCTCCTCTTCTCTCTCGTCTCTCTCCTGCTCCTCTATATATATATATATATATACACTGAAAAAAATTATAAACGCAACACTTTTTTTGCCTCCATTTTTCATGAGCTTAACTCAAAGATCTAAGACTTTTTCTGTGTACACAAAAGGCCTATTTCTCTCAAATTTTGTTCACCAATCTGTCTAAATCTGTGTTAGTGAGCACTTCTCCTTTGCCGAGAAAATCCATCCACCTCACAGGTGTGGCATATCAAGATGCTGATCAGACAACATGATTATTGCACAGGTGTGCCTCAGGCTGGCCACAATAAAGATGTTCCGTATACGCCGGTCCAGAGCATCCCAAACTTGCTCAATGGGTGACATGTCCGGTGACTATGATGGCCATGCAAGGACTGGGATGTTTTCAGCTTCCAGGAATTGTGTACAGATCCCTGCAACATGAGGTGATGGTCATGGATAAACGGCACAACAATGGGCCTCAGGATTTCGTCACGGTATCTCTGTGCATTCAAAATGCAAATCAATAAAATGCACCTGTGTTCGTTGTCCATAACATATGCCTGCCCATACCATAATGCTGTCTGCCATCTGCCATGTACAGTGAAAACCGGGATTCATTCGTGAAAAGATCACCTCTCCAAAGTGCCAGACGCCATCGAATGTGAGCATTTGCCCACTTAAGTCGGTTACGAACTGCAGTCAGGTCGAGACCCCGATGAGGATGATGAGCATGCAGATGAGCTTCCCTGAGACGGTTTCTGTCAGTTTGTGCAGAAATTCTTTGGTTATTGCAAAATCGATTGTTGTTGCAGCCGCTGTTCCGGGTGCTGGTCTCAGACGTCTTGGAGGTGAAGATGCTGGCTATGGAGGTCCTGGGCTGGTGGTTACACTTGTTCGCGGTTGTGAGTCCGTTGGATGTACTGCCATTCCTCTGAAACACCTTTGGAGACGCTTATGTAGAGAGAAGAAACATTCATTGCACGGGCAACACTCTGGTGGACCTTCCGCAGTCAGCATGCCATTGCACGCATCCCTCAAACTTGCGACATCTTGTCAAATTGTGCTGTTGATAACTTTCACATGTATGCACATTTTAGATGGTCTTTTTATTGTGGCCAGACTAAGGCACACTTGTGCAATAATCATTCTTTCTAATCAGCATCTTGATATGCCACACTTGTGGGGTGGATGGATTATCTCGGCAAAGGAGAGGTGCTCACTAACACAGATTTATACAGATTTGTGAACAATATTTGAGAGGAATAGGTATTTTGTGTACATAGAAAAAGTCTTATTTCTTTGAGTTCAGCTCATGAAAAATGGGTCCAAAAACAAAAGTGTTGCATTTATAAATTTGTTCAGTGTCTATATAATTAGTGCTGTCCAAATGATTAATTGCATCCAAAATAAAAGTTTGTTTACAATATATATGTATGTGTATTGTGTATTTTTATTATGTATATATAAATACACAAATACAGTATATTGAAAATATTTACATGTATATACATTTATATTATTATATTTTATATTATATATAAATATATTTAATCTATAAACATAACATATTTTTCTTAAATATATACAGGCAATGTGTTTTGTATATATATATATATATATATATAATATTATAATATATCTATATATATATATAAAACATTATTGTTATTATTTTATCTTTAGATCCAACCTTCGATTATATCTTTTGAACAGTTACATGTACCCTTTATATATTTATATTACTAAAAATATTTTATATTTATTAAATAGATTTTAATATAGAAACATAAACATTTTCTTAATATATACCTGCATGTGTTTGTATTTATATATATATATATATACATGTACATTTGTCATTTAGCAAACGCTTTTGTCCAAAGCGACTTACAAATGAGGACAATAAAACGGTCAAACAACAAAAGAGCAACAATATTATACGTGCAAATGGACAAGTTTTGGTTAGCCGAACCAGTTACACGTAGAAGGTTGTATATAGATATAAGATATATATATATACATAATATACACATACTATATATTATACACAAAACACCCACACCACACAAACAAGAAAACAAGTAGCTAGAAAATAAAAAATAGAAAGCTATTGGTTTGTTTTTTGCTGTTGTATTTTTGTTTTTAAATAAACGAACAAAAAACTGAAAAAGATAAATTAGATAAAGTCGATTTATAATAGAATAGAAAGTTTACGTTAGAGGATCAAATAAAGGTGGAATAATATAACTAATAATAAAAATCATATATATAATGATTAATTATTATTATTTTATATTAGATCCAACCCTTACGATTCTATACATGGAGCTTAATGATCGAATTCTAAAATGACTAAAAATAAATAAAACTTTAATTTATTTATTACTTTTAGGTTTTATTCTAATTGTGACTTTATTTCTTGAAATTGACATATTATTTCTACTAATTGCAATTGTGACCAAATATCTCAAAATATATACCTCAAAACTGTGACTTTGTTCTCAAAAATTGCATAATATCTCACAACTGCAATTTTAGTACTTACAATTGTCTCTTGTATCTCACAATATGATGTAAAATATGAAAAAAGTGACTATGTATAAATGAATACATAAATAAATACATTATAAAATAAAAAAACAAATAAATAGTATGCTATATTTTAATGTTGACCTAATATCTCAAAATGTGACATTAATTATCTAAAAATTTGACTTTTTTGTGATTTTATTTCATTGTTTATCAAATGTGAGAAAAGAAAGAAAGAAAGAAAGAAAGAAAGAAAGAAAGAAAGAAGAACGAAGAGAATTCACCATAAAAAAATTATTTTAGGGAAATCAGATCCAGTGCATAGAGTGGATTGTTGTTTTTTGTTACCCGGAAGCTGTCAAACCAGCATTTCACAAATCAGTTTTATCCAAATACCCTCTTATGTTCTTCTGTTTGAGCATACATGCTATCTTGACTCTCCCCTTCCAGGCAGACTAGGATTTCTACAGCCCCACCAAGAAATCTTTGCCAGAAACATTATACACAAGCCCGTTATCTCTGCTCTCCCTTCTTTTCCACAGAAACCGCTCTGTGTTTAATTAAGAAAAAAAGAAACAGTAAAAGAAAGAACTGTAGAAAAGCAGTTGCCCAGAGCCTTTAAGAGCTCTAAACGCTCGTTTTCCCCCCACTTCATCTTCTTGCTGCATTGACTTTTCACACACTGATCCTGGACTGTGGTTTATATAACCGTTTGGGTAGAATGTCACTCAAGGAGATTGGTGTCAGCGCTGATAACGTACCAAAGTGATCGGAGACCGAGATCTCGCCACCTAATTATGGAGCCTCTTGCCCGACGTGCATCTGGAAGGGAGTGATAAGAGGAATGCAGCTGATGGGAATAAAGCGGTTCTGAGGAGGGGGCTTGCAGAGGCAGGCTGGGGTACCACAGTGTTCTATATCTCTCTCCGCCTGCTTAGATTCATGTTTGCTACTGGCTCCGAATGCATTGGAGTTGGAAATTGAGTGGGAGAGAGAAGGCGAGAGAGGGATACTGAGTAAAGGTAGCCATTTTCTTAAAGACAAGTCGCAGTGCAGATGAGGAGATCAAAATAGGGTTTTTGTCTGAAACTAGCCTTCCCACGTTTATATGAACAACTTCAGGTTTATCACCTGTCACTGCCAATAATAACTCATCAGTCCAGCTGCTGTGTCATTCATACAGTGGTATCTAACTGAGGTCTCACGTCAGGTACATCTGACGTAAAAAACTGAGCTTATCTTAGGCTCATTTTGTGTATGAGGATCAAGTTCTTGCGATTGTTAAATTTTGTTGTTTTATTCTAACGATTGTAAATATCAGTAGTCCCATATGGACAAAAAAATATATTTATTTTAGCCAAAATATACTTCAAATAAATGTTATACACTGTAAACGGCATGGTTTAAGTAAATAAATTTTTCAAATTTAAATGTAATAAATAAGATAATTATGATAGATAACTATATATATATAGTGTCAAATGATTAATCGCATCCAAAATAAGTTTTTATTTACATAAAATATGTGTGTGTAATGGGTATATTTTATTAGTATATATAAAACATTTTAAGTAAAATATTAATGTATATAGTTATCTATATAGTAAAAATTTACCGTAATATATTTATATTATATATAAATATATTTAAACATAACATATTTTTCTGAAATATATAAATGCATGTGTGTGTATTTATATATACATTATAAATATACAGAGTAAACACACATATATTATGTAAACAAAAAATTATTTGGGATGCGATTAATCGTTTAACAGCACTAATATATTAATGAAATAGATACTTTAAAAAACGACTATATATAGATATATAGTTAGATAATAACAGTTATATGGAAATTTATAGTTATTATGGATACTATAGCTACATAAACTAAATGTCATCAAGATAATTGTCCATTTTTGTATATTTTCAAATAGAGAGAAAGATTTTTCAAAACAAGTTATTTATATTTAGTATAGACCCATAATGAAATATTATTATTTTAAAATACTTTATAAACAAGTATTGTAAACCGTAACAAATGATTATAAATAATATAAATGATTATACTATACTTTCCTATATTTGAATATAAATAGTATAAAAATAGCCCTTTACCAGAAAAGTACACACTGCAAATTGAAGTATGATTCATGTCGTATAATAAACATATATACATATTAGGGGATTTTCCCATTTTACCAGCACACTTCTGAGTTAGCTGCACAATTTGAAGTATGATTCATGTTTGTAGCAGACATGAGGCAGGGCAAATTACACAAAATTGCTTTGGATTAAGGGTTTGTTTAAATCCCTAATCTTAAGTTTGTTCAATAGTAATTGTTATGTTTGATTTGGCAAGCACTACTAATAATTTGGCCCATAAAGATGTTGGCTGTTGATTTATGTTGTGTGTAGCTACACATCCCTGTTACATAAATATGGAGAAAGGCTGTTCCACACGTTGATGTCGAATGCCAGAAACATGTCATATGGATGATGAGTATTCAGTACACGTGGAAACCCCCCCGTTATCAACCCCCTCACTGCCGCTCTGGGATAACGCATGTGACACCAGAAAAAAGGCCTACATTACAAACCACGTTCCGAAACCTATTACACCGAACGGAGAATTCACTGAACTGAATAGGCAGAAATGAAGGATCATCAACAGTCGAGCTCATTCAATTGGATTCTCCTCTCTCCCAACCTCCAGATCCTTTTTTTTCTTGTTACAGGAAGGAAAAGCTGGAATAGCTTTAGCCAGCACAACACTGGAGCCGCTGCTGAACTGCTGGAAGTGTTTTGGATTCCCCAACACATACTTTCCAGCTTTCATTTCCTCTGGCTTTCCTGTTTGCTTTAGAACATTTGGAAGGGAACTTCTCTCCTCCTTTATCAGATGATGACACACAGGGCTCTGTAAAAACAAATGCAAATGACTGGGAGCCTCTGGAGGGGCCTCTGGAGTATACATGTTGTAAATAACAAGAATAAATAAGGTATAGAGTATATAATATATAATCTACACACACACAATTCTCATGATATATATATATATATATGTAGATATATATATAGATAATTAGCTATTATAACTTCTTTATAATGGTTTTCATGTATGAATGTTTGAAATATTGTTGTAAAAGTTGTAAAATTTGGAATAATAATGATTTTGTACACATACAGTATATGCACATATTATTAAATTACACACACACAGCAAAATTACAGCATATTTTCAGTAAAAATATATGTACAAAATTCTTAAATATATATCTAACAAAAGTATGTTATGGAAAATAAAACATTTGATAATGGAGCAAGAAAAATAAACTCGATTCAAAAAATATTATCAGAAATGGTCTCATTATGCTTTTTCAGTAAATGTATCTTGTTTTCAGGTCATTTAAATATATTTCATATGGGAAACAAGACAATAATATTAATTAAGTAAATTATTTTTGCAGTAAACCCACCAAGTTTTATTTATTTTAAAAGGAGGAATGATGCCTGAAATTGATCAGTAAATGGGGAAACATGGGGAATTTAGATTTTTATCATTTCTTCCTTTCTGCACGATGATAGCACGTTTCTTCCAGCAGCGAATACTTTTGAACCTTTATGCAATGGTGTTTACAGAAAATAGTTAATTATCACAAATATTATGCAGTGGCATATTTTGGGCCTAGTTTTGATTGGAAATGCCAACTGCAAAAACAGGTTTTATTGTGTAGAGCAAATCACAGCTGATGACAGTATCTTATCTGATTAAAGTGTTTAAATATCTCACAGTGTTCTCTGACTATCAGATTCTGAAGCATGTGTGTAAACATGTTTTTGCTTAAGCTGCTTGTCCTCAGGGCACAATCAAGCCCAGTAAGAGCACCTGCTTAGATTTTTCTTCAAATGTCCTTTAGGGGACACTAATGGACCACCGCATTCAAAACTGCTTTCAAATCAGTGCAGTGCATGGGTAAATATGAGGCTATTTAAAAAGATAATGCAAATGCGTAAAGATATTTTAATTTTCCTTTCAACTACAAAATAAAATTAAAATGACAAAAACTAAATACAATAAAGATTTAACGATTTTTTCACAGCTTCTACAGAAAAAAAATCTAAGTTTTATTAAAACATATTTATCAGCCAATGGAGCAAAAAGTATTGTATAAAATTCTCTGTAAAAATGTATTATCGAGTAAACTTGAAAATGTGCTTAATGTGATAATATCTAAAATAATTAGATTTATTGAAGTACAAAATATTAGTTATTATGATGACTCATTTTTAAACCAAATAATACTTTTCATTCAACAAGAATGCTATTTTTTCATCTCATAATAGATGATCCAAACAGCTTATTTTTCCATACATAACATATGTTTCTTATCACGAGGTTGTGCAAATACAAACCCTTTGTTCTTTATTTTAGAGCCTTTTATCAAAAGAGCTGTTATGACCAAAATAATGTGAAAGGTAACATAGTCGCATAGTCCCCTGGAACAATTTCACAGAGCTTGTGTGGCTACTCAGCAGATAGAGTTGCCATGGGAGCCAGTGTGATTGAAAAAGAAAAATTACAGGCTGCCAAAAGGGAAAGAGGGAGACTTTTGCTGTTCACAACATGCAATATATTAGATAAAATGTAAACAATTGTCTTTTCACCTTTAGCTGAAGTCTGAAATATCATAGTTAAGTACATGCCCAAACCACCCACTTCCTAAGGCGCAGGATGATTTTCAGACATGGAACATGTGAAATTTGAAACTTAAATTGTGAACTTACAAAGCTTACATTTATGTATGTATGTATGGGTTTATGTAGTGAAAATGCTAAAAATAACTTAAGCGATGCAAAATAATAGTATCTTAATATCTCCGTACTGTAGTTTGGACTAGAAATCAATTATTTGTGCAAATCTAGTTTATATTATTTACATCAATAGAGAATTTTGACAGTTTTTTTTTTTTTTTACAGTTTCTGACACATTTTTCTAACTTTCACCTTTTGGACATGTAAAACATTTAGGAAATTAACCATAGTAGTACTATGGTATTTTCGGAAATACCTTGGAGTAAATACCTTGGTACATAAACTTCAGTGCCATGGTATATTTTAAAGTACTATGGTAAAAAAAACTTGGTAACACCATATTTCTTGGGTCATATTTGTAGGTTGGGATATGGCGTAAATATCATAGTACATTTATTTTTTATTACCACTGTATTCACCATGGTACAGTACATGTCCAGAAGCTATGATATCATCATGGTACCATTTTTATTTATTTTTGGTAAATTACATAGTATTGCTGTAACAAAAAAACTTGGTAACACCAAACTTTCTGGAACTTATTTGTAGGTTAAGATACGATGTAAATATCATAGTGCACCATGGTACATAGTAACACCATAATGCTTTTCGGACTTATTTGGTGGTTGTAATACCGTGTAAATATCATGAATACCATGGTGTTTAATATGGTAAAAGCCATGGTAGCATCATGGTACTTTTTGTGACAGTAATCCATGATACTGAATGATTACCATATTCACATTCTGTTCCACAGTACTCCAAGATGACTTGAATCTGAGCGAACTGAATTTTTTAGGTTGGTTAAGGTGACTCCTCAAACACGAATAGAATGCAGTGCCTGTGACCAACCGGAGCTTTGATGTTAATGGCTACCTTTGCATTGAGAGCAAGAGCGGACACACACACACACACACACACACACACACGGGTGCAAGTCTGATACACCTCACCTCACGCCTCACTGCTGACCACAACATCGAAATATGTGACTGGTAAACAGCGTAGCCTATGAAACAGCAGCGAGCTGTGAGACCCCAACACCCCAAAAGCATTGCCCCATCCACATTACCATGGCAACGGGTGCAGGCCGATTAAAAACAAAGTCTGCGCTAATAACATAATGGGCCATAATCAACACACCGGGAAGCCCAGGGGCTATGCCAGCTGAAAGTGCACATCACCATAAAAACGGGCAGTGGTACCCTCAGTGTCTCTGAAAGTGCTCACCAATCTTGATTTTATGACAGAACGGAATGAGAGATTTCATTCATTTAACAATTGACTATAGCCATTTAACATTACATTATAATTGAGAGCTATTGATTTGAACATTAGACTTAAAAAATAACTTCTAATTTAAGTTAACTTAAAACAATCATCACATAAACCCATTATAATAAATGCATATTTACCTGTGCCCTTCAGCAGAAATATACAGAAATTGAAGTTATCAAACACTAAACTCTAAATTAAAAATAGATGAATCCTTAAAGCTACAAAAATTATTGATTTCCTCTTTTTTCTTTTGATCTTTGATTAACAGAAATCACAGCAGCTGGTTATTAGGTTATTTGGCTGCTATTTCTTTAAGAGCTGCCACTGCTGAACGTGATGCGTATCTGACACACATCATATTTTCTCTCAACTCTTTTTATATTTTTCTGACCCACTTCAGGTCTTAAAGTTTCTATTAATGAGCTGATGAGTTAAATCAGGTGTGTTAGATGAGTGAATGTTCTTAAATGTGACTCATATAAAATATGCGACTGAATAGATGCACTTCAAAGAGAAAAAAGTGACAGAAGCAGCAGTTGTGAATGGGTGGCCAACCCTAGCCCCGCCCCTGCGATAATTGCGTTAAATATTTTTAACGCATTAAACTGAAAAAAAAGTACGCGGGCGTTCACAAGATAATTTTGACGCACTAATCTATATATATATATTATATATATATAGCTGAATATTTTATTTATATTATTATTTATATAAATAAAAGACTCAATGTAATAATATAAAATATACTATTTTCCTGTCAAAGATTAAATTGCGCTTAACGCATCCAACATAAAAGTTTTGTTTAATAGAGGTCTGTGTACTGTTGTTTAGTATGTATATAAACCAACACACAGTATAATTTTGACATATGTACATGTATATTAATTATTATTTATATATATCGATTTAATATATGAACATAAACATTTTTCTTAAATTATACATGCATGTGTGTGTGTGTGTTTATATATAATAATAAATACACATGTACGCAACTAATATATGTAAAACAAAACATTTATTTGGATGCGATAATCGCAATTAATAATTTTTTAAACAAAATAGTCAATATTTTTATATTATTAATTATAATTTAAAAAACTGTAGTTATGTGAAGCAGGATTTTGGATCAATATGCTCGGTACAATTTATTTACTTTTATTTGGTAGAAATTAATAATTTTAGCAAGGATGCTTTAAATTGATCAGAAGTGACAGTAAAGATTTTACATTGTTGCAGGATTTCTTGATTTCAAGATTTTTATTTCAAATAAATGCTTTGTTTTTTACAATATTATATTCATTATAGAATCCTGACATTTTTTTTTTTATCCTGGTTTCCATAAAATACTAAGCAGTACAACTGCAGCACAATTTCGTATTGATAATAATAAGATATGTTTCTTGAGCACCAAATCTGCCTATTAGAATGATCATGTGACACTGAAGACTGGAGTAATAATGCTGAACATTCAGCTCTCCCATCACAGGAATAAATTACATTGTGAAATATATTCAACTAGAAAATGGCTAATTTAAATGTGAATAATATTTCACAATATTACTCTTTTTACTGTATTTTTGAACAAATAATTGCAGCCTTGGTGAGAATAAGAGGCTTATGAGACAGAGCACCCTGGCAACTGCATCGCAGCATACTAAAAACACCCTAGACAGAGCACCCTAGCAACCGCATAGCAACACCCTGGCACCATGGCGGTGAAGATCTGCATAGACAGCATCCCTAAAAAATCTTACAGAATTAACAGCTCTTAACAGTTTACTCAACATTTTATGGGTTTTTGCCTCATGACTGAGTCACACAGGAAGAGAGAGAGAAAGAGGAACAAGATCAGTATGTGATATGGGTCAGATTCAAACCAGCGCCCTCTTGAGGACAACTGCTCATATGTTGAATGATATACCACTGTGCCACAGCGTCAACTATCCAACATCTTTACCAATTATAGTTTCACAAAACAACACTATAAGATACACTAGAGGCAAGCTGTGATTTATACATTAGCTGGCAAAACTGTATTTAAGGCCTCCTCTGCCTCAGCACTCAGAGTTTGGGTATGTTCAACTTTGTACTTTGACATTATCGTTGTGTTGCTTGGGGAGGCAGGAAATAAAAAAGAGAAACATGTCTTGTAGCTACAGCCATCAGCGTCGCTCATGAGAGAGCACAAGCGCGGAGCTCACAGAGTTACTCTGGCACGACTGGAGAAGAGTTTGAGTGATGAGACAAAACCGTGCGACAACTCATCTGTCATTTCCCTCACAATCAAAGCGAAAGAAAACTAAAAAACAACAAAAAAAGAAACACATCCACAGAATGTACAGGCCATTGAATAGAGTGACCTTTGAAAGGCTTAAACTGTGTTGGAAAGTAGCACTCAGTGACATTTCAAACACTCGGTTGAGTATGAGGTATCTGAAAGCTTAAACTGAAAAAAGAGAGATATACAGATATAGCTTGTAGCTGAACAAAATAATAAAAAAGACATTGTGTGTATATATACTGTGTATATTTATTATGTATATATAAATACAAACACATACAGTGCCGTGAAAAGGTTTATGCCCCCTTCCTGTTTTTATTTTTTACATATTTGTCACACTTAAAAGATTCAGATCAAACTAATTTTAATATTGCACAAAGGTACAAGTAAATACAAAATGCAGTTTTTAAATGATGATTTCATTTATTAAGGGGAAAAAAGTGGTCCAAACCTACCTGGGCCTACGTGAAAAATGAATTGCCCCCTCCTGTTAAATCATGAAAAAACTGTGATTAACCACATTATTTTAGAAAGCGGAGTTACTTTTTCACATAGTGCCAGGCAGGTTCGGACAGCTTTTTTCTCTTAATAAATGAAATCATTATTTCAAAATTACATTTTGCATTTACTCGGGTTATCTTTGTGTAATATTAAAATTTGTTTGATCTGAATCATTCAAGAGTGACAAATATGCAGAAAATTTAAATAAATTAAAAAAAAACAGGAAGGGGGCAAAAACTTTTTCACATCACAGTATTTGGAAAATCGGCACACATTTGCACCCATAAAACTATGAACCATCACACAAATTGACAGAACCATTTAAATTTCACTGCCCTCTTAATTTAAGTATTTAAGTTTGAATGAATTGCGCATTCAGCATCTAATTCTGCCACTAATGAATAGCTAATGAATAAACAGGCTGCACAGTGTTTCACTTTGTGGAATGAAAAGTCTAAAATCCCACTTTCATTTGATCAGACACTTGGTATTCCGGCGCTGTCGTTCCTGACTAACCACAATGGTGAAATGTTGTCTCTGATCGGCTCACCTCACAGGACTCCAAGCAGCTGTCCTGACAAGCTCTGGGTGCTCTTTAAACCACAAAGAAAACAAACAAAAGCTAAGCATGCTAATAGTGTGGAAACCCCACACCAGCAGTCAGTGAGGGTAGACAAGATCACACACATAGCAGTCGATTTATGCCGGTGAGAAGCTCATCAAACTTAATTCAGATGAAAAGATAATATGAAATCAAGTTCGGAAGGAGTACTGGTCTGACCTCTGTGCTCAGTGTTCAGGAACAGTGTTGATTTTGGTTAAATGATCATGTATGGAGGCACTAGGGGGAGTGTTTTGCTAAGAGAATGAGGGTGCAGGCCTGTTCCCAGAGCCACTGTCCTGCATCTCAATGCGACTGCTGCAGTAATTATTGGTAATGGCAGTGATTATAAAAATGACACAGCAAATGCAATTTTGCCCCAATTTGCAAAGCTAATGTTGCTTAATTAGCCCCCAAAATGAGGGCTTTTGAAGGTAAAACCACATTTTCTCTTTGTCTTGAGGATAAGTCGTTATACTCAGGCAGATTTTAGCACCTAGAAAGATGTGAATGTGATTGTGTAGCCCCTAAAAAAAGAGGACTGTGCTGGTACCACAGTAATACCAAATCACTTTTACTCACTATACTGCACTACCACCACCACAAACAAAGTAAACAAATTAAAATAAATAAAAGTGTAATAATAAACTGAAGTGTAAGTTCAGGACATGTTATGCGAACAAAATAGAGATTACAAAATAATAATTAAAAAAAAAACTATAAATATACATGCATTGTCTAATATTCATAAAATATAATTATTTTATGCAGCCTTACGTATTACTATTTTAAAAGTTATTATATATATATTATAATATTATATATATTAATTAAAATTATACCGAAACAAATATAAAAGAAACAATATATATACACAGTAGTCAACTTTGAAGTGGCTCAAACCTTTCATCAAAATTGTACTTAAAAACAAAACAATACACGTTCTGTATTTGTGGACAACTTTGATTAACCTTTTTTGATCCACTTAAGATGTGACTACTATAAAGGTACATAAAGAATTAATTCATATATAATGTGTAAAAATATATATAGATATTTTTTAGGCTATATAATATTGCATAGATCACAATAAACAACTTTTTTGTAAAATGTATTAAAGATATATTTTTTATAAATAAAATGTCTTTATATAATTGACATTAAATATATTATAATAATTTTAAATTAAAAATGTACATATACAATTATATTAAAATCTACGCAAATAATTTTACCACGCTTAAACCACTGTATAACCATACTAAATCAAGAATTTACTTAAAGCTTCATATTTCTGTCATAGTTCACCCTGAAAGGTAAACACTGCAGGAAAATCTTCCACAATAGATAACATGTCTCGTGCTAATGGAAGATTGCAATGTAATGCGATGCTCCATCTTCCTCGGTGACGGATGTGTGACCGACTTTGCTCTACACTTTGTGTTGCGTTAAAGTAAAAAGCACCACGCGCTCGTTCTTCAGCTGATAAGGACAGAGCCGCGGATCGGGGCCGAAACGGTACCGCACTCTTGCACCGTACGGTACCATGCTGCCAGTGACTGGTAATGACAGAGTAATGAGAGGGACGCGGGAAAACGGGAGGGCGACAGGACACAAACACGGTGCCAGCAGGAAGAACAGATAAAGTGGCAGCAATAAAAAGGATATGACTACATACATCATCCTGACAATGTATAATTTTATCTGAGAGGGCAGCAGCAGGGTCTCTCTGCTTGTTTTGAATGGATGTGGTAGGCTAACGTTACCTAGAAGCCTTCTGGCGTGCTTGGAGGTGCTAGCAGAGGAAAGCCTCCTCATCTTCACTGGCTGATAGCTCTTGCTACATAGGCTAGTCGAAAATATATAAAGCAATTCTAAAGAATAATGTGACACTGAAGACAGGGTTAAGGGCTGCTAACAAATTTAGCTGCGCATCACAGGAATAGATAGGCCACATTATATATATATAATATATATAATATATATATATACAATATATATATATAAGCAATGGTGATTGGTGTATTATTATTATGTTAAAACCAGTGTTGCTTTTGTAACATTATAAATATCTTTAGTCTGTTGACAATCCAAAGTCCTTGCTGATAAAAATCACAGTATCTAAAATTCACATTAATTCTTCAAACAAAAATCTAAGACAAACATCGCTGACCAGCGGATTTTTGGGGTTTTTTTGGGGGGAGAATTTATGTTAACGGTTAATTAAATATTTTTAAGTTAAAGGTTGAGACTTTGTTACACTGATTCTATTCTTGAAAGTATTATATAAAAA
Source organism: Sinocyclocheilus anophthalmus (assembly GCA_018155175.1). Lineage (NCBI taxonomy): Eukaryota > Metazoa > Chordata > Actinopteri > Cypriniformes > Cyprinidae > Sinocyclocheilus > Sinocyclocheilus anophthalmus. Next base: position 452,464 of record JADLZN010003113.1, on the reverse strand, counting down.
CATTAAGAATTTCAGTACCACAAAATCACCACAGTATCTTTTTGTATGGATCAAATGACCACAGTATGTTTTGTAAGTACCATTTGTAAGAAAGTACCATGTACATACTATGATACAGGAACCATGGTAGCCCATAAATCACAATAGTCTTATGTTGTTTTAGAAATTATACTATGGTGAAATCACATTTATTTGGACAAGTAGTGTGTTAATACTATAGTATTCTAGCCATCCCACAGTATTTATTCTTGGTGTACCACAATATTGTACTCATTCAGTACCATAGTAGCCTATATATCAAAATACCATAGTGTTACCATGTTTTTCAGGAATGTCCAATTATAACACCACCCACCACAGCCTCTGGATGTAGCTAACCAGGTGACATCTCACATACTCCCTTGACAGTACCACGGTACCAAAAGACAGACCGATAAACGCTGCCTAGCATTTATGTTTTTACAGCATGCAAAAGACCAGAAACATTAATCTTACAAATCTCACATGCAGACATGAACTTTTGATAACATTTCACGAGAGGCAGACGCAGTGACAGAAGTGTTTTATCACCATGGTAACACCGGTCTCAGTGTTTTCAGTCACAATGGCAGTGTCAACCTGGGTCCCTCGGGGAACTTGTCATAGGCAATCTCACACTGGCTTTGACATGTCGTGACACCGCTTGACCAGATTAAAAAGATTATGCGCCGTCTCCCTGGTTTTCCTCTGAAGGTCAGCTCTGTTTAGTGTTACAGCCCTGAGTGAGCAAACATGGCAACCAGCCTTAAATCAACAGACCGGCGCCTGGCAAATTGTCACGACTCACAACAGACCGGACTGAATGTCACCGCCGTTCTGCAGACTGAGAAGTATTGTGTGTGAAGTTGGTCATGACGGGGTCAAATTTAGAACTACGTTTTAAGCCGAGTTGACTTGATGCATAAGTGGTTGCGTATTCGCAAGACCTGCTCTGGAACGAAGAGTCATTATCTGGGAAGTGATCACAACAATGCATTTATTTGAAGTTATATGTACAATTTTTAATACCAGGTGCATTTTACATAAATAAAACTTGGATGACATTCAAAACAGGCACGTTAGGTGTCACGCTCATAGCCTGATTCGCTTTTCCTCTTCTTATTTTTTGGAGTTCCTTCCTCTGATTTCTCACAGCTGTCTGTTGACAAATGTGATGCCTGTGAACTTGGAAAGGTCTGACCAGAAGCAAGTACTTGTCGAACGGTCACATTTACCCGAGATGTCTGCAAGTACCAGGAGCAAACGTCCCAATCCTCTTCTGACACCCTTTGGATGATGTCATCGTCCTGTGCCTCCGTCTCTAGTCTCTGGCCCAGGCAGAGTGGCAGCACGTTTCCAGCGGGGGCGGGGACAATGCAGGGTACTGCATGATACAGTAGGCGGCTGGGTCCTGACATCACCATTACGTCACCGCTGTTCATGAACATGGCAGTGGGCCGGTCTTCCCTATTAGTCCCGCCCAACAGGAAAACAGCAGTCTGCCCAAAACTAACATCAAAGGACAAAAGGGTACTTATACTGTATGGAAAAGATGCTACATGCACTTTAGTTTTTAAGTAATATTAGACATTGACAACCTCTGTATCTCCAATCACCAATGCTGCCTTCGAGTTACATCGGACAGACTGTATTAATGCACATGAACATCACCATCATGTCATAATGACCATTATTTTCTGGGAATCGCTATTCAATCACTACAAAAAATGGGTATGAATTAAACTGTGCTGTCAACATTCACAGACATTCATTTTTATTTATTAAGAAAAAGTGAAAAATGAAAAAAAAAAAAAAATATCTATATATAATATATATAGTCCATCCTGACTTTCGATTTGAGTCAGTTAAAGAATCAAGGCCAAAAAAAGGGTTGCTCTTTACAAGTTGGAACTTTAAATGTGGCAATTACGTTGAAATTCATACTCACAGAGTTAAACAGGCTTTTAGACTAAAAATTCTACATCAGTAGGTTAGCAGAAACAGAAATAAAGTAAAATAAATGACAGAACATTCAAAAGTTTGGAGTCGTTTAATTTTATGTTAATGGTTTTTGAAAAAAATATCTTATGCTCAAGTTACATTTGTATTTGATCCAACAATACAGTAACAGTATATGTGGAAATATTCTTACATTTAAAAAAAAGTTTGCTTTTAAACTATATTCAAAAGTGTAATTCTTCTTGACGGAATTTTCAGTGTTACATAATCATTTTTATAGGCTGGTTGTATGGGGTTGCTCAAGTAACTCTTATTGTTATTATTATTAATGTTGAAAATGTTTGTGCTGCTTAAAGCTTTTGTTGAAGCAAAAATATTATATTTTCCAGATTATTTTGATGAATATAAAGTTCAAAGGAACATCATTTATATTGCCGCTTTTGATGAAAATAATGCACCCTTTTTGAATATTTATTCAAAAAAAAAATCTTTGACTGCAAACATTTGAATGGTGGCGCAATGCGCATTTTTTCTTCTTCAGAATGATGTACCAGTTCTAAGCTTTCTGTCTTAATTTGAAGCACAAAACATTAAATTGCCCAGCACATCCTTGTTAATTAATCCAATGATTTCCACACTCATAAGTAATATAAGTTGGTATATGGAGCTAAAATTTGAGCAATATATATTCCTCACCTGAAAGACAACAAAGGTCGGGTATGGTCGAGCTCTGATTCGTCAACATGGATTCCAAGTGAGGAATCAGCTCGGTAGTAGTTGAGAATGCCCGCCTCTGCGTTAAAGCCAGAAAAGCCACAGGCTGCTGCCACTTTGTTTTTTTTTCTTTTTTTTTGTGAGAAAGCGAGTGAAGTTCCTTGGGGAAGGGAGTGTAGTGGTCTGGAGAGTAAGTCTGCAGAACGAAAGTATGGCATAATAGTATGCTTCATGATAGTACAATGGAGTTAATTACCTTTTAGTATAGGGGGTCGGCATTTTATTTTAGGTAGTCGCTTTTATTCAAAGTGACTTACAGTACAGGTAAGCTAGGGTTAAATTCCTTGCTCAAGGGCACAATAGCTAATCTAGATCAATAACACAGTAGGCCATACCACCCTGATGTATGGAAGCTTATTTACGAAACAGAATAAAATAAAAAATAAAAAAGGTAATTGCGACTTGCTCTCAAAATATGGGTTTCCTTTCACATTTCGGCCTTTGACAAATCTCAATATAAGAAGAAATGTCCGAATTATGAGATGTAAACTGAATAAAAACATTTTCACATACCTTTTTTTTATTCCACAGCCTAAATAAGGTTGATGCTTTTATCATGAAAGTAAAAAATGGGATGTTTTGTCATGGTGGCAAATGCACATAATGACTAACATCATGAGTGACGTAATTGTTAAAAGAGCTTTTGTAGCGTTCTTTCTCCTCTGTGGCTTTCGCAGTGGGTCATTGTCAGCGGTTATGCATGAAAGTGTAATCAATGAACAATCATATGAACACAGCCTCTCCAAAGAGCTGAATTAGCAGCTTACACGTCTGATCCAAGCAGGGTGAATGACTCAGCCTTCAGTTCTACTTAAAGGAAGAAGGAAAGAGTGTCTGCTTAAAATCCACCGACGTTCGGCGGTGTCAAACTAACATCAGAGCTAATGAATCTGGTGTGCACCTCCTGACTGATTTAATAGGACAGAAGACTAAACACTTTTATGTAATTAGCATATAAACGAGACAGGCAGACATCAGGCCTGTACAATTAGAGACTAAATGTCCTGAAAGGAGCAAATAATGCTAATAAGATCCAGGAAAATGTTTTCTCCCGCTCTTTGAAAAACAATAGGCTCTATAGTAAAATACTTATTTTTGCAACAACAACAAAAAAAAGGAAATAAAATAAATAAATAAATGAATGAAAAATATATGAATAATGAAAAATAAAAATATACTACAATACTAAATTTTAAAAAAGTGAAACTATAACTGGTAATTGGTAATGTTTAGACTAATTATAAAACATATCTACTGTACACTACCCTTAAAAAAGCTAGTTTTAATGTTTTATGCTGACCAAGGCTGTTTTTATTGATAAAAATTTTTTCAGTGTCACGTGATCCATCAGAAAACATTCTAATATGCTAATTGTGGAAACTCTGATACTTTTTACAGGATTCTTTAATCTCATTGTTACATGGTTATACTTATTGATAAAATTACATTATAAAAATAAAAATAAAATGAAATTTAGTGTTAGACGCACAGCTAAAGCATGTAAAAAGCACATTAGAGAGTGAATGTCGTACCTTGGAGTTCCAATCATAGTGGTAACCCAGTGTTACCCAGCGCAGTTTTTCTAGCAGAGTTTTGGGCTCTCTTTTCCCACAGCCTTTCCCCCTGCAATAATACACAGACTCATTCAGATAAGGAACAGTGTGAGATGGATCAGGTGCAGTGCAGGAGCACAAACCATTTACACAAAGGTTTCGAGATTAGGAGGGTCTAACAAACTGCAAATGCTCAAATCTACCATCTAGGTCCCAGTAAAATTACAACAGACCTAGCCACAAGGAAAGCATCTACAGGGATGGAAAATGCTCAAAATACACATATATAACATATGTTTTATCCTAAAATAAAAATGCACAGAAATAATATACAATAAAATTATATTCTACTAAGTTGTCAATGCAAGGCAGAAACGTACCGGATAACATCTATACTTTTCCCCCAGATGTTTTCAGTCTCCACAGATGACATATGCATATCCAGGTTACACACGTTGGGTTTCTGTGGATAGATCTTCAAACACTGCTTTACCCAGTACTGCTGAGAACCCGGCAAGAATGGGTTGGATATAAAGATAAACCCTGCATTCCAACAGTGACAATATAATTAATTTAACCTCATCAAAAGTAAATGGGAAGACAAGGAAGGTTCCCATAACAACATGTCAAGGAGCAACATGTTTTATACAGTGTTCTGTGTTCTCATATATTGACACAATCACTCGACATAATCACACAGAATATCAATTAAATCCATAAAATTCGGTACATTCTGGAGAACATCCAGATTGTTAATTATTTCGAAACTGCCACCAGCCTTTCTAAACCACACCTGGATATCCATGAAGACCAAACGCCCTCCAGTCTTTTACCGGCCGAAGACCAGCTTTGGAAACGTCTTCCTCGCTTTTAGGAGTGGAGTTCAGCTCACAGGCAAAAACCTAGCAAAGCAGACAATTTTGATGTTAAAAACCCAAAACTGAATTTGTGCCAAGTTCTGTATGCATCTAATATTACATTTGATGCCAGAATTAGCCAATAAACATAGTTCATAGCCAAATTAGTTAATACATCTAAGTCATAAAATATTCTGACAATGGGTAAATAATAACAATAATATACAGTTAAGTAAAGACGCCATAAAACACGTATATGGCAATATTCATCAAGTCTGAATGGCTCACCTTGTCATTATAAGGTCTGCTTTAATAAACATTGCACATAGTCAGATTAGTTAATAAATACAGCTAATCAAATGTTCTAATAACTGATTATTAATTACAAAAATAATACTATACACAGTTGACTTATAGAGTCATAAAGTTAACGAATACGGAAATATTCTTCAGAACTGGATGACTCACCTTGTCATAACAAGGTTTGGAGAAATTAAGGACCTCACTGTAGTCCGGAGGAGGATTTCTCCTCTTGTAAAACTTGAACAACTTTCTGAAAGCATCTTCTCCATGCTCCACTATGGAGGCTGCCATCTTAGTTTGCCGTCATCTTGTGACCTTTCTACTTCGGACGTCAACGACACAAAGCTGCGATTTGATTTAGACATATTTATTATATAATGCAAAGAAACAACAACTATGAACATAGAATGTATCGTAATACATTATTTTAAGTTTCTTAATTGTATAGATTAATGGAATAAACATGTATTCTTCTGGTCACGTGGTCGTGGTCACTGTCCGCTTCATTGGCAAGGACGAAACATGGCGGCGGCGGCAGCAGCAGCAGCAGCAGCAGCAGGCAAGAAGGTGTTTGAAGCGTTTGTGTCAAAAGTACCATGGACCGTCGCTACGAGTGAGTAAAGGATGAAATGTAATCAATGATTTTACTTCAGATTAAATGAATATTAAGCATGCACGTACATTAAATGGCATTATCCTTATGTTTAACTCCGAAGCATCTTTGCTAGTATGGAATATAATGTTTTGCATGTACAAAAAATTATTGTCTAATGTATGTTATTGCACGGTTTCAGGGGACATTAAAGCATATTTTGGGCAGTTTGGCCAGGTAAAGAAGTGTCTACTGCCATTTGTAAGTATAAGGTCTTAGAATGCACGAAGATATAATGTTTCATCTTGTTAAAAGGCTGTAGTGCTGAGATGATTTCTCTCTTGTCTAACAGGATAAAGAGACAGGTTTTCATAGGGGGTTTTGCTGGATAGGGTTCACTACTGAGGAAGGACTGCAGAATGCATTACAAAAGGATCCTCACATCATTGAAGGAGCAAAGGTGAGTGACCATTTGGAAACTACATGAAGTAGCCATAGATGTCTCTGGTAAATGTTTTATTTTGAACATCTGCATCAAAAATATCATTTTCTATTTTTCTTTTAATGCAGCTCCAGGTGCAAAAAAACAGAAAGCCGTTTTCTGTAAGAAAGTCAAACAAAGAAGCAGAAGACGTCTGAAGAAGACATCAGGAATGATCTGATTTCAAGCGTCAGTTGTCTTCAGTAACGCAGAATTGTATTTATCGTGGATGTCTCTTCACTGGGCATATGTGTTTCAGAAGCCAAACTATTATGAGTGTTGATTGTCATTGTATTGTCTGGTGCTTTTTATTCTTATGAAACATTTAATGAAATGTGAGTCAAATAAAAAAAAAAAATTGGAAAGTCATTTGCTGTCAGTCTGCTCATTTTTGTGTGTACTTCATCATTTTGCCTTTTGCAAAAAAAATTCAACAGTGCTCTCTAAATGTTTTTTTTCCAGGAACATTTTTGTTATAATGGGGGAAAGTCTCTTCACGTCCTGAATGCAATCAATAGTTAAAATGATCTAAATTAAAAAAAATATCAATCTTCTGTGGAGGGCTCAAGACCGTAAAATGTTTGTCCAATTATTTCATTCGGTCCGAATGCAATGATAGGATGTCTTACCTGCCTGTCAATGTATATATTATTCACGCAGCCAATGGCGACAGTCTGGGGTGTGGCTGATGTAACAGGACGGGCCAGAGGGTGTTTGTAGGCTGGTTTGAAAAAGAAATTAATATTTCTTGAAGTGCAAGCAAAATTTGAAGGTGGACCCACCACTAAATCCACAAAAGAAGAAAAATCAAAGACTTGCCAAAATACACACAGAGACAGACAACGGAGTAAAACAAGGGTATACATTGGCAGTGTTTTTACAAAATGGAGGAATTTGATGAAATTCATCTATTTGGGTTTCCGCAAGCTAAACTTCAAGTTAAAAGTGTTCCAAATATGTTGGACTTTTTATTGAAAGTTGACTACTTTTACTTGTTGATACATGTCTTCACTTTAATTGACCTGTAAGAGCTGTGTTTGTGACGTTTGAATTAGGGGAGGCATTTGCTAATGTTGTTTGAAAACGTTACTTTTTGTTGTCCTGCTAGATGACACTAGCAGCGCAGAAACTGATTCCAGCTTTAATTCCTTATTTCTTTTACATGTAATAGATGAGTGATAACTTGAGTGTTTTATGAAAAGCTTAGGTTATGCAAATGCATGAAACATTTAATCAGTGTTGTTAATTTATTTAGAGGTTAATCAAGGCTGCATCTAGGATGACTTTGCTAATGTTCCGGTCACATTATCTGTCCGAGCTCATGCCATGTTAAATCTTGTCACGCTCCATCACTACCCTGTCTTCTTCACCTGAAAGAAAAAGTGTAGGCCTATATAATGTGTTTACGTTTTAAAATATATCTGTTGCCTGAGGTTCTCTGTAAGAAGAATGTGGTGGAAATCATTTTGCGTTTTATTGCTGTGAACATCTGCTCAGTTATATTATTTGATTAAAAATGGGATATGGTCATTCATTTTTGTACTTGCATCCACTTACCATAATTTAATGGTGTGGTACTTATCTGAAAATGTTCAAATTAATTTTCAATCATGAGAATGTATTTGTGTAGCAAAATAAATCATAGCTGTGTTGGTTTCTCACACGCTTGAAAATAGATTAATAGCTTATAATATTTAAGGTTAATTTTTAAATGGCACAGATAGGTGTTTTTCCACTATTGACTGAATATAACTGTAAACTACAATGACCATGATGCATTGCGCGCCACGCATGTTGCGTTGTCAACAGAGACGCCAGAGTTGAAAGGTCACAGTGCGACACCGGTTAGTGGATGACAGTCAATGAAGGTAAATCAATCAGCTGTTTTGTGATTCTCTGAAAATACTCCAATAACCAGTTATTAACTCATCATGCAATAAAACGGTGGCGGTTATTTTGTTACATTCTCTCTGTGTGTTACGCAAGCGCTTGTGTAACAAACGTTATTTGTGATCAGCTGACCGCGTCTTTCACTACACCGACTGATGTTATGAATGAAACGGGTTCACTCGTGCTTCGATTTTCTTTGTTTAGATGTGTAGTGGCGGTGTTTCATTTAACTTATTCATAAATTTGATAAATATCGTCATATTTCTTAAATTGTGTAATCCGGTGTTCCGGCGAATTCAGTTTCCCTGTTTCCCCCTCACAGCGCCTGCGCAACTTCGCAGTGTTGCCAAGTCCGCGGTTTTCCAGCGGTAGTTTTCAGTAGCAATTGGGCGGTTTTTTAATAAATATCCTGGCAACCCTGAAACTTCAGTACTAAAATCATGACTTCATGATTTCGCCCCGGCTAAGCAAGTCAGCTTATGGTGGTTTTGCTGTCTTTCTGCAAGCAACATTTCACCATGTTATTTAGATCATTTGTAATTAAATTGGTATTCATGTACGTGACGTCCTGTTCAATCGCAACATAGAGTCAGATTTCCCTGCTAATTCTAACTTTTTCCTGTTTTATGAAGTGTAACACCATACGTTACAATTAGACAGTTAAAGTCCTTTGTTAGGGGCATTCTTTTGTTCAGACACCCATTTCCATTTTATTGTTATTGTTGTTGTTAGTGTGTGTGTGTTTTTGTTAAACAACTGAAGCCTTGTCGAAATAACAAATAAACTATATTGCACAATGACTAGTCTCTCTTTTATTATTTTAGGTAACTCAGAGTGATGCTCCTGATGTGTTTTTAAAATGTCATAATTACGCCAAACCACTTTCATCTGCAGAACACTTTACACTGAAAACACAGGGGGAACAGATTTTTCCAGAGGCCTGAGAAAAATGGTTCCCTCCCAGTATATTACCTTCTGAGGATTTATAGATTCAAGATTTTTATTTGTCGCATACATGGTTATATAGAGAATATATGACCAGCAGTGAAATGTAAGTCAGGTCCGCTCCATGGACAGTGCAATTATTAAAGAATACAAACACAAGAAATTATATATAAATATAGGTAGGGATTATTTTTTTTTTAATGCCCCCCCATGGACAGTATACTGTAGACTTCATACATATTACGATGAGCAGGAATGTACAAGAACGGAATGTGTCAACGGTAATACAGATTTATAACACATCAGTGTACTGGTTCATGTTTTTCAATGTCATATTATGGTCTAACCACTTTCACGCAGACAGTGTTTTACATTGAAACCACCGGGGGAACGATTTACCTGGATGCAGCATTTTTTTTTTGTCTAGATATTAATTGTCATTTAAGTAGGCAACATGAACTTAAAGGATTAAAAATAATATTACAAATTATTATTATTTTTAATTTAATTTAATAAAAGCTTGTTTAAGAGGATTTGTTTTTTTTATATTACTGTGACTTAATTAATAAATGTGACAGTAAATGTTGCTTATATACACTTTTATAGAAGATTTAAACGATCTCTGTCATTTTTGTGGACTACGCAACGACCCAAGTGATTCAGATGTAACACCTGCTTGGTTTGGGGACTTTTTATTTTATTTTTTAAATTAAACCTAGTATTATCTTATGTTTGGTCCTTGCTAAATTGGCAGTTGTTACAGATTATTTTAATCTAATTTTGAGACAATTATGGTTATTTAACATATTGTATGATCTTTCAGATTAGCTGTGATGGATGTGACAGGTGGTACCACCAGTCATGTGTTGGCAACCCACCAGTCAATAAAGAATATTATTGCCCCTTGTCTATTATCTGAGTCAGTATATAACGGAAATTTTGTAAATAGTTTTTGCTTGCTTTTCAAAATTGCACTTGTATTGACTTTTTTGTGTTTCTAAGATTGTATATTTTAGTTTGTGTGGTTTAAAATTGCTTTTCTGTTGTACTGTATTGTACTATTGTATTTTTAAAAAGTGATTAATTTAGTTTTGATTGTGATTTCCCATTGTTTAAACTTGTGCAGAACGTCTTGAAATGGTGTAGTTATATAGTAATATAGTATAATAGTGTATCTTTTAAGATATGTTCCCCCTGTGTGTTTAGTGTTTTAGTTTAAGGCACTATTCTGCAGATAAAAGTGGCTAGACATAATTATGACATTTAAAAAAAAAAATTTCTCCGGCCTCTGGAAAAATCTGTTTCCCCTGTGTTTTCAGTGTAAAGTGTTCTGCAGATAAAAGTGGTTTGGCGTAATTATGACATTTTAAAAACACATCAGGAGCATCACTCTGAGTTACCTAAAATAATAAAAGAGAGACTAGTCATTGTGCAATATAGTTTATTTGTTATTATTTCGACAAGGCTTAAGTTGTTTAACAGAAACACACACACACACTAACAACAACAATAAAATGGAAATGGGCGTCTGAACAAAAGAATGCCCCTAACGAAGGAATTTAACTGTCTAATTGTAATGTATGGTGTTACACTTCATAAAACAGGAAAAAGTTAGAATTAGCAGGGAAATCTGACTCTATGTTGCGATTGAACAGGACGTCACGTACATTAATACGTATTTAATTACAAATGATCTAAATAACATGGTGAAATTAACGTTGCTCGCAGAAAGACAGCAAAACCACCATAAGCTGACTTGCTTAGCCGGGGCGAAATCATGACGTCATGATTTTAGTACTGAAGTTTCAGGGTTGCCAGGATATATAAAAAAGAATCACCCAATTGCTACTACAAACTACCGCTGGAAAACCGCGGACTTGGCAACACTGCGAAGTTGCGCAGGCGCTGTGAGGGGGAAACAGGGAAACTGAATTCGCCGGAACAGCGGTTCATTTATGCTTCAAATGCTCCACCATCATCCCCATCCCAAAGAAATCCAAAATTACTGGACTTAATGACTACAGGCCTGTGGTTCTAATGTCTGTGGTCATGAAGTCTTTTGAAAAACTGGTGCTGGGCCACCTGAAGGACATCACTGGACCCTTGATGGATCCTCTTCATTTTGCCTACAGAGCAAACAGGTCTGTGTATGATGCAGTAAACATGGGACTGCATTATGTTTTGCAACATCTAGACAGACCAGGGACTTGTGAGGATCATGTTTGTGGACTTCAGCTCGGCGTTTAACACTATCACCCCAAACCTCCTCCTGCCCAAACTAACTCAGCTCTCCTTGCCCACCTCCGTCTGTCAGTGGATCAACAGCTTCCTGACAGACAGGCAGCAGCTAGTGAGGCTGGGAAAATAAACATCCAGCTCCCGTACGATCAGCACTGGAGCTCCTCAGGGTTGTGTTCTCTCTCCACTTCTCTTCTCCCTGTACACCAACGACTGCACATCTACTGACCCCTCTGTCAAGCTCCTGGAGTTTGCAGATGACACCACACTCATCTGCCTCATTCAGGACGGTGACGAGTCTGCTTACAGTCAGGAGGTTAAAGAACTGGCTGTCTGGTGCAGTCTTAATCTGGAGCTGAACACGCTCAAAACAGTTGAGATGATTGTGGACTTCAGGAGAAACCTCCCTGCACTCCCCCCACTCACCATCATGGACAGCACTGTGACTGCAGTGGAGTCATTCAGGTTCCTGGGCACCACAATCTCTCATGACCTGAAGTGGGACAATCACATTGAATCTATATTGTGAAAAAGGCCCAGCAGAGGCTGCATTTCCTTAACCAGCTGAGGAAGTTCAACCTGCCACAGGAGCTGCTAAAACAGTTCTACTCTGCCATTATTGAATCTGTCCTCTGCACTTCTATAACTTTCTGGTTCAGCTCAGCTACCAAATCTGGCCTCAGAAGACTACAGAGGGTAGTCCGAAATGCTGAGCGAATCACTGGTACAACCCTCCCCACTCTCCAAGAACTGAACTCATCCAGAGTGAGCAAAAGGGATAGCAAAATCACTCTGGACCCCTCACATGCAGCACACTCCCTCTTTGAACTGTTGCCATCTGGTCGACGCTACAGAGCTCTGAGCACCAAAACGACCAGACACAGGAACAGTTTCTACCCTCAGGCCATCCATCTCATGAACAATTGACAATAATTGTGGAGCACACACTATTTATTCACTCATACACTTATTTATCTAACACACACACTCAGTCTACATTCCAATTTGCACATGATATACAGTACCTGTACATACAAAAAACTGTCTATTGTATTATACCTGTACATACAATTGTCAATTTATATTTTTTTTATTCCTTATTTACTTGTTCAATTTTTAATATATTTTTATTTTTTATTATCTGTGTTTTTTTGTTCTGTCACTGTCATTCTGTTACACTGTGGAAGCTTCTGTCATGAAAACAAATTCCTCGTATGTGTAACCATACCTGGCAATAAAAACTCATTCTAATTCTGATTCTGATTATTAGTTTTCATGACCATCTCACATGGTCAAAACCAGTGACGCAACAACCTTGGTATCACGCCCAATACTTTATCAACAGCAAATTAAATAACACTTTATTAGTGATTACTGTGCATTGTTTACTATGTATTATTTTTTGAAAATATTAGTATATAATAATGAATGATTTAATTGTTATTTGCAAACTTTATGTATGGGAATACAGTACACAAATATGAAATATGAGAAAGGAAATAATTAGTTATCAAAGTCTAAGCTTGACTTTAATGTTTTTTTTTAAACTTAGCTGATGTTTTGAATGTACAGTACTTACTACAGAGGCAGCTGCTCAGTGATGATTGTGATGGATCTCTGTGTTTTTGCAGCTCCTCACATGGCTGTTCGACTGCTGAAGGTATCATCTGTAGCCACTGCAGTGTTCGCATCGTCAGGATTCTACTTGTACAGCAAAAATGTGGACTTCAATGATCTCAGCATCATCAGATTTGGGAGGGCAGCTGCTACAGTAAATATGATTATTATAATTTTTTCGTTTAATACTTTGAGTTCATTAAAGTTTTAATCCCTTTGAAAACGTTTTAATCATAAATATTACTTTTATATTAAGTGGTTTATTAAATATAAATTGAATATAAAATATTTTTAATACTCGTGTTTGAATCACAGTAAGTAAATTACTGATAAAAAATATATATATATCTAAAATAAACTGCAAATACAGCAGATTTTAAATGCATTGTCCTGTCTAGTGTGCAGATATTTATTCAGTTTTCTTTGAAATGTACCATGGTAAAGCCATTTTATCTTTTGCAGCACCATGTTATTTCCATAGTAAATAAACATGGTAATCATTTAGTATCATATTACTGAAATCATATTTAAATAAGATTTTCCATCTGATATATCGCTGTATCATGGTACACAAGATCACTTTTATTTAAGAGTATTTTAACTGTTGAGATTTTCACAGTATGCTAGTTTTTTGAGTGATAACTTGAATTTATGAATCAGAGTTATGAATTGACAGTTTGAACTGATGTGAAAAAATTTGCCCTTTTGTTCCCCACTCTCCTTTTTTCATCACTTATTTTCCTTAAAGGGGTCCTATTATGCTCTTTTACAAAGTCTTGATTTTGTTTTGGGGGTGTACTAGAACAGGCTCTCATACTGGGTTGTTCGAAAAACACATTATTTTTCACAAACCCGGATGATTGTAAACACTCTAAGTTCGTCTGCCTTGGGAAAGCTAGCGTGTCTCCGACTCGTTGCCTTCTCTAGTGCAGCTCAACCAGGTCTCGTCCCATTCGTCGATATTTGTGATCTCACAAATCCCGGAAAATATGCGTTGTAGTCCAAACGAGTCGTTCGTTGTAGTTTTTGAAAAGTGATTTCTGTTAAATAAAATATCTCCTTTTGGAGTGGACTTTGAGATTTGTAACTTTGTTGATCTTTTTTATGCTCAAACAGCAACCTTACAGACTAACTAAAGTTGAAAAAGTGAAAAAGCAAATAGGACCCCTTTAATTAATTAAATTTTATATTTTTTTAATAATTCTTAAATACTACTTAAAAACTATTGCGTTTGAGTCACTGTAAGTAAATTACACTGTATTTGCATTTTTTCCTGAATATTTTAAATGTATTGTTCTATCTCTATTGTGCAGATTTTTATTCATAGTTTTGTTCTTTGTCTCTGAAATTAATGTTTTCAGACGGCTGTCATCAGTTATGACTACCTCACCACTCTCAGAGATGTACAGTATGGGACAGAAGAGTACTGGGCTGTCAAATCAAAGGTAAAACTTTTTGTCTTGATGGTGATAGGTTATATCTAGGAATATCTGCTGTGTGGACATTTTTCTTTATTTCGTTTTTTTGGGCTTTTGCACTTATTTTATAGGAATGTGGAGTGTAGCCAGAAAAGTAGGGGTCCCTGGGCTCTGACATAGACATTTTTCTTGAAAATCCTAATTTCAAGAAAGGAATATTGTGGTCCTGTAAAAGAATTTTCATAGAGATGAATGAGCACTTTTGCCATAGAGTGCACTAAATATGTGCTGCTTCTGTGAACCGCAGAGTTTGCTTCCAAGAGGTTCAGAAAAGGCCGGGGGGGCTACAATCATAATGCTACTATATATATCTAATATACTATCTATATCTATATATATATAATATATATATATATAATATATATATATGTATATAATGAGAATAAGCAGTGTGCATTTCAGGAATATTTATTGTGATATTCCACTAACCCATAAGAATTATTGTTGCAGGCTCCATGATTTTTACTTCTGCATTTTGTGTGTTTATGTAATCTTAAATTTACATTACTTAAATAAGCTTGTATTTTATTAAATGTCATCCAAGCCAACACATTACTCAAAGTAATATGATGGCATGTAAGTAAATAATCAACATGCAATCTCATTATTGATGCATTGAGCGGGCTTTCAAAACACACCATTAAATTAAAAACATCTTAAAACAACCTAAACAATCTGCTTTGCTGTTTGTAGGCCTAGCTGCAAATGCCAGGCAATAATTCTTGGCCCTTTCCACCCCTATGTATAAGGCCATCGAACAGCTCGTCAGGTACAGTTAAACAGCTGGAGCAGGGAAAGGTTGCAGTCTCTCACCTGTGTGTGTGTGAGTCTGAGCGCTGATGGCAGCGCTGAACCCTGAAGAGCAGGGTCCGAGCCAGATGCACTCTCTGCCAGGCCCGGGTGCGGAGGATAGGGTGCTGTTCTCCTTCCCCCTCGGGGCCTGCAGTCAAGCCTGGCTACACACGCTGATTAGAATTAATGCAGGCCCTTGATTTAATATAGAGGAGAGATTTGGCTTCTAATTATTCTCTCACTAGGTGTTTCAGTTCAGTGGGCTCAGGTTGTTTCGGATCATTCTTTGCTTAGATTTTTCCCAGTTACTGTTTTTCTGCATTCTGGACATTTGTACAAATTAACAGGTTTAAGAGTCTTTTAAACAGTGAACACCTAAACATCTTTGTTTTTTGGGCAGTGTTTAATCTGCTGTGATATTACCATGTTTTTTGGAAATGATACTATGGTAATGCCATGTTGTTCTGCACATTTACCATAGCACAGTATTAGTAAAACCATTGTATATTTTGCAGTACCTTTGAGTACCATGACAAAACCATAGTAATTAAATATTGTAATCATTTAGTGCCATAGTATTTATTTCAATTAATTACTGTAACGGTTATACTTTATTTTAAGGTGTCCTTGTTACAGTGTAATTATACATTTAAGTACTGAGTAATATTAATTAACTACATGTGCTTACTTTGTGGTTAGGGTACTAATGTAATTATGCATAATTTATTGTAATTATAATAGTAAGTACATGTAACAAGTAAGGACACCTTAAAATAAAGTGTTACCAATCTAACACATCACTTGTAATGTGGTACACAATATCACTTTTGATTATGCATTTGAATAATTGTGGAGTGTTGATTCAAACACAGTTTGAACTGATTTGAAATTGAACTTTTTTGGCTTTTTTTCCCACTTTACTTTTTAATAAGTTATACCAGAAAGATAGCTTGTTATCTGTATTAATAAATACCAGCTACATTTCAATGCATAAGCTCATAATCATGTTGCAAGTAATTGAATCATCAATGTCTCAGTGTTTAGTGGATCAAGGTCCAAGGTTCATGTTCATAATGTACTAACTCAAATTAAAGGGAACTAGAGAGTGGAATGAGACATCCTCATAATTTGGTATCACCACATTTGTGCGTTTTCATGTTTCGGCTCTAAAATTTGTGAGGGAGGAGGGTTTTTGAGAGGCAGTGGATGTTTTGCAGAAGGACGAGCATGTCTCATTGCTCAGTGAGAACAGTGCAAGGGATCACGGGGGAGCTCCCAGGTGTTACGGCTCTGTAATGGCCCCAGCATGTGACTCATGTAATGAGGGGCGTTCCACGCAGTTAACCATGCCTCTGCTCTCTGCAGACCAGACCACCTGCTCTTTGTGCCTACCAAGAGCTTTCCATCTCAGCCATTAAATCACTACTCACTTTTGTGTGACGTAATGATTGCTGAGATTCTAGACAGTTTTACTTTTTGCACGCTATACTAACCATATCAACATGAATGTTACAGTTTAAATGTTTTAATTAATAGTTTTATTCAGCAAGGATACATTAAACTGATCAACACTGTCACGAATTCGGTCCATGGACTTCCGTTTATTCACCACCAGAGGTCACCCTTTCCATTACATTGACTCTCGCACAACACAAACTGTTGCATAGCACCCCGGACTACATACCCCATCATTCATTGCACGGTTTGCACACTGCACTGATTGCACTCATTGCACACAGCTGTTTCTTATCACTTCACTCACTATATAACACCCACTCAAACTGCCATTCTCTGCTGAGTATTGTTTAGCCCATACCCCATTCCGAGTCTCTGTGTTTTCCTTGTTTTGCCTTGCCTTGCCTGTTTTCGCAGTTTCTGATCTTTGCCTGTTTTCCTGGATTTTTCCCTCTCGTCTCGCCCCTGTGATTCTGTCTGCCGATCGTTGACCTATGCTAGCCCTAGGACTATTCTTGTGTCTTGTCTGCCATATACCTGTTTGCCATTGTTTGACCCTGCCTGTTTACCACGTCTCTTTAATAAAGCCTGCAGATGGATCCACACGTCTCACGTCTCGTCAGCCCCATCACAAACACAACTGTTTTCAACAATGATAATCATAAGAAATGCTTCTTTAGCACCAAATCAGCATATTAGAACAACTTCTGAAGGATCATGTGACACTGAAGACTGTTGAAAATTCAACTTTGTCATCACAGGAATTACATTTTTAAAATATATTAACATAGAAAACAGTTATTTTAAATTGTAAAAGTATATCACAATATTACTGTTTTTATTGTATTTTTGATCAAATAAATGCATAAGAGACTTCTTTCAAAAACATTGAAAAAATTCTACAGACCCCAAACCTTTGAATTGTAGTGTATTTTAAAGTGAAACAGCATTTTTTTTATATATTGATATAAATAGTGTTATATTGAGGATTTTACTTTTGTTGTTACAAATATTTTGTCCAATGGCAGTAGATTGTGAAAAATGGTTTTAATTGATGGGTTGAAAAATAGGGCTTGGTGACGTCAGCTAAAAGTCATTTCAGAGGATTTTGAATAATTTTGATTCTATGTCATTTTTAACAACTCATTAAACAGAATAGATCATTTAACCCATTCAGTTAAACAGATCATTAAAGTACATTCAGATAGGATTGTTCTGGTATAGAATGTTTATATCAGGGCTGGCAATTGATTTTAATGTCTTTGAAGATAATTAAAAAAAAAATTTTTTATTGTGACATGAGTAAAACATTGAATAGACAAAAAGTTACTTTAAAATTGAATATTTAGTTTGATTTATTTCCATATCATTGAACTTAAGCCTATATGCTGACAGTCTGCAGCAATTAGTTTGGTCCGTTGAAAATGTGCTTTGACAGATGCTTTGACTGTTGAGTCCATGAGCTATTGTCTTCTACACTAAATACCCAATTCTTGAAACACAGTTTGGCTTATCCAGTCTAAGACCTATAGATCTGACATTCCCATGCTTCTTCCGTCATATAATCTTTGCTGTTTGATATTGCATGACAGATTCACATGCATTTCCCCTTGTTTCTCCCACTGTGCTGACACATAATTAGCAGTCAAAGGTGGCAAAATTGACTACTTAGAAAGTATTCCTGGGGAGCAAGTAATCACTGGGTCCACAGTTGGAGTTTCTTAAATAGATGCTTTTGGCCCTTTTAACCCACAGCTGATGTCTCCTGATAATGTATTTTATGAATAGTAAGGAAAAACACGTTTTCCTGCAATGTCAATGTGGCTCCATTGAAAGGAGCCCAGCAGTGAGAGATTACATCTATCTGCTTTTGGAAAGACCACCGGAGAACATCGGTGACACCCAAACTCCAGCCTGCAGTGCCTTGCCTGATTTTTAGTTGCAGATGACATTTACATTTTCTTTCTTTTTGAAGTAGAGCAACCATTTGAAGAGTTGGTACATGTACGTGGTTCATTCAAACTTAATTTAAAACAAATTAAAATGGCATTTGATAATTTGTTTCAGCTGACAAATGTTTTTAATGATAGACATTAATTCAGTCAATAAATGTTATGTATAAATTAAGGGTGCGCCGATCCGCTATTCAGTATCGGTATCACTCCGATACTGCTACTTTCTGCTGGATCGGGTATCGGTCAGACGAGACCGATCCAAATCCGATATTGTGCGTATACTGTTCTGTGTTTAAGCCCCACAAAAGGCACAAAAACATTATAAAGCACTATAAAGTTTCCTTGCACTATATTTCAAGTGTTCTGAGAACGTTCCATAGTTTAATGTGAGGTACAGATGAATATATAAAGGGGTCATATGACGTTGCTAAAAATAACATTATTTGGTGTAATGCAATGTGTTTATGTGGTTTAAGGTTAAAAAAACACATTATTTTCCACATACTGTACATTATTGTTTCTCCTCTATGCCCTGCCTTTCTGAAACGCGCCGATTTTTACAAAGCTCATCGTTCTGAAAAGCGCGGTGTGCTCTGATTGGCCAGCTATCCAGTGTGTTTGTGATTGGCCGAATTCCTCAAGCGTGTGTTGGAAATGTTACGCCCCTTACCATACTGTGCCATGTCCCGGCGCGACAAGACAAAAACATAAAACCCATTATAAACTAGGCATTTGTTGCATCCAGTGGGGATATAATTAGTGATTATAATGACTTGTATTGTCTTTTTTGTTGTAAATACAACTTAAACACTGATTTCTAGTTGTGTCCTCTTTTGGAAGGCCAAAAAAGTAGTTTTGCTTTCACAACGAAAAAAAACACAGCGCCTTCACGACATGGAGGCAGCAACAATACTACAGCGAAAATCAAAGTTACTCCTCCTTTCTTTGCGTGAACATTTGGAAGGCGTTATGCAAATCTTCCCACACAGTGACCGTAGATATGTGGGGGTGTGTTAGAACGAGATGTTTTAGGTAGGTGTGGTTGACTCCTAAATTTTATAAAGAATATCTCTTTGGTTTTGAGACTTTAGTTTTTGCAACTTTAGGGATTTTATCTATTCACGAACAGCTTGTAACTCCAAAGAGAAGGAAAACTTGAAATCGCATCATATGATACCTTTAAGTCATTAAATTTCATTCTCCTCTAAACTCTTCTCTCTCCGCGTGCTGCTGTCAGTCCTTATTCCTCCCATACCAGCATTCAAACTGCGTGTTCGTGTTCGGTTACGACTTCAAGAACGACGACACTCCTCTGATTAACAATGCTCCTATTATTTACTTGATCTTAGATAAACATCATGATTTTGGCATAAAATACTTAGCTTGCTGGAGTTTAGGTCTAAGTCTAATCTTGTTACTTTCTAACCGGTTGTCTGTTAAATCACAACACTGAGTAGAGAGTCACTATGAATTGGTCTTCCACGTGCCATAATTGAAAGTATAACTTAACAGACAAGGCTCAATAAACTATCGCACCGATATAATCACCTAACGCTTCAATTTCGCTTCCCCCTTTGTGCTTTTATTAACACCTCTCTATGATGCGGAGCAATCACTGGCGCCCATGTGACGTTCCGTGGTGCTTCAAGAGCGCATCTTCTGGTGGCACGAGATGGGCGCTTTGTGTGCCGAGCTCTGTATTGGAGCTTTCATGTTATAATATGCTTTGGCACACTGTAGTGTTATAGCCTTTCTTGTTCTGGCTTATCTATCTATTTGCCCTGGCTAGCTGGAGGTTGCTGCCTCATTCACTGTTAAATAATGGTAAAGAATGTATTTAATTTATTGCCTATTATTTCTTATATATAATTATCTTTACGCCTTTTTTCCTGAACGTATGTTACATACACAGAGAGCATAAGCACAAAGAGCAAAATGTGTACACCATTTTTACCAGATGTAGTACACCTATTAGCTCTCCTTAAATATGTTTTAAAAAAAATCTGATATCCAGTTCACACACAAACCACACGAGGGTATAGAAAGGTCTAAAAAAAAAAAACAACCTCGTGGCGTGTTCATCGACTCGTGTATGGGTCCGATACTCAGAACTTTTGTATCGGGGAATCGGATTCTGAACAAAATTGTATCTTGCCACCCCTAGTATAAATCCATGCTGGTACATAGCGAGGCAATTTTCTCTGCATGATTTCATAATTTTATTATTGGTCTCAGATATATTGCCGCATTGCCTACAATTTCTTATTTAGTATTTCTTAAACATTTACTATTATTTAATATTGAATATAATTTATTAATCTTCTAATTATTAGTTATTAAGTAACAGATTAACTCAATTATGAATTAAATTAGATTTTTTGAATTATTATTAATATTTATTTACACTTTGCAGTTGTAGTTTAAAATGACTACCAGCAGCAGTTATAGTACCTAAACCATTTATATTTAGCCATTTAGCAGACGCTTTTATCCAAAGGGACTTACAATTATAAGCACTCAACGAACCACGAGAGAGCAACAATATACAAGTGCTGTGACAAGTCTCAGTCTAGCACAGTGCACATGAGAGTGATTTTGTGCCTCTTTGGGATGGCACCACGAGGCGTCGTTCACTTGCAGAATGCAAGCTTCTGGAGGGCGCATATAGGTCTGAACTAGCGATTTATAGGGTAACACAAAAATGAAGGTGAATCTGGAAACTAGAGCCACCTCCCTCTCCTCCTAGTTTCTCAAAAACTATCATGTAGAAACTGCAGGATATCGCAGCGAGACAAACTGCTCTCCGGCCTGCTTTGATTACGACACATGGACGCCTGCAGTTTTAGACGACAACACCGGTGGCACGCAGAGCTCTAGCGATGCTGAATAATGCATGCACTCAAAGTTGGAGGGCAGGTGTACCAGGCGCTGCCACTGTCAGACAGGCATTGGAGCACAAACGGAGGTAATCTGTTTTCCCTGGCGCTGTGAGGCTCTGCTGTAAAATGCACTTTTTCTACCCACTGCTCAGAAAATAGTCTAGCTGTATAATCTCCTACCCTGTGTGGGGTCTTCGTTGAGGAGAGGATATGTGTCCCATCGTGGCTGACCGATTACCCTCCGAACACTCTGAGGAGATGATGTGAATCATTGTGTGAATATCACAGATATAAAGTGTTGAAATGTGTCAGAATCCTCTCTGTAAATGGGTGGTTCTGAACTGGTGGGTCAAGACTCAAGACCTATTTTGGGAAAAAACTATGCTAAAAGCAATTATTCAAATGCAATTAAAGACATAATTGCACATGATAGCTAAATATATAGACATGAACTTGTAATCACCGTTTCATTTTTTATTTTTAAGTTGATTTGCTGTTTACTTATGATAGGACAATATGAACAGAAAGCTACTTTTAATTACTATTTTAATTTGTACATTATATGTATATATTTTTTGCTCTTTTATTGAGGCCCCTGGTTAAGGTACTATGGCCTGGTTTATATCATAGCCAAATGTTCAAACTAGATTTTTTTTAGTGGTCTGTTTGGCAAAAGGCGGATCACTGTCCTTAAACCTGCTGTAAAGGAATCTGAGGCTGTTTTCACAGTCGACTGTGCAATTTTTCACTTATTTAAGGATGACTGAGCATCATCCTCCATTCCCCAAGGAGTTTGTCTGAGCAATAGTATGAAGTTACTGTTTGTTTACAGGTTATTTTTCTGTTGTTGTTGGTATTTTGCTTGCGTATGTGTGTTTTTGTATTTTTGACTTGTACATTTGTTTATGTTTGTGAATAAGTGTGAGTTTGCAGAGGTCTCAAAGTCCTTGACCAGCCTTCACGGAGCATTTGCACAGCAGATTAGACTTCAGCGAGGGCTTATTCCACACGACTTCCCCCAGAGAAGCCGAAACGTCCTCTTCATGACCCTATTGCTGAAGCGGAGCGCTACCGGGGTCTGAGACTGATTACAGGGTTAGAGCAGCTATAGCTCACGGAAGCAGAAAGGACATCAGTGGAGATTTTCTCTCATTGTCATCTTTTTATCTTTGCTAAAGACTACATTGATAAGGTAACTGCGATTTTTAGTTCTCAAACCCGATCTCCAGCTGGCCCCGGGGGTCCAGTTACTCACACAAAGCAGGATTTTGGGGGTCTGCTTTGGGTCGGACTCTGTGATCTTTCCTTGAACATTCAAAAAAACCTCAGAAGTGGCACCCCGTTGATGTAGCTGAGACTTCCTGACTCTGGCGAGCAGCAAGAAAGAGGATTGACAGTAATCTGATTGTGGGAAAAATGGAATTTGGATTGAGTTTGGCTTGGCTCATTCTTTTAAGGGAAAAGACTCACATGTTGATGTGAGAAAGCGGTCTTTTCCCACTTCCCTTCTTTTCACTTTCACTCTAGAACCGTTCCCTTCCTCCTTGTCTAAATGATTAATCTGTTCCTCGCACAGGTTGTTGTTCCAAGTAAGTCAGCATCTTGGCTTGTAGCATTGGAGAGAAAAACAAGCCTGGAGTGTTTGTTGGCAGAGACCTTAACAAAGTCAAAAACAGCCACTCTAACAGAATGTGGCCGAGGTGCTATAATAATAATGTTTTTCTTTTCCTGAAGGAGTGAACTGTTTACGGCGAGTCCATAAATGTGCACCTCTATAACTGAACAGTTTTATGCGGCATGTGTGTTTAGACTCGCAACCCTATTGATGTGGCCACCTGTTATGCCACGTTCTAAATCACAAGTCTCTCTGCTCTGCCACCAACTTAGACTATCATGTTTATTGCGACGATGTAATAGATCACAGGCGTGTAAGAAAGCACCTATCATATGGGGGCCGGTAATGAAATGCTGGCCGTATCACTGGATGATTAATGTGCAGGTGCTCGCTGAAGGTCATCTCAGATTTTCGCCTTCGGATTATCATTAGCTCGGGCGTGCTCTTAGACGTCTAATTCATCATCGTTTTTTAGGTTGCACCGATACTGTATTTTCATTGCAGCCAGGAAGATGGGCTGCTACGGACATGCAAATGAGCCAGGGTTTGTTTGAAGTTAGCATAAAATTGATTTTGTGAACACCATTGGTCTTGATTTTCTCTATGATTCAGCTTGAAATTGCGGCGTGCACTTCCATCGACTTGGTTAGTTGTCATTAAAGGTCACTTGAGGATGGGAAGACCCCTTTCCGCGCTTGATGCATTAAAGTAATAAATCAGCGGCATCTTCCGTTTGTGGCAAACAATTATATCAGAGGACGGTAGTAACTAGGTGTTTTAGGCAGTTACTTTCTAAAACTGTTTATAATTATCTTGCGAAGTGCAACAGGTGCCATTTATCATCTCCAGATCTGAACTAATGAAATGACTTTTGGGAAATAGAGAGAAAATGAAGGACGCAGAAGTGGATTGCACACATGGAGAAACAGTGCTGTGCTCATCAGTTCATAGGTTTGCTGCAGCCGGGAAAACTGAACATATGGATGAGCCATATATTCATTTCCCTAGCTCTGAGTGAAAACCCCAGGTTGCTGTCGCCTTTTAGGAACTTCGTTTCTGCCCTTATGAAAGTTAGAAGGACTAACAAGTTTGGAAACTGCTGACTGGAATAAATGTACGGTAGATGCAATTGTTAACACTATATTATCACCTTGCTTGAGTTTGCTTTAACCTTGAAAATGTAAGATGTTGGAGAAATATAATGTGCAGTCCTAGCCTAGAAGTTCTGCTTCTCCATGCTTCTTGAGCTGTGGTGCCCATGCAGGAGATGTAGTTTGAATCTGACCTGCATTGTGTTCCAATCCTGCTTCTTTTCTCTCTCTGGGTTCATCATCACTTTCTGTCCTCTAGCTTTGTTATAACAGTAGGTTGCAGAAGTAAAAATCCCATCCATTCGTAGAGAAATTTGTTTTGAACAATAATGTGTAAAAGGTTTCCAAATTTCGCAAAAATGTTTGCAAAATTTGCAAATGGTAAGAGCAATCCACCAATCAGAGAAGTCTGTTATGACATTGTAAAATCTCTACTCTTCAGGTATTTTATTATTTTATATTAATAATATTTTACTAAGTGAAGTTTTATATTTTAATTTAGTTAGGCTAGCTAAAAATGGTTCGTTCCTGTCCTTAATTCTAAATTGGTCAGCAGCTGTTTTATCAAAGTCCCTTTTTTGCTAAATTAATAAAAACTATGCTTGTTATGCCCTTTTATTTTATTTTTTATTTTATAATTTTTTTTATTATTTCGTTTTTATTTTATTAAAATTGTCTCAATTTGTACTTACAAAAGGTGTAAATCTGTGAAGAACTTGCTGTTGAATTTTGTAATTTTGAAAGTTCAAAAAAAAAAAAAAAAATCCCACCCCTCCTGTGACACATGGTTTGTCTGTATGTGTATTCAGAGCCAGTGAGCAATGGACTTTCATAATAATCAAAAACTGTGTTAATGCGCGATAAAATAATTGTCGGTGTTAATCAATTAATGCGTTAACAGGATATTAACGTGTTAATTTGCCCAGCCCTAATATATATAGAGACTATTTTGTCTCTTTCTCATCTCTCCAGAGGCTAATGCCAAAGAAAAGGATCAGTCGAAGAAAGAAAAGAAAGTCATATATGCTAAACACATTTGGTGTGGTGGAATACTGGCTTCTCTGCTGGCTAGTATAAAAGATCAAACGTTTTCAAGTTATGTAACAATGTTAGGCTAAAATCAAAGCCATGTCGTTTGAAATGTAAATTAGCCTGTGAATTACAAGTTTCCGTTTGCTTTAAAGCAAGATATATTTGGCGTACTACGTGTGTTTTACTGAAGCTTAAAACCTATAAGCTAATAAAAAGCACTTAGCTCTGCACATATATGCATGTGCACTAGCACACCTCATGTTTTCCAGAGATAATTGTTCTGCTAACTCTGCTGACTGAGATAGAACAGGACACGGCCGACAGGAAAACATAAAGGCTAATGCGACGCTTATCATGGCACGATTATGCAATCCTAAACACTTTCCCAGTCTGAGGGACTGCTGTTATGGGAATTGAGTCTCCTTAGCTATTAACATATCATTAAAGGGAATGTGAGCAGCTTATTTGGAAATTAAATGTAGCTTACTTAGCCCTAATGAATAATGCATATCAGATCGCCATGGACATGCTGACAAGTGCAGGTGTTATAGGAGGAGACATGGGAGGGGTTGCATTGTCAGAGAGGATGGACTAAAGGAACTGAATGAAAGGCTTGGCTAACTATTCGATTCCGCTTTTTACAGCCACATAGCCTGCTTAAATTTTAGGAGCATAACAGTTGGAGGATGGTGTGGCAGAGTGGTTTAAGATCCTGAATAGTAACCAAAAGGTTGCTAATTTGAACTCCACATGTAGCGACCACTAAAAAGGACCCTTTTACTTTCTGCCAAATTCTCTTTTATTTTCCCCCAAATTATGTATTTTCCTGTTTTAATGGTTGATGGTTGCTTTCTGAAATGTGTTTTGTCCCCCAGAAATTCTGTTATATTTAAATTTTCCAGATGCTGTGTTAGATGATTTACAAATCAAATCAAAAACGGTGGTTTCAAATTAATGCATAAAACTTTAAGTAATTAATCTTTTAAAAGTAATCATTCTAAAGTAATTAATCTTCTAAACTGTAATCAAATGAAAATTTAACTTTCTTTTGTCAAACAAAGTGCTAGACAACAGAGGTTTATGGTTTAAACTTGTGAATATTTAGATATTCTGTGGCATGTTTTATGATTTACAAATCAAATAAAAATGTTTATCAAATCAATGCATAAAACTTTAAGTAATTAGTCTTTTAAAAGTAACTCATCTGATGAAATGTAATCAAATGAAATCTGAACAATTTCTTTTTGCTTGAGGTTTATGGTTTAAATTAAAGGAAACATATCATGCCCCTTTTTACAATATGTAATATAAGTCTCTGGTGTCCCCAGAATGTGTCTGTAAAGTTTCAGCTCAGTATACTCCACAGATCATTTATTATAACATTTTGAAAATGCCTATTTTGAGTGGAAGCAGAAACACAGTGTTTTTCGGGCCTGTTTCTTTAAATGCGAATGAGCTGCTGCTCTCCGCCCCCTTTTTCAGAGTAGAGCTGCGCCATTACAGCTCGGACCTGCTAAAAACATAAAACATAAAAACATGTTATGGTTCTGATTATCATGTTTATCGCGCTGAAATCATGTTTTAAACCATATTAGTTTAAACTTCTGATATACGGTTTTCTGAGTGCACATATCCGAAGCACACGGACAGAAAGCGGCTGTCACGGCATGTGAGTACTAAACTAAGTTCTCATTCACACACAAGTTTACGTTAAAAAAACACAAGCTACAAAAACAGTCATTATGTCTGTGAAGGTAAACAGCTGGGAAATAAATCACATGTTTATTTTAGATCTTGTGCAGCATCATATCCAGTTAAAGGGGTCATAGGATGATACATGCACTTTTACAAGTTGTTTGAACTGAAATGCGTGTTGGCAGTGTGTGTACACAACCACCCTAAACTGATAAAAATCCACTCAGTGGTTTTTCGTTTATCTACTAAAATCTTTACCCCTTTCCCAAATCGAGCCAATCTCAGATGCCTGTCTGTGTGACCCCACGATAGTTTGATTGACAGTAGCATTTCAGCACAGACTGGACTGGCGTCTTACCTTAGACCCGCCCTGAGTGAGCTGTCATCAGTCCTCCATTGTTTCACCGTTGGAGCAGTTGTAGACAAGAATGACTCCTAAGCGATTGAGGTCTTCTGTGGTTGGATGTAGTAATGAACATAGCAGTCGTCATTTACTTCGAACATCTGAGCCACTGGAGACGTAGTGGATTATGTTTGTTTTTGAAGGGAATGCGCCCCCGATCTACCTAAATGCGTCTATGTTTGCGTGAATCATTCGTGATCGAGCTTCATCTACAGAAGAAGTGTGTAAGGTTTTTTTAACGAATCTTTGCAAATCGCCTTTCCTAATAATGTGCTAATTAGCTAGTTTCACGATGAATGCAGCTAAAGTAAACAGTCTCTCTGAAAGCGGCTCGGAAGAGAGGGGCGGGGTCAGCAGAGCTCATTAACATTTAAAGGAAAATGCTACAAAACTGCGTGCTCTGAAAGAGCTGTTTTTGACAGGGGTAAAAAAGGTGTTTTTTACACTACCATTGAGAAATTTTAACCAAACTATGTTACAGACTTTTCATTAAGACAGACAAACATTTCACTTGCTGCAAATGCATCCTATGACCCCGTTAAGAATCAATAAATCCACTGTTCTCTTGTCTCCTCTGAGGCTGGGACTAAATAGTGTTCTGTGCTCGTCTGTGCAGGCAAAGACAGAACAGTTAGCGTGTTTTGCTCAAACTTTCGCCATGGCGTTAGAGCTGGTACACCGTTGTCGCTTGCGAAATCAAAATGACGGCGCCATGGGTGGAAACTTACAGATTAAGGGGCAGTAATATTATAATGAGATCCCTTTGCCATGCCACCAAGGGAGTGAAATCAGACGCGCTTCTTTTTTCAGACGCTTGCAGAAAAAGGCTTACCAAAACAAAGTTACTGCGTTAATCTTTTTCACGTTTCCTTGGTTGGTAGATGCACCGGGGACCTGATTATAGCACTTAAAACCTGGAAAAATCTGATTTTCATGATATGTCACCTTTTAAGACATGGATCAAGTTTAAATACTATTATTTAATAAACTGTATTATTATTGTTATTATTTGGAAAATTACATTTTACTGTAAAGTGCATTAATACATTTCAGTCAGAATTTCTTCAGGTTTAACCAAACCTGTTGTATTAAAGACCTTTTTATCTGTGTATCTCACAATAGTTTTATGAAATGGTTAAATTATCATGTTAAACTAAGTAAACTCCTAGAGCAGCTCTGGAGATGAAGTTCACATGGAGTGTCATAGTGAGACGGCAGATGCTGAAAACACCATAAGCGTCACACATGCTTGAGTTTGTGTAGTAGACTAAACTGTGCCACTCATTCACACAGAGACACAAAATTTCATTTTTATAACTGGATTCTGGGATTCTGTCCATGTTTTCAGCATTGCGGAAATCATAGGCCTCTACCTAAGCCATCATCATTGTGTTCTTGAGTAAGGCACTTAATCCCAGGTTGCTTCCAGGGGAGAATGCTACTTTGGATAAAGGTGTGTGTGCTAAATGGCTTCTTACTTAGGAGTTTTTCCAGGGCGCTGCGTACTGGATACGTTGCACTTGTGAATGAAAAAGCTGAAATTTCTCTCCGTTTTCCCCAATGTCACTCAACTCTAAGTGGAGCAAATCAAAGAGCAAGCTAAAATGGCTTCATCAAAGAAGACAAAGTGGGGGAAAATTCAAAACAACAGCCAGAGCGCCAGATGTAGGCTCCGAAAAGCAGAATCAGTTGTAATGGGGCACCAAATGCGCTGTCAATAAAAGGGAGTGCACACCAGATGGACACTCATGTGAAAATAGATGCACTTTGAGTAAGACTGAGTCAAAGTGCTGTGAGTTTTATTTATTTATAATTCTTAATATAAAATATCCAAATTTAGCGTCACGGGCCCACAGATTTCATGCGTGTTTATTTCCCCCAGGCTAAATCATGACTAATTAATGAGCTGAAAAATATAACACTTGCAAATTACAGGCTTTCTATTTTAATTCTTCCCTTCAAAATATCCCAGTTCCAGTGGAATCATAACAAATATATTTCACCTTACCCCTGTTGTCTACAGCCACAGGGTAAGAGCTTATCCAGTCTTACGTAGGCCATGTTTCATGTTCCAGCAACCAATTAGCTTCCACTTTGCCTGTTAGTTGTAAACATCATTATCTAAATCTGTTTTGAGAATTCTGTCAAGGTTCTGTAAGTTCCTGTTTTTGCTGCACAGGTACTTCAGCTGCAAGACAAGATGTCTTGTGCTCCATAATCTGTATTGATTTGATTGTGAGCATGATGTCTTGTACTTATGGATGAACTTGTGAACTTATAACCTTACAGCTTTTAACATCTATGGAACCTTTCCACACAAAAGGTACTTTATAGTTGAAAACGGTTCTTTAGGTTATTTAAAATGCTTCAAGAACTTTACCAGTCCACTAATGAGTAGCATTGTAACATTACAAAATGCAACCTTACTATATTTTGCAACATTTCATTGCATCCACAGCTTTAGTAGAGCGAGCTGATGCGAAACACTTCTGATTCATTTGAACAAGTTTGTTTATTTACATGGTTCATGTAATTAATTAATTGGTAAAGCAGTGATTGACCAATTAATTTTAGCCCTAAATCATTATTATTATTATTATTATTACTGTTCAAGTACATTAATAAATTGAGTAAGTTTAGTAAGTTTAGTTTAGTTAGTAGGTTTAATTTAATTATGCCATAGATGGTTTTAAATGCCCCAATTTCTGCATTATCACGTTCTGTTTATTTATTTATTTATTGGCTCAGTAAGTCTTCAATAAGAATCATAAGTCTCATCTGATTATTTATAAAGGTGTTATCTACTTAAAAAGCAGCAGTGTTTTCTTAATAGCTGTTGCTTTAACTCATTTGTCACTGTAATTGCAACTAATTGCATAATTTAATTGTATAGTCTATTTACAGTATATTTATGCATTTGGCAGATGCTTTTATCCAAAGCGACTTGTATTGCATGCAAGGTATACTTTTTAAATCAGTTCATGTGTTCCCTGGGAATTGAACCCACAACTTTGGCATTGCTAGAGACATGCTCTACTGTGTATATTATTTATATTTGTTCTGAACAAGTATTTTTGTTCTGATTCCACTGGAACTGGGTTGTGTTGAAGGGAGGAATTAAAATAGAAGGCATTCATTTGCAAGTGTTGTATTGTTGTACTCGTTACTTAGTCATGATGTAGCCTGGGTGAAATAAACATGCAGAAAATCTGTGGGACTGTGATGCAAAATTTGGAGTAAGAATTTACAAATAAAAATGTCGGCAGTTTTATATATCCCTGTTATATGACTTAAATGTTTTGTTAGTCGCTTAGGTAACTGCTTTTTAGCTTAGTTGAGCTGCTTTAGCTTCACAGTAGCTTCCCCATCACTGACCATGCCAGCTTTGTCTAAGCCATATCTACATAGACTTCAGATGGGTTTTGCTGGTCAGGAACTCTCCCTGGGGCGATGGAGTAACTGCGTGGAACGATCTGCCTAGATTACCATTATGGGCACATGGTAACAAATTGGCGTCCTTGTACTTTGTGACAAGCTTGAGATTCAGGCAGATGATGTGTTCAATAGCACTACAAATGATCTAGCCGGGTATCAGATAATGTGGGAGCTGATGGCTGCTGCCGGGAGGAGAGCGGTGCATTTCATTATGACTGTGCCGCCATCAGATGCTGATTCACTGTCAGGAAATGGTGGAGAGCGTGCCAAAAGTCACACAGATGTTGCATTGTACTCATCTTTTCAAAATGAATCCAACAAGCAGGAGGCGAGAGAATGTGTCCATGGATTGAGGACAAACAGTGTTGATTTTAGGAGTTTCTCAGCTGTGCCATTAAGGGTGAAGGAATTGTAAACATATTTAAGGCTGTATTCACACCACATCTGGAACGTGTCATGCAAATGCATCCACTGAGGATACGAGGAATGGAGAGCAAACGGGATCCCAGAGAGATAACCTTAATAAGTTGCAATGAAGATTTTTAATTAGTAAATAGATTATGCTTGTTTGGCCACACATATCAAATTCTAGAATATGATTTTATGGTTAGGCAAGTATTTGAGTAATTTCGTTGCTATTCGGTATTTTAAGGTGGAGACTTAAAAAGTCTTGTCTGAAAATATATTTCTATAAATTCATATATACTATATATACACACACAATTTTATAACAGTTAGGATTTTATATAATGAGGTAAAAGCAGAAAGGATACAGGTGAAGTTTCAACCTTTTTTTCTCCTTTATGTAACCTATAGACTTGTTTTATAATCTTATATTACATAAGAGCATGTTTATGGATGTGCTAGAAACATTGCTTTTCATAGCATAATGTTCAATATTGTGTGTTATGAATGCATAAACAGCACAATTTCAGTGTATGGCGGCATAAACGTTGGAAGACTTGGATGCCTTAATTGATCAGTTAATTTTGTATGGTTTGGTTAAAAGAATAGTTATTTACATTGGGCTTTTTTTCTGAATTGAGTCAGGAGGCACTTAAAATGTGTTTTTGTTGTGTAATTTGGATCGTAAGTAACATTGCATGCACTAGATGGCAGCACTGGCTAAAGGCCCTCTGCCGTCTCATTGGTGTGTGGAGTTTGTCTTTGCTATTCAAGTATGTTGAAAGTGTGAAAAGAACAAACACATCTGAGTGGCATATGTAAATATGGGTATACATAACTTAAGTCCTTCAAGGCTTTCTCACAGAGGAATCCTGTGTAAAAAAAAAAAAAAAGTTGGAATCCCTCCGGGAATGGGAGAAATTGAGGCATTTAACCTCTTCATTCAATCACGGCCAGAGTCTGTTGGAATGCTGACAGCCCCAATTCAAGCAGCCCACATAAATACTTAATTTTTCTGTCATGTTCACTATGCTGTCAGTCTAAGCTTGAGATTTGGTAGCTGCTGTGGAAACACAACTGCTTCAGAAAGTCAGAAAGCTGTAGCCTTCCCAATACAGAGCTAAAAATGCATCTCATAATCAATAACTAATTGTTTTTATTACTCTCCATACTCTCAATAATTGGCAAAATAAAACCGCATTCATTAATATGTACTCTGTTAATTTCTCCTAATTCCATTCCTGTGCCTCTTGTATTTTAAGCATGAATATTGTCTCTAGTGTGTCTCAGGACAGTATATAAGGGCTGGGTGGGATATTGACCATATAATTATAGTTATAGGCAGTTGTTAGAGTAGGTGCCATATTTAATTTGGTGTGAATAGAAACAAGGCTCTGAAGGGTAGAAATAGCGTGTGTTCAATGTCAAATTGTTGTAGCCTATATCTGGGTGATGATTGTTCAGCTGAAAAAAATTTCCATGAAATAGGTTCACATTGATTTTGTAAATTGTATACGAAATCGTTCTTAGGTACACTTTTGCATTCAATGGAAAGAGGACAATTTACGTACAAATACTTCTATGAATTATTTACAAATATTCTGTTCAGTTTTAGTAAATGGACCTCTAAAAAATATACATTACAGATGTATATACAGTATGTTCAACCTCGTTTTCGTTTGTTAATTTGAACAGAAATTGTTTTTTTTGGGGTGATATTTTGGTGATGGAGTCCGTTTTATCGATATCTGGAGAATCATACAACTATATTCCTGATTTTTTTATCATATGTGTTAGTGATGCACTGAAATTAATTTAAAGTTTATTATTATTATTAAATTAATTTAAAGTTTTTCTTTTAGCGGCGAAAACCAGACTGGAAATATATAAATATAATAATAATATATAATATAAATAAATAAACCTGAACTTAATATATAGTAGATGGGGGAGACAACCTTTTAAACAGTCTCTCAGATCCTTATTTTCTTTCATGTTGTGTAAAAATGGCATCTACTCTGATGTCTGTTTATTGTCTGATGGTTTTTGTTGTTTGCGGTTTGCTGTGTAAGAGTTTATTGCTTCGAACAGCTTGGAAGCTGCCATCCATGACAGTTGAATCCATGACTATCATCTTGTCATGTCCGTGAACAATGTCCAAATATTGGCAGAAATGTGACCAACACTTTTGTACATCGTAGTAGTTTCATTCAGATTCTTAGAAATGTTTCAATGGAGTTTTCCTGTTAATATTAGGCTATTGTTAGTTGTGTGAACTGTTAGCCTGATGTGTGAGAAACAGAAGATTGAGGGATGGTGTGTATGAGTGTGTGTGGTCTTAAATTTCAAGGTCTGGTGGGTATTCATAGAGGTGATGGGCTGCTGGAGAACCCCACAGATGCTCAGAGCCCTGATATCTGCTGCGTCCTGCTTCAGTGGCCCCTTAAGATACCCAGCTTGCAACTCAACCACAGCCAAACACTCTTGCTCTTATCATCACCTGCTACTGTCCTGGATTTTGGAGATCCTCAAGCCAGTTCATTGCTCAAGAGCGCGAGCTGAGGATCATGTCCTGTAGGGCTGTGAAGCGTTGGCAGAAACATTAAACATGGGTGAACCTCACAAAAGCATGTCCAGGTAAGAATTAATCCCAAAATCAAAAAAGAAAAAAGAAAAAAACTACCGTTAACTAAAATGTCACTTATGCTCAACCAAGGCTGCATTTATTTGATCAAATATTAGTATTGTATTACTATTACAATTAATTTCTTACAGTTTATTCCTGTGATGGCAAAACTGAATTTCAGCAAAAACATCTTCAGTGTCACATGAGCTTTCAAAAATCATTCTAATATGTTGAGTTGTTGCTTAAGAAGCTTAATATTATCAATCTGTCGTGCTGATAATTTTTTTGTGGAAATATATATTTTTTCAGGATTCTTTGATGAATGGAAGTTCAAAATAACAGCATCTCTTTGAAATATATTTTTTGTAGAAATGTATAAGCCTTTATTTTAACTGTTTTGTCAATCTAATGTGTCCTTCCTCAATAAAAGTATGAATTATTTTAAATTATGAAAAAAAAAAATTGTACTGACCCCAAACTTGGGTCAAAAATAGTAGTGTATATACATATTTTGCATACAGAAAATTCAGACTTTTTTAATCACTATTAAAACATATCTGATTGTCACATGCGCACAACTACTATTGTATTTATGAATGAACTATTGTATTTATGAATTGAATGAAAATGGGATGTTTTTGCATTGTTAATGATGAAAAAATCTTACTGGTTATTTATATAGTCTGTGTTTGTCTTTAGGCAAAATATAATAGAATTCAAGATGTTGATCTTTCGTCGAACAATAATTTAATTTCCTACTATAATATAATATTATACTGTATATAACAATACATTAACAATATAGTTGTCACGCCCCTGGACTCTATCTGTGTGTTTTTCCTCCCCCACATGCTCCATGACCCAGTTTTCCCTCATGTTCAATTATGATAATTTGTTCCAGCTGTTTCCAGTTTATTCCCGTGATTATTCCATAATTTAAGCCCTGTGTGTTTCCTAGTCTAGTTTCTGGTATTGAATGTTTGTCTTTCCCTGCTACATGCGTGTTCCTGGTTCCTTGAATGTTAATTAAAGTCTGTTTGTTTGAAGTCTACTCCACGTCTCCTCGTTCCTTGCTCCGTGCTCCTCACAGTAGCGGTCTCGTGACAGAATACCAGACCGAAAACAGTAACCTCCGTGTGTTCCCTCCGTTTTTGTTTCCGTTGTTCCTCAGTGTTTTTTGTTTCTGTTGTGTTCCCTTATGGATCCCCTCGCCCGCCCTGAATACCTCCTCCTCCTGCTGGAGCAGGGGGAAAAATCGCTCGAGGGCCACACCAGACTGTTCCTGGTCCTCGCCAACCTCTCCAGCTACCCGGACGACGCGCTCTGTGTGTTCTATGACGCCAGTCTAAACCCGGCATTCAGAGCGCCATCATCCGAGGAAGGCCCTTGAGCGAGTTTCGCCGCCTTTGTGGAGTGGACACTGGCGAGACACGGATCCCCGTTCACCGTCACTCCGGACCCATGCCCAGCCCACCATCTCCCCGCGGTACGGAGCATAAGCCTGAGCCCACCACTGACGGAGAGCCCGAGCTCGCCGTGGCCGACGAGCCATTGCTGCATGGAGCAACAGAGCAACAGATCGCCGCGGAGCTGGAGCTGCAAGTGACGTCAGTCAAGGTGCGTGAGCCGGCAACAGAGTCTGCCACAAGGGAGAATGCTGCGGACGGTGAGAGCGCGGAGTGGAGCTCCGCCCACTGCACCACGGCTGAGGGTGAGCTGATTATACAGCTGGGACTGCTGGACTTCGAGGGGGATCTTATAGACTGGGAAACAGAGCTGGAAGCCGACTTGCCCCTTCTCCTCTCTCCTTCGTCCCAGCTGGTCCCGCCAGCTCGCCCTGGTGTTCTCTTCCGCGTTTTCCGTCAGATCCAGCCCAGTGAGGGCTCCTGTCCCCGTGCTTAGCCCAAAGAGGGCTCCAGTCCCCTCGTTTACCCCAGAGAAAGTTCCTGTTCCTATGTCTAGCCCAGAGAAAGTTCCTGTTCCACTTCCGCCCTGAAGGGCTCCTGGTCCCAAGTTAAGCCCGGAGGCTCACAAATGCCCGCCCACCTACACTCTCCTGCCTCCTCCACCGCTGTTGTCTGGCAGCCCCTCTGCTTGCCCTCAGCCCACCATCAGCACGGTGCGAGCTCTGTGGGACTGCCATCCTCCAGCGTCGCCGGGGCTGGAGTATCCCTTGACTCTGCCTCCAGCCTCTAAGCCCTGGACTCTGCCTCGGCCCGTGGACCCGTCGGCTCCACCATGGCTCCTAGCTCCCTCCTCTCCGCCTTGGCCCGGCAGCCCACTAGCTCCGCCGGGCTCCCTCGTCCCTCCAGCTCCGCCTTGGTCTGGCGTCGACCATCCTACGCCTCAGGACTCCACTCCTCTGGCTCCGCCTTGTCCCTCCGTCCCTTTGCTCCATCAGGCGACTTCATCATCCTTCGGCCTCCTCTCTGTCGCTCTGGCTCCACCGCGGCCTTTTGGATCCCCGCCTGCGCGTCAGTCGCCGGCGCCATCTGCTCCGCCTTGGCCTCCGGATCCTCCCCTTCGCTCTGGCTCATCGGTTCTCCGTCTCCACCTCGGGCTCCTCCACCACCTGCACTGCCACCGTTGGTCTGCCCCCTGGAGTTGGTGGCCATTCCTCCTCCATGGTGTCCGCGTTCCTTCCCCCGTCGAGCTCCACGTGGGCGCTGTCATGCATGATGCCTGGGTCTTGCTTGGCCCCTCCCTCTCCAAGTCCTTTCCTGGTCGCCTTCCTTGCTCCCTCCCCTCCATCGTCTCCCCCTGGACTCTGTCGGACTGCCCCCTCGCTGGGTGTCCTCCTCCTCCCGAGCCATCCTCCCAAGTTCCCACCCGGCCCTGCCCCCCTCTGTGTGTTCTCAATTGCAGGACTTGATCCTTTCCGGGAGGGGGGGTGATATATCACGACCCATGTCCTCTTCTGTGTGTTATTACCCCCCCCCCCTGCTCCCATGACCCAGTTTTCCTTCATGTTCAATTATGATAATTTGTTCCAGCTGTTTCCAGTTTATTCCCGTGATTATTCCATAATTTAAGCCCTGTGTGTTTCCTAGTTTAGTTTTGTCTGGTATTGAATGTCATCTTTCCCCGCTACGTGTGTGTTCCTAGTTCCATTGGATGTTAATTAAAGTCTGTTATTTAAAGTCTACTCCACGTCTCCTCGTTCCTCACTCCGTGCTCCTCACAGTAGCATCCCGTGACACTAGTACATGCTCGTAATTTATCCTTTTTTATTTATGTTGTTGTTTTTTGGTTGCCTCTTAATTAGGAATAGTTCACCCAAAAATTTAAATGTTGTCATTAATTACTCACCCTCAAGCCTTTCCAAACCCGTGAGACCTTCGTTCATTTTCGGAACACAATATAAGATATTTTTGATGAAATATGAGGACTCTCTGACCCTCCCATAGACAGCAACTGAACTACCAGTTACAGGCCCAGGAAACATAGTTTTAAGGTCTTTCAAGGTTTGGAAACGACATGAGGGTGAGAATTAATGACAACATTTTCATTTTGGTTGACCTAGCCTTTATTGTTTTATTATTTAAGCATTTAAGCCCTTAGCCCTGCTTTGAAGCATGAAATCTTATTCTCTTACAGCATCAGGGAGGAGGAAGAGGTGACGGGCATCTTTATGTGTGACTCTGCCTGGGCCTGTTGTATGGGCTCTTGGCAGGGAGTCCTCACCGCACAGAGGGTGATCTCATTTTCGTAATGGGCTTTGTCGCTGTTTGTCGTTATTAACATTGGCGCTGCTCTCGGGGGGTCTTGGAGAGTCATCCAGTCACACACCAGCCTGTCCTGCTTTACATTTGACATCCATTATAACTTTGTTTTGATTAGAACTAAGTGGACAATCTGTATAAATGGCTGCGTAGTTGTATTTATGCGGATGTATTCAAAAATGCAGTTGGTAAACACATTATGTGCTTGTTTAGCAACAAACTGCATTCAGATTGCAGGTGGCATGCATGCATTTCTGGCGATTCGACCATTTCGTTTTAAAATCACATTTTAAGGTAAAGTCTGCAGTTTTTGGATGATATAATATTTTAATAATATTTACAATATTGATTTGTAATTGCAGTGTTTGACCAGCAACATTGGATCAACCAATGGTGTGAGTTTAAGGCGGGACTGTCTGTTTGTTTGAACCAATGGCAGATGGTTTGAAAACATTATTTTTGAAATTGCTTTTAGCAATGCAGAAATTACACACTTCACCTTTAGCTGCCAGTTTAGAATGATGCAAGTAACTGCTCATGCACAGTAATAATTACAGTAGCATAATAATTTTGTTGCCAAAGGTGAATTGAGTTTAAACTTCTCTGACTTCCTGCATTTTAGTAATTTGGCTCAGATGTTATTTTCCAATCACCAGTTAGAATGACCAGTAATTTACCACTCTATGGAAAAATTCAAACAATTAAACCAACCTCAAGTAAACGCTATTTTAACGACGAGAGCTTTTCAAACCAGAAGTTTTTTGCAGGGTAGCCCAGTCTGTATTTATGGACATTGGATGGCTAAAATTTTGTGCTAAGTTACAACTGTGGGATATAACACTTCAGCTTGTGTTTGAAAATGAGCCAGACTTTTGTTTTGTTTACAGTTTAGCCATTTTAAGTGTAATTTAGCAGTCCCTCTTTGCCTAACATGGTTGGTACCAAAATGCTAAGAGGAAAGCAAATTGGTAATGGCGTCAAATAGTGGAAAAGTGTCACAAAACACACAAAATAACACCCATTTTTTCATGAATTGCTTCTACGCAAGGCACATAAGTGTTTTGAAGCATTGCGTAAGTTCGAAACCATGACAAGAAGTCACATGTATCTGAAAGATTTTTTTCTTGTGTATAAAATGTATTTGTGTAATTGCACCATGGACCTGGAGGGGACATTATTTCATTCCAGTGTATTCTTGTATATGTCTCAAGTGACAAATAAACTTGAAACGTGAGAGGTAATGATAAGCCTGCATAGCAATTTAGTTTTCTAGGTGGATAATGATATCGTGGTCATTTAGATCTGTATCACAATTTGGATGTCGTACCATCAATAGTTTTGCTTGACAATTTTATTGCAGCCCTAATGGACGTCTAGATGCTTTGTCATGTGATCGGGCTCTTCTGGACAGGTTTGGAGTCGCGGCAGGGGTTGTTTCACAGCACTAATGGGGTCTAGATTACTGAAGCATGGTGGGGCCATACATGAAAATTATACATGGCTGAAAGCTAAATTGCCTTATGTTCCTGCTCGCTCTCTGTTTCTTATCTGCTCCTTACATTTAAACAGTTGGTTTCTATAAGTGGTCCACTGTAAATCGCAAGCACTATAGGAGATTTGAAAGCTGTAGTGGTAGCATATGTATGTACGCTGCCAGTCACTGTGGACGATAGAAAAGCCTGGTCTGCACATCCATCTACACTCTTCGAATTTATTATCTCAAAGCTTTTAGAAAAAATCCAGATAATTAGCTGCAAAGGAGGGGGAAAGCACTCATTGTAGTTACTGGCTTTTAGCTTCACTCTACATTAATTAATGGTGGTCTCTCGTGATGTGAAAAAGCAGGAGTCTTTTAAAGGTCCATTACTGTTTCTTGGCGGTAGACGATCTGCGCTGACCAGCAGAAGCACGGACAGATAAATGTTTTGTACTGTTTGCATTTTTAGGTAGAATTTGTAGCTTTTGAGCACACTGTGAATGGCAAGATTTTGCAAGGTGGTGAAATATGCATGTAAATATGCATGCCATCGTTCTTGAAATGTAAAATCTCAAACTTCATTTTTTGTTTAAAGTCTAATAATAAAACGAAACTATGCTTTGCTCGACATTTCGAACCTTAACAGAATGTAAATTTAACTGCAAGTAAAATATTTACCTGTAACCTGCACTACCAGTTTGGGGTCAGTGAGGTTTTTTGTTTTCCGTTTTGAAAGAAATTAATACATTTATTAAGCAAAGATACATTAAATTGATCAAAAGAGACAGTAAAAACACTTATGATGTTACAAAAGATTTCTATTCAAAGAAATGCTGTTCTTTTGAACATTCTATTCAAAGAATCCTGAAAAATATCATTTTCCACAGAAATAAGCGCATGCCATTTTTTTTTTAACATTTACAATAATAATACATTTTTCTTGAGCAGCAAATTAGCATATTACAATAATTTCTGAAAGATCCTGTGACACTGAAGACCGGATTAATACCTGCTAAAATTTCAGCTTTTTCAATTTCATTAATTTCTAGCTTAAAATATATTTCAACAGAAAACAGTTTAAATTGTAATAATGTTTCACTGTACTTTGGATTAAATAAATGCAGCCTTGGTGACCATAACCAACAAAAATCTGACCATCCCCAATAGTGTAACAACTCAAATTTTGGAATCAAATTATTTACTAGTGTTTTGAGTTTAAAAGTTATAGCTCCCAGCATTGTGTGTGTTCGTATGAGAAACATATTTTAGAAAATGAAATGTTTATTTAATCAAATTACTGTTATTGTATGTTGTGATTTAATTGGTGTACAGTATGGCACACTTGGTTCTTTTAAAAATAGGTTTGCTAAGTAGTTCATCCGGAAATGAGTCTTGGATTGAAGTGAATGTATTTCACAGTTGTTTGTCTTCCTTTCATGTTTTGGGTTGTTATAGTTATGGGGTGTAATAATTAGTGAAAAGTTTTACTTGAGAACTCTGTTGATGCTTATTAACAGATTCTCACCTTCTGAAACACTGCTAAGGTGTGATTGATGCCTGAAGCTTGAAAACATCCCATGTACTGTGGTATTGAGTTTCACTTGTATCAATGGAATAAATGCATGCAAGGTAGCACATGAGCAGCTCACATTTTATGTACTGTTACATGGCAAAAGATCACACGATCCAAAACAGTTCCATAGTGAGTAAATGTTTTGTCACCATTGCTGGACACTATAATTAGTTAGTAGTTGTTTTGTTTAGCAGATGCTTTGTCTACTAGATATACTATGTTTATTATAAGGTCCACCTGGAGTAACCTTGGGTTAAATGACTTCTCAAGGGCCCAATGGTGATAGTTCATGGATCACCCCTTACGGAATTCCACCTAGGACTTAATAATCACTGTATTCAGTCACTTCTGCTTTTAGACATACTTGAACGTGACTAATTTGTCTAAGACTCATTTACTGTTTTTCTGTGCTTGTGTAAGTTTGTGATTGCTTTCTGCATCTTTGGAGGGCCATGTGTTTTAAATGAGAAGGACATGCTGCTGATTAGCACAGACCAGCATTATTAAGAAAAAAGAAAAGTAAAAAAATTGTATTCTAGCTTGAATGTCATATTTGGCAACCTTGGCACCTCCAGTGAATGTACGGATGATTATAGCCTAAGGCTGACATCTAAAATAGACCACTGTTTACTCGGATATATTGAAATACATTTTTCAGAATTAGATGCAGTCCCTCATACTGTGGATTTATTTATTTATTGTTTCTCTTTTTTGTATAGTTTTAATACTTATAATATTTTTTTAGAGTTAGTAGCCGATTGTACATATACAGTTAATATATTTGGTAAATAAGTCCTACAGAATTTCAAAAGATTTTGTATTTTTTTTAGTTTAGTTTAGTTCGTTAGTTGTTGTTGGTTTGTTTTGTGTTTTTTTTAGTTTAGTTGTTTTGTGTGTTTTTGTTTTGTGTTTTTTTTAGTTATGTGTTTTGTTTGCTTTTGTTTTAGTTTAGTTTTTTAATGTTTTATTTTGTTTTGTTTTTGCTTTGGTGTTTTGTTTTTTTTGGCTGAAATCTGATTTCTGCTTCCACAATTATTTGTGAACTCTGTATACCTGTTTGTTTATTGGTCATTGCCTTATATGCTGGGAAAG
The DNA here is from genome assembly GCA_018155175.1 of Sinocyclocheilus anophthalmus. NCBI lineage: Eukaryota > Metazoa > Chordata > Actinopteri > Cypriniformes > Cyprinidae > Sinocyclocheilus > Sinocyclocheilus anophthalmus. Next base: position 410,512 of record JADLZN010003113.1, on the reverse strand, counting down.
ATTCTGGAACTGTTTAAAATTCAAATTACAAATGGAATTGTCTTGAACGCGGTGTAATGGTGAGTGGTTTCTGTAATCGCTCAAACATCATCTCATTTAAAGATGGGTTTACTTGCACTTCTTATATTAAATGATATCTAGCATTACGGAAAAAAGATGGCGTCTCAGGTCTCCTCTGAGCAGTGGAGATTTGAGGAGGTACGAAATGGTGTGCCGTCTCTCCGAGGAGAACAGTAAATCAGACGCTGCTTGGGCTCCACCAGTGCATGAAATGGCTGCAGTAATGAATTTGCAGCCAGCACATTAGCATGCTTTAGCCTCTGTCTCAATTCTTCTGTTGAGTTCTCACTTCTGATAATCGTCTCTCTCGTATTCTAAAATGCAAATTGCATTCTTATCACAGCAAAGCTAGTAATAAATAGACACAGCTTCAAATAAAGTTTTCAGAGGAGTTTTACAGATCCAGCACTGAAACTCAGTGAAAACTAGTGTTGAAAATGATTACCTGCTATGTTTGTGCATGGATATTGTAGGTTTTGTTTCATAATCATAGCGTTTTGCTCTTTTAAAGAGATCAATAAGTGAAATTGTCTGTGATTCAAAAACTTTGTGCATTTTTGACTCAACCAATAGCATGCGTTTGAGATACTATTTGTTTGTTTGTACATGACAGACCAGAGTATAGACATTTTTGTCATTACTTTTGCTTTCGTAACTTTTTGCAATTCAATTGGTCAATGGATAAAATGATGCATTTAAAAGTCAAATTGGTTCAGATTTCTTAAGCTTTTGCATTAGCAACAGACCTGATGTTTTAACGTGCTTTACCACGATTACCTTATTTATCACTCTTTTTTTAAAGCAATAGTTGGCCCTATATAGGGGCTCATGTGCCTCATGAACTAATGCAATCAAAGTGAAGGGTCTCTGACAAGCTTTCACACTGATTGTGGCATGTCTCCTGATTTTCAAATCGCTTATTGCATCACTGTATTAGTAATGTGCACTTCACTGACCTTCCAGCTTCTAGCTTTCAGACTTCCCACATGATCTGTGGATGATGGGGTGGTGGGGAGACAAAAACTGAAAAAGTAGAGCACTGTTAAATGTTTAATTGAGTCTAAATAAATAAATAAATAAATAAACAAATAAACATGTCAGCATTACGTTTCACAGCCTGAATAGGAGGGGAAAGGGAAGCTAATATGACAGAGTATTGATTTGGCTCACAGAGCATTCAGTAATGAAGTGTGGGATTGCATAATTCAACCCCTTTTGCTGCAGATGTAATCTGGGATGTCTGCTTTTATTAATTGATTGCAATGCATCTGCTGCTAATGGCATGCTATACTTGAGGGCTGTTGTAGCTGTGAACATTTCTCAGCTGCTGTCAGGTTATGATGTCTGTTTTAGGTTGCATGCTTTTGATTATCAATACTTTATTCTAAGGAATGTGAACCTTTGAAGGAAAATTTAAGAAAATATATAATTTATATGGATGTATATTAATGATTATTCAAAAGTTCGTCTCATTTCACCCCCAGAATCAAATGTAGTAAATAATATATATATTTTTTACTTGCATAAAGAAAACAAATTCTAATTTTTAGGACCATTTTATATGAATTTGTATTCAAGATGTATTACTTTTGGGGGGGGAGTCATGGACGAAGTCATAATGCACATGACTTTGTCTGACATTGGTGTTAATAGCTATTGTATATATTAAATTTCCACATTTTTAATTGTCATCAAAAAATATTTCAGTATTTTTCTCCGTACCTCTACATTTTTTTTAACATGTATGTAAAGCAATCTGAATAATTTATAAACATGATTTATAAATATAATGAATAATTTCAGATAATATGACTGTGGGGGTAAATGTCAGAAAATAATGTTTAATAATTCAAATTCTAAATAAAGTTTGATTACATATGTTGTTGCTGTGTATATTTATTATGGGATAAAATAAACACAAGTATATATTTAAAAATATCTGTGTGTATATATATCTATACTATATATATATAGATATATCTAATGTAATATTATATAGAAATAGTTTATTATAAATATAACATATTTTTCCTCAATATGTACGGTGTGTGTATATATCCATGTCATTAGCCTAATAACCAAACCCTTTGCTAGCCACTGCAGGTGCTTGTATTTTATTTTAAGAGATCTTTCCCCTTTGACCTAATCTATCCTTTTAATTAAGCGAACTTCTTCTGGTGGATTTGGCAATAAGGCCAGTTAACCTCATAACTAAAGAATCACTGTTGCTTCTCTGGAATAATAGCAAGCTCATCTGAGTCTATTGAAAACTCACCAGGCAGAAAAACACTCCTTTCAGAAGTTGCAAAGCGGCATCACAGCATGGCCGTAAATTTAGGTATTGAAGACAGGAAGACATGCCCTTACCAAAGTTAAGAGGCTACTGAATAATCCCTGCCGATATTTCTAGCACTTGCATTGAGACTGAACGGAGGCGATGCTCACATGATCTTGTGTTTAACAGCACATCGCACGAAGCAGATGTGTAAATCGTAAGGGCAGAGTAATCCATGAAGGTTTTGTTTGTTTTAGGTCTGTCACGAATGAGATGCACTTCCATTTGTTCGATGGCATCAACACTTAAGGGCTAAGTGCATCTCTGTTCTACTCGGGCAATTCATTACTGTATGTTAATTTGTTGCTAGCGCCAGGAGCTAGCCAAACAGATCCCACAGCCCTCCATCTGGCCAGGCAATTTCAAACTGAGATGGGCGGCAGTAGGTGCAGCTCGCGGAGGTGGGGGGAAAGATGAATAAGAGGGGCTTTTTAATGGTCTAGTGTGCATTTATTGACTGCTGGGAATTTTCTGAGATTGGGCAGCCGCTAAATTGCCTGCTCCCTCCGAGTTATTCATGAAGTCACAATGTAAAGCAATAATTGCCTGGCAATAGTAGATGCAATTTCTATGAACGCGCGCCGGTCCACTTTGCTTACAATAGGAGTGACTGGCTAAGCCGCTGTGTAATGATGGAAGTGCACAGAGCGTCGTTTCACCTCAAACGACAGTGATCACAGAAGAGTGAGCCGTCTTTTTGTGGCTTTCCTTCGTGTAGACCTTTCATATACATGAAATCACTTTATTAAGCAAGTAAGAGAGAGAAATGAGTGGACACAGCAGTATTATTACCAGTTCTGTGCTTTTAAGGCCTGGTTTTGTTGTCTTCAGGTTTAATGCTGTCTGGAGGTCCGATTCTTTGGTTACTTGATCAATAGGGCTTTAATGCATGACTCCAGCATTTTAGAGGTCATTGATTTGCACTTTTACCCCCAAAACATGTTTGTTATATGAGAAAAAAGTCAATGAAGCTCTCACTTAAAATGAGTGGTTCAGCTAGCTGTAACACCATATCAGTCTGATGTCTCTGAGGTGATATTATTACATGACACGGGATGTTTTTATTCACTTTCTAGTAGTTATCTAAGGAAACTTGCTAGTAGCGCTCAAATATCTTGTTAAGGTTGTGCAATATGTGCAATTTTGTCTTAAAGAACACAAATGCTATTTTTTTCCGTCTTCTGTGTTGATTTGCATCCATGTAGCCTTATTTGTACAATTTTAAAGGTGAAGAGTGTTTTTAGGTAATAATTGCATTATTAAAAAAATCATGTATATGTTTTGTGTGTGTGTGTGTGTATACGGCTTTTTTTAACACCAAGACCTTTGAATAAAAAAAAAATTGTCTAGTTTCATGTGCTGTCCATAAAGAGATTTTTATAGACCCTGAGATCAAGAAACATTGTTCTGTCTATAATTAGAGTGTCTGGAATATTTATGCCAGTGTTTGTTTCTCACTAATAGCCTTTAGATTGTTTTTAGTGCATGTTGTAATTTGCTGTGCATGGATTTATTTATTTATTTTTAAAATGTTTACTTATATATTTTAATGCATTTTTGATTTATTGTTTTTTTTATTTATGCATTTTAGTTATTATATTTAATATGCATATCTTATTTATTTGTGTATGCATTTATGCATTTATTTGTTTATTTGTATTTGAGTTTATTAATGCTGAGCAATCAACTTTTAGTTCCATTAAATTTAATTAGCAGTTAAATTGTGATAAACTGTTGATTTTTAAATATATTTTTACTCATTTATACTTGATGCCAATTTGACCTGGCACTTTTGCTGTATTGATGCGCTGAGGTTAACAGTTTGTCTTGGCGTGTCAAGTTTGTGACCGTATTGCTAATTCATGTTTCCTTTGATGTGAGACTGATCATTATTCTTTGGTGTTTTGTGCACAGTGAGAGCAGGGATAGCATAAGAGGAACCTCTGCTGCCTCCCCATTAGTCCCCTGGCAATAACATGCTCTGATGATGGTCCTACAAAGCATTTTTCAAAGGCCATCTAATGGCTTCTGCCTGCTGCTGAAATATGTCATTAATGTCTGTGGCAATTACGAGAGTTGTCAGAGCTCCGGCTTTGTGCCGCTCTGTCCACGGATGAAAGGGTTGTGGGAAGAGAGAGAAAGGGATGGAGAGAGGGCTTTTGGGGAGGAGGAAGTGAACAGTAGAGGAGGTGATGGGGAGGTAGTGGGAATTGCTCTACTTGGGTATTAATTGCGCAGGGCCTCGTTGCCTCCACAGAGCAGCGGTGACAGACTGTACACGCCAAAAGAGAAGCGTGATGTTTCACTTAGGGATATTCAGAACAACCTGTTTTCAAAATAGACTAGTCTTATGGAAGCATATCTGGCTTGTTTCGGGTTCGTCTGACTTATTTCTTAGGGGGCATTTTTCAATAGTATCAGACCAGTCAGCCAAAAGATCCTAGTGGTTGACCAAAATGGGATTTTTAATGACTGATGGCGATGCTGATGTCAGTATGAAAATTAAATGAAAGATACACCCTAAGGCCGTTGGCTACATTTGCTATATTCTTTGTTATATTTGATACTGTTCTTCATATAGCTGTTTTATTATTTTCAAGTTCTGTGGTCTTAATACTAAAACCTAACTTTTAATACATAATACTCTTTTAAAGTTTTAAAACATGCTGTCTCAGTTTGTACATATAATATGTAATGTATATTATGCATTTGATTATATATAATTGTGTATAAATATATATATGTAATAAACAAGATTTTTAAATTTTCTATATTTTGGCCTTTTATATTTTCTTGCGTTTAATTATTGAATTTGTTTTTTTTACATAAATTACCTTGTTTTGATTAGTTTAATAATCCTTTATGTTAAACTTTAATCTTATTACACTTTAGTCCACTTTATAATAGGGACCAATTCTCACTATTAACTAGTTGCTTTATGAGGAGCTGTTTATAAGATGTCTTCCTGAATCTTATTTATAAAGCACATATTAATACCTTATGACCATATTTTAGATCCCTTAATCTCTACCCAAGACCTAAACTTCACAACTACCTTACTAAATATTAATAAACAACAAATTAGGAGTTTATTGAGGCAAACTTCATAGTTAATGGTTTGTTAATAGACAGACCCAAGTGTGACCCAATTTTGCTCATCATTTTAGGGATAATATTTATATAAATTAAATAAAAAAACAATGTAAACTAAATTGTTGAGTTAAAAAAACAAAACAATGTTTATCTAAAAAAAGCCAAATAGCTGCTGATTAATGATTTCTAAGTAGTCTTTAAGAGTTATCAACATGTTTAATAGGTTACACTTTCTCCTTGTTTATGCTCATTTCTACAGTTGTAAAGGTTGAAATCTCTTTACTGAATGATATAACCAACAAATTCCAACAGGGAACATTTTGTACCCCCAGAATACTCCAGTAGTCTTCTTGGTCAGGTGCCTTTAGTTTGTCAGAGTTCATAGCTAAAGCTTTGCATCTCTGTTCTTCCGTGTGTGTGATCTTTTCATATATATCTAGCCCTTTCTCTCTCCCCATCCCAGGTAAAATCATCGCTTTCTGCTGAGTTTGCCTGTCTTGAACATGTGGAGGGCTTCGCCTGTGCCTCCCCGTGCTGCGGTGAGGACTTGATTGGCTGTCACACTTGTGTTTGCTGAACAACTCCTGTGACAAAAGACTCTTCAGCATTGCCTTGATGGAAGACATGATTGACACCTCATCAGATACGAAGAGCGCTCTTGTGTTATTTCACTCTCCGCTGGCTCGCGGTAAATTGCTGCAGTAAATGCTGCCCTTTTTATACATTTTATTTTCTGGAGAAATGGGTCCCTTTCTACCTGGATTTCATTTTCTGTGCAGTTGTGAAAGTTAGCATGTAAAAATGCACAGCAATTCAGGATGGAGGCCTGAAAACAAGATGTTTAAGGATCTTAATAAACATTAAAGATTTTCTTTAAAAGCTATGGATTGACCAGCTGCATGCCACAGAGGCTCGTCGCACGAGTGCAGCTGCAAATCAACCAATCCCAGAGTGGCTTACCTTTCACGCCCTGTAAAAAGCCAACACGCTCCTCCAGGTTGCCCCTAGTGGACTGGCCATGTGATTGCAGTAGCCGCGGGCGGCTGGGAGAAACGAGGAGTTGGAATAGTGAGAGAAATGGAGGAAGTCTGACTGCCTGCCAATAGCGTCTACAAGTGCCAGGACTGTAAGATGGCAGGTGGCACAGATTTCTCTCCCTGGGGGATTAGCCAGCAAAGAATAAAAAAGGGTAGACCTCCTCTTCTTATCCTTTTTCTCATGCCGCTGTCCCCCCACTTTGCTTTATTGGTTCCACAGATCCAGTATAGAAGGTGTTGAAGATGAGCAGGCGGAGATCATGACTGTTATTACTGCCTCCTTCGTCTCTTATTAGCCCTGCCTTTCTCCTCGTCACATCCTTACCATCAAAAGCCTGTTTGGGCTCTGAGCTGGGAAGGCGAGAACCACATGTTTTGTATCCGCCGAAATAAAGTGTCTTCTCATCACCCTCGTAATTATCTCCGAGCTGTCACATCCTATTGGCTTCTCCAGGCACGGAAAATGGGGTTTTGTGCGTGCTGCAAAGCCGGCCGGCCCGGGCTGCCGTCGGTGGTGGCTGCGCTGAGCTCGAACAGTTCTGCAGAAAATGCCCATAGGACAACCTTTAAATCTCACATCCACTGCATGTGAGGATTGACAGCAAATCCTGCCTGACAGAAGTGTGTTTACTCTCCCCTCGACATCCTGTCAAAAATATCACCTCCATCCAAAGAAGTTTTTTGGACCTGAGGGGGTGTTGCCTGAGGAAACACTCAAGAAAAAACATACACTGGGGTTAAACTAAAATATTGGAGGTGGACGAAACCTAAAATTTATAGTGATTGTGGTGCATAGGCGACATAAACTGACATGACCCATCCTCCATCTACAAAAAAGACTATTTTGTCACTATACTAACAAACATATATTTACATAAAACCAAACAATCAATCAAAACTGAAATGTACACCTATATGGAAAATGTTTTATTTATTTTTTGGTCTAGTCTAGTAGAATGATTTTGATTTTGGCTGTCCTGTAACTGTGACTGTAAACAACTTTTTATAAATTAAACAAAATGAAATTGGTTATTTGGTTGCATTTTATTTAATTAGAGCGGGGGTCTAACTGGGGTCCAGCTTTTTTATAATAATAATAATCAGAATAAGAATTTAAATGTTTTTCACTCTTACACACCTAAAATAACAGACAAAAAGATACACTTAATAAATAATGAAGTTATGTATATTATGGATATGTAACAGGCCCTGGAATGTGAATTTGTACCAGGAGAACCCCACAACATTTGTATTTTAACCCCCCAACCATTTTTACTGGGGGACCCCCTTGAAAGCAATTGGGCTATTTTCAGGCTTGTTTTGAGTAGTAATTGGGCGAAAACCTGGCAACCCTGCACCAGACAGAGCTGTCGGCGATTCTTCCTATTGTAAAGTCATGCAGTGTGTAACCTCTTGTCGCCGATCCATCGTGCAGTGTGAAAACAGCAGCAACTGAATGCTACCTCAGATAGTCGTTCAGTGTGAAACCAACAGTGATGCAACGTCTTTGAAAATCGTGCAGTGTGAACTCGGCATTAAGTGCCTATTGAGGCGGAGCTGGGGGGTGGCTTCTGAATGTTTTTTCAAAAGACCCGAATCTTTTGGGTTTGTTAATATTTTTGTCAAAAACATCGTTTTTCAACACATATCATACAGAAATATTTTAAACTGTTCAATACCGCTTTCCCGCAGGATTGGTAAAATGATACCAGCTACGCTTTCTCTCTCTCTGACAGTGAGTTCATGTCACACACAGCAGTCCTATATAGTCACGCTTCCTGTCAATCACTCGTCTTGTCTAAATCACCTCAAGAATTTACTGTTACAGAACGATGAAGAGCACTTACATTCAGGAAATAACGTAAATCGCACGTGACGGTGGTGCGTAAATCGCGTTACCCCTCCCACTTCTGACTGTTTTACTGAGATTTCTAATCCCGTGCGAATCGGCCATTAATATTACAGACGTCCTGTGGTGAAATTACAGTACCCCATCTACCCCTGTAAAACGAATCCCGTCCGAATAGGGCTTTAGAATGATTTCTGATCATGTGACACTGAAGACTGAAGAAATGGCTGAGGAAATTCAGCTTTGCATCACAGAAATAATTTTTTTTTTTAAAGTATATTAAAATAGAAAACTTGTTTTGTAAAACTTTATTTGTAAGTCGCTTTTGATAAAAGCGTCTGATAAATGACTAAGTAAAAAGTAAAGACAACTGTTTATTGTTATTAAATTGCAATCATATTTTTAACGAATGATTTTTCTGTATTTTTGATCAAATTAATGCAGCCTGTAATAAACCGTAATGAAACTTTTTGTTTCAGTGAATGAATTAGGAGACACATGTGTAGTGGATCAAACTGGATCATATAGGAAATGGAATTCATCGACAAGTCCACCAATAATTTTTAATTTAAAAAAAAAATCTGAATCTGGACACTGTTCTGGATCATTGCAGCCCAGTTTAATCCCTGCACACACGATGACACACACATATAGACTCCCCACCCAGTATAATTAGGTGCATGTGGACTTCGTCTTTTGAGGAATGATTCGAATCGGACGACCGGCCTCATATGCGGCCCCATTTGGAGCACAAAAGACTGTCTTTTGTCAGGGTGAGAGGGTTAAGAGAGCTCATTTCACGGCAGTTTATTTGCTCTGGTCCCAAAGGGACGTCCCTCCAAGAGTACTATCAACTCCACCAGCTGGTGTTGGGACGGGACAGCACAAAGACCCCCATAAAACTGACGTCCCATTTAAACAGCATTTAAGACAAATGAGGTGATGGGGAGGGAACCTATTGTGTGTGTGTTTTCTTCTTTTTTTTTTTTTTTTTTTACTGGTAGCAAGATTCAGGCAACTTATTCAATATGCGTCTTTTATGTTGATCTCTGTTGTCCTTTCTAATTAAAAGCACATAATATTCTAATTAATATGAACGTATTATTGTCTTTCTAGACTTGTCTTGTCTTGGCTTCTTGGGTACTCTCCCACAAAAAAAAAAATTATATATATTCTATATATATAATATATATATATATAATATATGTGTCAGTGTCATCTGATCCTTTTATGAATCATTCTAATATGCTGATTTGTTGGTCTTTTTTTTAATTTTTTTTACCAGTGTTGAAAACAGTTGTGCTGCTTTAATATTTTAGTGCAAATCGTGATACATTTTTTTCAAGATCCTTTGATGAATAGAAAGTTCAAAAGTCCAGCATGTTTTCAAATCCGTAATTAGTTGTAACGTTGTAAAAAAACTTACTGGCCCCAAACTTCTGACACTACGTAGTAGTGTATTAATAAGAATTAGAGAGCTGATTAGAAATTATTTTCATTGCACTTCCTTGGTTAAAATTCATTGTCTAGTTCATGTTTAATTTGTTTCTCTTTCTTCAGGTTCACAGGCGTTCAGCAGAGAGGCTCCGGGACTTGTGTTGTTCGAATAGAGGCACCTTCATTAAAGTAGGGCAGCACCTGGGAGCCCTGGACTACCTACTGCCTGAGGAGTACACCAGCACGCTGAAGGTCCTGCAAAGCAGAGCACCTCAGAGCAGTATGAAGGAGATCAGGCAGGTCATACGAGAAGACCTGGGGCAAGAGGTTTGTTTTTCTGTCTGTCGAACAAAGTATATGCATTAAATGGGTGATGTAAGGAAGTTAGGAATTTCAGCAACTACTTGATTTTCCATTCATGACATATTTCTGGAATATTCACTTGGAAATAATCTGGAAATGAATTCGTAAATGTTGGTTTATTAATTTATCTTCATTTTAATGATGCAAATCACATTTTCTCAAGTCATTATTGCAGGCTACTCCTTGTGAGCGACAGGGGCTGGTATTCAATAATTGTCTCGGTCACTGTGGGTCAGCAGGGTTAATGTCACATGAGAGAAGCTGTGGTCTCCCTCGTCCTCTTCTGTCAGCACTTTTGTGCCTCTCGTCAGTGCAGTCATCCTGAAAGTGCTCCCTCTCAGAAATGTTTTGACAGGCATTTAAATTTTGGTGGAGATAATTGTTCTGTTCTGAAGATGACCGGTTCAAATCATCTATCAGCTTGTGTCCCATTGTTTTGTGTTGCTATCCGGCTTTTTTCTCACATTACACAGGAAACAAGGCCATTCAAATTATGCTGTATGCTGTTTTGTTACTTTTCGAATCAATTAAACATATAATTTTACCTGAGAAATGATACACTTAAAAATAAAGGTTCCAAAAATGAGTTTTCACAGTGATGCTATTGAAGAACCTTTTCTTGAAAGAACATTTTAATAATCTAAAGAACTTTTTTTTCTAATATAAAGAACATTTTGTGCAATGGAAAGATTCCATGGATGTTGAAGGTTCTTCATGGAATCATTGATGCCAATAAAGAACCTTTATTTTTAAGATTAAAGAAAGAAAATCTTGCACTGAAGGAGGTACCCAAGCCATACGGTGCGGATAATTCACCCCACAATAAACATTTACTAACCCCCAAGCTATCCAAGATTTATTTGAGTTTGTTTCTTCATCGGAACATATTTGGAGAAATGTAGCATCGCTTGCTCATTAATGGATAGATTATTGTGATGTTTTTATCCTCTCTTTGAACTCTCATTTTGACGGCACCCATTCACTGCAGAGGATCCGTTTGTGAAAAAGTGATGTAATGCTAAATTTCTACAAATCTGTTCTGATGAAGCAACAAACTCCTCTACATATTGGATGGCTTAAGGGTGAGTAATTACATTTTTTGATCCTTTAAGCAACAACCTAGCAAGTTTTTTTCTTCCGAACATCTAAAAATCGAATCTTTTTAATGCATTCTCACACTGTGGCAATCGCAAATCCCGTTGCGTTTTAGTATTTCAGGTATGGTCAAGGTCACAAAACTTCCCAGTTCTGGCGGAATGACCTTGAACAAGGACAATTCAAACCTGTAATCACTCAGCCGGAGTCTAAGCAGGTAACCGTTAAAGAGTGGCCCTCCCTCGTCTGACCTTGAGAGGGCTAAGCTTGTACCCGACGCCTCTAGGGTGATGAGTGCATCTTTACAGTTTTATTATTGTAATTATTAGCTCTAATAGATCAGTCTGACTTCTTGCTTCACTGCCTTCCCGCCTCCCATTTTTCTCTCTCTCTCTCACAATCCCCATCCCTCCCTGCTGTATGACAGCCGCACTGGCTGCAACATTACGTAATTCTAGCCAGGTCGCGACTGGCTTGCGGAGGTTTAGGGTTTTTTTGATGTGTGTGTGTGTGTGCTGCGAGGTAAGAAGCATTTGAGACGTCGCTGTTTTGTGTGTCGAGAGCTGGAGATGGACCCGTCACGGCTCGTTGGGCTCAGTGCGGCGGTAGAATAATCTGTCTGCCTCTGTGTCACAATAAAAGTCCCCCCAATTCTCTGGCTTTCTCCTTTTGTCTCTCGTTCACTCCATTATCGTTTCTGTGTGAGAGTGTGTGGATATGTAGATGAGGTGCGGCTTGCGCTCCCAATGTTGTGCAAGAATAATGCTTCTCTGTATGCTCCGTGTCAGGTCAGCGCAAGTGTTTTTAATGAACATTATTCATCTGGATTTAGCAGGGACGTTTCTTTGAGGAGAAAAGCATAGTGGTGTGTTCTCAGGGAAATTTGGGTGGGAAAGAAAAAACAATAATGCAAAATTAAACCAGAAATGTTACTAAATATGAAATCACTAAAGTTAGTCTATTAGTAGACAGGTTTCCATCCATGTATTTACATGTGAACTGTGGGATATTGCATAAAACAAACCATAATTAATATTGACCTTTTCTTTTTATTATTGGTTAATTATTTATTACATACCCCAATTACCACACACACACACACACACACACACCCAACACACACTACCACACACACACACACCCACACACTATTATATATATTATATAATACTATATAGGTGTGTGTTGTGTGTGTGGTGTTTTATATATATATAGATATATATATATATATATACTATATTATATATAATGTGTGTGTGTGTGTAATATATAGATATTCACTAATATATATACTCTATATATATACATATATTATATAATGTGTGTGTGTAATATATATATATAGAAATTAGATATCTATGGGTGTGTGTGTAATATTTATATGTATATATAGATCGTATATGTATATATGTCGTGTAGCAGTATTGTAACTACTCAGTATTTTTCTATAAAACCTGTGTATGTGAATATAATTTGAATTTATTAAAAAGTAATAGGTTTATCATTGCAGTCATATACATTTTTTTTCGTATGTTTATATTCTTAGTGTTTGTTTCCTGTGAATGCTGCAAGCTGTAACATCTTTTTTAAATGCATTCACTTAAAAATTATATAACATCACTTTACATGACAGATGTCGTTACAGTAGAATTAGAAAGCAAACCCAGAGAAGGAATCTGCCTGCGCATTTCAGCAATCTAACTGTACGCCACGGACTATATTATTCCGTTGTCTGTGCTGTTCCGTGACTGGTGGCAGTTCGCTTCAACACAGTCTCTGCCAGGGCTTTTATCAGCGTCTCTTTTGCACCGTGATGGTAAACTATATCCTCCCAAACTCCCCACCGCCCCCTCTTTATTTTATGACGGCCTAGCATCGTCCTCACACACAAATCAAACAAAGCTGTTACCGGTGGCTCTGGATCCATTTAGATATAATGGATTTAATTGATATTCACAAAGGGTGGGGAGGAAGACATACACTGGTTTTGGTTTCCTCTCGTCTTGCCTTCCTCTATAGTCTTTAATTTAACTCTTCCTTAAGCTCCTGAGCACTGAAATGTTATTCCACTGAGATTGCCGTATATATCCAGGCCTCTGCTTTATGCACGCTTTGCGTAGTAGACAGCCACTCAGCCGTGTATATATATATATATATATCTAGATATGGATATGACATTATACACATTTATATATTTATATATTTTCATATACATACATAAAATTAGTAATAAATTCCCTGTCATGTGATAGCGATAACACTGCTTTTATTGTAACCTTGTTAATGTATGACACCTCTCAGCACACAACAGAAGAACAGCTATTATCCTTTTGCATTGCATGGCTTTCTAGAAGCCTTAAGGAACGTTGTGTGCTGGTGAACAGCATTAACCTCCAGCACACTGTAAGGGAGGGTTGGGTAGAGGGACTGAAAAAAGAACGAGGCACTTAGTAGTTCAATTATGCAAATATTTATCAAAAGTAATTGTCACGTTCTGGTGAAAAATGGAGCTAATTACTCAACACTACCTAGTTTTGAGCTCACATTGGGGGGAAAGAGTGTGCACACAACAATTTGAGCAAGGACTCTCAACCATGAGCCTTAGGGGTTGTTTGTTAATAAATAATGGTATGTACTGAGGTGGTTGTGAACATTAATAATAATAGCAGGTCTTTAAATTTAAGAAAGTGTAATCTAAATTCATAAGTGCAATCGCTTAGAAAAGTAATTGCACAACAAGACCTTATTCATGCCAGATTTCTCTGGCAGTGATTTTTTATTTTGGGACTGTTTGCCAGTTTTATCGTCCACAAGATAAAAATCGTAAGTGTGATCGCTTAGTAAAATAATAACGCAACAAGACATGCAATGTGACATGTTATTCCTGCCACAAAAGGCCAGACTTGGATTCCTCTGGCAGTGTATATTTTTGGGATTTGTTTGCCGGTTTTATCGTCCACAAGATGAAAATCGTAAGTGTGATCGCTTAGAAAAGTTATAGCGTGCAACAAAACATGCAATTTGAGATGTTATTCATGCCAGAAAACGTCAGACTTGGATTCCTCTGGCAGTGTATCTTTTTTTGGGATTTGTTTGCCGGTTTACCGCCAACAAGACAAAAATCTCACTTTTTTGTGAGAGAGTGATCACTTAGAAAAAGTAATAGTGAAACAAGATGCACAATTTGAGATGCCAGAAAAGGGCAAACTTTGAAATCCTTAACCCTAACTATGAGTAATTTTAGATGCATTTATGACATAATGTAATTATCGTAATTCCGAGATGACGACATGTGACCTTCTAGGCAAACTATGCATTTCTATGGCAACACCATTAGCGCCAAAGCGTAAAGTGCTTGCAGAGCTCATAATTACAACTTGTAAGCTCGGAATGTTCTGAGAGCTACGACTTGGACCATGTGACCGCTGTTTCACATAAAGTATTACGTATTGTCATCTCGTAATTACGGTATGGCAAGAACGCAGCTTTAATAGTGATTTTTGGCTTTGAATACACCATTAATTAACATTACTGGTTTCATGATTTATCATCGTTGTCCTATTATATATAATCCTATAGTCAAAATGGAGTGAATTCTTGTTGGTGATTGTATTTAGTGTAATATGTTCTCGCCTGAAAATGCTCTCCTCCACATCTGCCGAGGCAAATGCTTTTGCCATGACACCTCCACACATTTAGATCTTGCGTGGTCAGTCACAGTTTCACTTGAGGATGGTTAGATCTAAAGGATGCTTCCATATAACCTAAGAAAGGCCCTGCCACTCATTAACCAAAGGAGACTCAATTAACCTTTTGTAAGACAGTGGGCTGTTCAAGATAGGTTGGCCACATTTGTTTTTACCACTCCACTGCAGTTCTCTACTTTAGCAAAGACAGACGTATCAGTCTGCGGTTTCCACTAGTTTTCTGTCAAGAAATGCTCTTTAAGCTGTCATTGATATAAAAACACCTCACCTTCATAAATATCTTCTCACCCGCACAGGTTCATGTCAAGTCCAGAGATAGGATCTCTATGTAAGACCCTCCACCCCCCCACCCCCCCCCCCCCCCCCCCCCCCCCCCCCCCCCCCCCCCCCCCCCCCCCCCCCACCCCCAATATGTATTTAATGTCACTGTATGGTCACACATCAATTTTTTTCTGCACAGGAGCATGCTAATCGAATCTCTAATCGACACCGTAGCTCTGGCAAATCCACTTCAGCTGAGCAATCGTGCCATCTGAGCTACGAGATGAAGTTCTTAACTGCTCTGTCAGCCTGGTATAAATAGATCCCATCTCTTTTCCTCCTCTCCTAATATTCTTTTGCAAACTTCCTGAACCAGTTAGCATAGCTTGCCCTGGGGGGGCAGAGTGTTGTTTAAAACGTAACTTTTTTTCATTTAAGTAAAATGTGCACTATTCTTACGTTTTGTTATATAAGTTATGTTTATACTATTAAAATATTTTATATATTTTTTTATTTTCAAACATGCTTGTGTCAGTTGTTTGACACATTATATTGTATGTGGAAAAGGGTGTATGTATGTGGTGGTGCGAGAGGTAATAACTGAAATATATATGATATATAGAGGAGAGGAGGAGGGAGGAGAGGACGAGAGAGAGTACCTAGACTTATAGTGTTTTTGTTATTGTTAATTTTAACTCAGCGACAGAAGTGGTCCACTACTCAAGTCTTGTAGTGTCCTGACGAAATATTTCAAGCGAGTAAAGCTTTTGTAAACCTGTGTTTTTTTCAAATTTGACCTAGAAATCTTTTGTTGCATTAAAAATGGTCTTTACTACTATTTTTATTGACAGGGCTTTGAATAGATTTTTTTCCTCATAAATAATAAGTATCGGCTTTCTGGAAATTATATAATAATATTAATAATCAAATATATTTTGCACATTACAGGGACATCTATGCCCCCCTTTTACCAATCTGTACTCAAAGTCTCTGGTGTCCCCAGAATGTGGTTCCTTGCTTAGATTCACCTTTGGAAAATGCCTATTTGAGTGGAAGCAAGACAGAAGAAAACACGTGTTTCGGGACTGTTCTCCTTAATGCAACGCAATTAGCGGCTGCTCCCACAGATAGCACCCGATTTTCCAAAGTTAGAGCGAGACCTACTAAGTGCACCATTACAGCTCGGACCTGCGAAAACATATGCTTATGCGTGGGATGGATTATACTGACAATGACATGCGAGTTTTAAAACCATCTGAGTTTTAAGACTGTACAGATATAGGGTTTCCTGAGTGCACACATCCGAAGCACACGGACAGAACGCGAAAAGGCATGTGCGTGGACATAAATCTATAGGTTTTCCATCCACAACGAAGAATTACGTAAAACCACATGAGTTTACAAACCCGTCCCGGAAGTCGTGAGGTAAACTGCTGGGAAATAAATCGCATGTTTCTTTTAGATTTAAATAGTGTTCTGTACTCGTCTGTGCAGACAAAGACAGAACAGTTAGTATGTTTTGCTCAAACTTTCACCATGGCATTAGAACTAATACACCGTTGTCACTTGCGAAAACACAATAATGGTGCCGTGGGTGGAAACTTACAGATTAAGGTGCGGTAATATTATAATGAGATCCCTTTGCCATTACACCAAGTGAGCGAAATCAGACGCGCTCGTTTTCTAAGACGCTTGCAGAAAAAGGCTTACCTTAATCTTTTTCACATTTCCTTGGTTGGTAGATGCACCGGGGACCTGATTATAGCACTTAAAACCTGGAAAAGTCAGATTTTCATGATATGTCACCTTTAAACAAGGACCCACAAATATGATGATGGTCCCTCAGAAGGGAGAAGTCATATATTAGGGTTCTTGTTTACTGTGCAGGATGGGAATCCAGTCAGTTTCCAGCTAGAGTCCACTGTGCAACCGTAGCCTCATTTGGACCATGTAACCTCATTCATCTTCAGCCAGGTTATGAGTCTCTGATCTACCGGTGCAATGTGAGCTCTCTGGCCTGTAGGTCTGCGCTTGTCCCTTAGAGAAAAGACTGGGCTCATGGGGCAGGGATCCATTACAGGAGACCATTAAACAACAGATGGCAGGCGAGTCCCAGGAGTGTTCTGTGAGTGTGTGCGCTCGATCGGGCGAGGGAATCAGTGCTGTGGAAAGGGGGTGTATCCCTCGGAAAGCGCCACTGCTGCTGCCTCATTCTCAATGACACAACGGCCAGCCGAGCATGTAAATGTGCATCATTTCCTCTAATGATGTGCTGGATGTGTGGCATCATATGGGGCGTGTTTCAGCAGCACAGACGCAGAGGCTGCAGGAGCAAGACGAACCGAAACACTCGCTGGGGCGGCAGCTGTGATTAATCACCCTGCCCCAATACTCTTCCTTCTTTCTTTCATTTGTTCATTCAGTCATTATGTCTTTCTTTTTTCTTTTCTTTCTTCATTATTGTTCTTTCTTTCGTTCGTTCGTTCATTCGTTCTTCTTTATTTTTATTTTTCAATTGTTCTTTCTTTTGTTTGTTTTTGTTCTTTTTAATTTGTTTATTCATTCTTTCGTTTCAGTTTTTATTTTGTTCATTCTTTTTTTAGTTTTTCTTTATTAATTTTTGTTTGTTCTAAATTTCAATAACTAATTTATTCACTCTTTGTTCAGTTCGTTCGTTCTTTCTTTCATTTTGTTCTCTCGTTTCTGCTTATTCATTCTTTTTATTACATTCCTTTTCTATCGTTTGCTCATTTTTAGTTTTTTTTCTTAGTTTTTTTTCTTTTGTTCTTTTAAATTAGAACTATTTTAAATTAGTTTCTTTCTTTCTTTCTTTCTTTCTTTCTTTCTTTCAAGGGGACAAGATATTGCACCACAATAACATAAAACAAACTGTTTTGAAATTATAGGCATAAACATAATATTAGAATTACCAAAGTAGAGACACAGTATTACACCAAGAGCAAGCAGGTAAATGTAGGTTTTTTTTTTTACTTTTAAATCTTTCTCAAGGTTTTTTTATCCCTTTGACTTCCATTGCAACTGCATTACTGTAAATCAAATTTTTGGTTGTTTTTTGTGGAGCGTTGAGTCACGATTTGATCCATGAACAGCCAGTGAGGCCACAGGATGTTGAAATATCAGTTATACTTAGCATGAGGGTCTGAGAAAAGAGCATGTGGTCTTTTTTGGCATTGGTGTATGGTAGTAAAGAAGCATGTGGGTGGCTGGACATCTTTGGCGTTGGTGATTTGTTGGACCCTGTAGATATCCAGACTCGGCCCTCTTTGCTTCAGTGGTTACCACCCTCGCAGAGTGCAGGCTGTCCCAGTGCTTCCTGTATCCATATGGGCTGTTCTCTACAATCACTGCCATTCCATGCCAAACCCTTTACAGCAACACCAACACTCTGGCCCAAGACCAAGCTTTGTTTTCCAAAAATAATAAAAGATGAAGCATTGGTTTCTGCTTATGTTTTTGTATGTAGTTTATATTTTTAAACTTTTATTTATGTATGCCTATGTGTGTGTATATTTATATATTATGCTAAATCTTTTGCATAAGGGAACAATAAAAATATGAATGTTTCAATTATGTAATAGTAGTTATATTATATGAATATGTGTGTATATAGCCCCATTTTTAGAAATAATATGATTAATTTATTTTGCAGTGAGGGAGTTTGGGTACAACTGTCTGTTTTTTCTGAAACGTGTTTGTACAGTTACTTTTAATGTCATTTGTATTGCAGAAATAATAGACTCCATTTTTCAGTAACAGCTCTGGTAAATTTGAGTAATTCATTATTGTACTCATTCTAACTGATAACTTTTAGACTTTGTGACTGATTTGTTAAAAGAGCTCTTAAGAGTCATTTTTTATGAACTGGACTATGTTGTGTGTTGTTGCGTGCAGCCAAAAAAGGTAACACAGTAGAAAGACGTTGTCTGTTTAACTTTTTTGTATTATTTTACGGTAGCCAGTTTTCTCTCATCTGTTTCAGTTTGGACTCATTCTCTTGTGCTGTGTCACTGTAGGTATAGTGGACATGCAGCTCACTTAATAAGGCAAAAACACTGCAGCAAGCCAATGTAGTACATAGATGTGCCTTTTCATCATAAAGTGAACAGCCAAGTTTATTTGGAGTCTGCAAGTAATTTTGAAGTCATAAAAAATGAAAAATGAAACGGAAGTGTAGCATTTGTGGTGGCATATGTGGTCCTACAGTGTGAATCTGGAGTGTGCCGTAGAAATGACTCGACAATCTGTCCACTCGGCTCTGAAGAGAAGACCCTACTGCACTGCTCTGTGGTGCACTACTCTGTGGTGCGTCTCGAGACAGTTCCTTACTCTCTGTGAAAACACCGAAACAACTTTTCCAGACTTTCAACATAAACATTTTTGAAGTTCGTTAATGAGGATGCAGTTATAAATAGGATACATTTTGTATTTTAAATGTATAGTCGTAGAAGCGACTGACTTATGTTTGTTTCACCTTTTTTGTACTTATCACTAAGGAGCTTTATGTTGAAAGGTTTAAAGGAGTAGTTCATCCAAAAAAAAAGAAAATTTGCTGAAAAACTTACTCAAATTCATCTATCATGGATGGCCTGAGGGTGTTTCTTTATCCGAACAGATTTGGAGAAATTTAGCATTATATTCACACATCTTGGCTCACCGCAATGGATCCGTGCTGGCAGTGGAATGGTTCCGTCATTTCAGAATGAAAGTTCAAACTGCTGATTAAAAACTAAAATCCACTAGCAATCCACACAACTCCAGTACATCAGTTAACATCTTGTGAAGTGAAAAACTGTGTGTTTGTAATAAACAACTCCATCATTAAGACATTTTAGCTTAAAACTGTTGCTTCCAGCTAAAATTCCTCTATCCATAAATATTCTTTTTCGGCAGTGTAAAGTGAATTTTTCCTCCTCAAAAAAAAAAGAATCAGGAGAGAAATATGCACACATCAAGCACCGTTTACAATTGAAAACAGTCCATAACAGTTCTAAACTAATATGTTGGTGTTTTTTGTTGTGAGAGGACAACAGGGGATGGACTTTTTCACTGGAGGAACTGATATTATGGATTATGGACTGGTATTTTGGACAGAAGTGAGTTTAAGGTTAAAACACCTTTATGATGGAATTTGTTTGTATCCAAACATGCATGGCTTTTGCCCATGGGGGGGGGGGGGGGGGGGGGGGGGGGGGGGGGCGCCCACCTCTTCACAAGAGCTTAATTGAATGTCTGGTAGTTGTGTGGATTATTGTGATGTTTTCATCAGCTGTTTGAACGCTCGTTCTGACGGTCTAAGCCCATTCACTGCAGTGTATCCATTGGTGGGCAAGTGATGTAATGCTAAATATCTCAATCTGTTCAGATGGAAATACAAACTCCTCTACATCTTGGATGGCTTGAAGGTGAGCAAATTGTACACAAATTAAAATTGTTGGGTGAACTATTCCTTTAATAGCAAAAAAAAAAAAAGGCTAGGTGTAACTTGTCACTAGGAAAAAGGGAAAGCATATTTTAATTTGAAGTTTAAAAAATATTCATTTTATTTATTTTATTAGTTGTTTATTTATTTTATATTCATTTTTTGTTTGTTTTATTTGTGTAGGTAGTAGTTGATTGATTCTAGAATCGCTTTTGATTTGTATATTGTTTATTTTTCTGTTTATTTATTGTTTATTTAATGTTCCTGCGCAAAGGTCGTGGGTTCAATTCCCAGGGAACACGCATACCAATAAAAAATGTATAGCCTGAATGCACTGTAATTTGCATTTAATTTAATTGAACCTTTTCGTTTACATTAAATACTAGCTTTTTATATCGCAAAACTGTCTTTGCCTGACATTTATAAAAATGAAATATTAAAATAACACATCAATCATGAAAGCAGAAAGTTGCATCTCTTGTTGCTTTTGATGGGGCACTACAAAGATGGGAAAATAGTTTTTTCCCTTTTTAAAAAAAAAAAATAATAAAAATGAATAAAGCTGTGGTGCGTTAGTTCAAAAGCTGATAAAGACCCTCTGGTTTCTCACTCCTCATTTGTCAGCGATAAGAGATAAAATATTAGCCATAACACGCATTATCTCCCTCACGCAGAGTTTCTCTCAATTATCCATACGCCCCGCACAGCAGAATTTTATCTTCCTCCCTCATCCTCAGCGTGAATATCTGCTCGGAAAAAAAAAAAAAAAAAAAAAAAAAAAAAAAAAAAAAAAAAGAAAACATTAGCCAAGCATTCACCATCCCTAACACACTGGCTCTGCTCTGAATAGGACCATAACACTGCTAAAAGTGATTGCATATCTTTTTCTTGTGAGACTGGTTCGATGCCAAGCCAGTCGGCTGTTGAAAGTTGTTCCCCATTACTGTTTCTTTTGCATTAGCTTCAATGGCTGTAATGGTGCCCGTGTGAAAGCGTTTTGAAGGCTTTTGTCTATCTACAAACCTTCGCCATGTCAAGTGGAATCATGTCATCTTTTATTGCAAATGCATTTCATGAGAACGTCACAATGCATTTTACCAAACAGAAAAAATTATGCAGGAAAGCATTTAAAAAATATTTAATTACAGCTTTTTTCTATAGCGTGTGATTGCGGAGGAGAATTCCCATTTGTGAACACTTGATTTGTAGCCTTAATTAGCTAAACTTCACCAAACCTCGCTTTTACAAACAGAACCTTACAAAATGTTGAAATACTGTATATACCTGCAAGACCAGGTTTAACTTGTCACTAGGAAAAATAATATTTTAATTTGAAGTTTAAAAAATATTCGTTTTATTTATTTATTAGTTGTGTTTATTTATTTTATATAATTTTGTTTGTTTGTTTTATTTGTGTAGGTAGTAGTTGATTGATTCTAATATCGCTTTTGATTTGTATATTGTTTATTTTTCTGATTAGGCTTTTATAGATAATTTCTAATGCCAGTTATCCACGTTTTCTTTTGGGATATGCTTTCAATAAATATCCAGCATTTAATTATGCTTGTAAATCGGGAACGCCTATGGTATATTATTATAAATTAGCCCTAAATTGCATTTTGTTGAGTATTTGTATTTATTTTGTATTGACATTTGGATCTCAATGTTAAAGTATAGAATGTCTAGTTCCTATTTTTTTCCACTTCTGTACAGGTATAGACATGAATATAGGAATAATAAGGAGTAGTTCATTCAAAAATGAAAATCATGTACTTGTGGAACTATTTTGGATATTCAAAAATGTAAGATTATCAATAAATAAGTATCTGAGAAGTTTTGAGTGGTCTGTTTCTTATACAAAGCCGTCAGATCATGTGTAGAAGTTGTATAGATTGCTATGGGTACTTTATGATACTTTATGGAACAGCATACAGACAATTAAAGGATGACAATACATTTTTGTGTGAACTCTTCCTTTTTAACACATGTGGTCAGTATTTCAGAGTTACTGAACAGTGAGATTTATGATTGAGATTACACATAATCTAACATTTCCAAAGGCGGTTTGCTTCAAATCAACAAACCAAAAACACCAAAGGAAAGGCAGGTGACATAAAAAAAAAAGGTCAGTGATGTGAGTTACCTGCCAGTGTGAGTGAATGGGGCTCCAAGAGAAGTTGATTAATTTCGTGCTGTGAAAAGATAATATTTAATCTCTAAAGCACTAGTCTCTCTTTTTTTGCTGCATTGCCTGTGATTATAAGCATCCCAGCTGTGCCTACTTCCCTATTCATGGAGCAGAGTCTTGTGGCTTGTTTTACAGCTTCTTTCAGTGTAATTAACATCCTAAACAATCACAGCGCTATATGGCTCGCCTGTCATTTCCAAGCTTTCTGTGTTTAGGTCAAAGGCATCTTCTCATTTCCCTGCAAAAGGGCTCTGCCTCCTCAAATACCCTAAATTTTTGCTCTAGGCTTATTACATTTCTCAGGGAAGGCTGAATTTTCTGGCACAATGTTCAGTTCTGAGGGAAATTGAAAAGAGGTTATGCACTTAACTGCACAAGTAATGACTAATTACGCCACTTTTCATGCATGCTTGTATGGTACCGTTCAATAGCTGCATGCTGACATGCAATTTCTTGGTTTTTCATATTTTAAACCTGACATATCGTACTCTAAGACATCCAGAGTGTTTCAGTGTATCCATGAAATGATTTAGAACTCCCCAGGTGATATGTGAAAAGCACTTTTAAGATGTTAACAACCCCTTTGTCATAATTGCAGGTGGACAAGCTGGGCTGCTTTCTTACTGATTTCACTAGTGAGTCTAAAATGAGCTTAAAATGACAGTTTCTGCTATTTATTTTTTTCTCTTTTAATTCTTTTTTACAGAAAAAGAAAAGATGAGTGAATATTCCCAGTAGGCAATATGGACTAATATAGAAATATTATAGAAAAAAAAATGTATTTGTTGTGCGACTAGTCAACCATTGTGATTCCCAGTGATATGAAGGAAGATTTGAAACCCCTGTCCTCTTGTTAATCATTGAACTTTCTTGTGCGTTTCAAATGTGGCTAGTTTCTATGGTAGGCGTGTCAGTGTTTGGCTCTTAAAGGGGAAAAATGATTACAACAGGTTTTAATTATACCTCAGAGACGCTGGGGAAATATGAGCTCACCACGGCCATTATAGTGTCAGGAGAGGCAGCAGTATGGCGCTCATCATCACAAAGAGTATGTTGGTTGTGATTATACATATGCAGTTGTGTAAGAAACCTTCTTATTATTCCTGCCAAACGTCTTCAAAATGACTGTGTACAACATAAAAGCAGGCAGATGAGAAACATCCTCCAGAACACACAGCTGAACACGAAGCTCTTTGAACTGTAAATGAGGTCGCTGTACCATGTGGCTGCATACTGTGCTATACAAAGGTTATTGGCGGTGGCCGACCGCTGTTATATATTGGAAGGACCACTGATGTGGCTATTAGCGTTTCACGCCTAGACTTTTAATGCAGAAATGGCTACTTTCAAATCAAAATGGAAAGTGCCAAAGCTAATAATACTAGTCTGTTTTGCCTGAATTTAATCTTTAAAGTTTTTGACAAATGCCCAATTTAATAAGAGAGAGAGCAATTATCCTCCATAGATGTTGAGTGTATTGTTTACAGTTGTGTTCAAGTATGTTGAAAAGAATTACATGTTTGTTTTGAGAACAAGTGTTTAATAGCTGTACTCTTATTCATATTTGTTTTATCTTTTTTGTAATGATTGTGTCTGCAATCTCTTACTCTGATAGCTGTTCTGTAAAGAGTTGAGACTTGCTTCGTTTTGATACAGGCACACGTGAAATATGGATCCTGGAGTTTTCAGTACAATTGATCAGATGTTGATTCAGTAACTGCTCTGATGGGTTCAATTTAGTGAAACAAAAAAACACAGCTGTGGATCATTCAGGTAACAACACAGTATTAAGATAGGTGTATGTGAAAGCGTTTGAACGTGATCATTTTTATAAATTCAACCATTGTTTTATCTTCAAATATTTTATGTGAAATATCATATTCAGGTCAGTACTAAATAAACAATAACCTGCATTTTGTATCATCCCTCTTATTTTGGGGTGGGGTGAATAAGTTAGCATTTTGCATATTCCTGAAGTGTAACCTTGGTACGGAAAAGTATTCAGACCCCCTTGGAGGTGTTTTGTGGCACTCTTTGTTATAGATATTGTAGCCATTTGCTAAAATCATTTCAGTTTTTTTTTTTCCTCATTAATGTACACACAGCCCACCATATTGACAGAAAAACACAGAATTGTTGACATTTTCACAGATTTATTAAAAAAGAAAAACTGAAATGTCACATGGTCCTAAGTATTCTGACCCTTTGCTGTGACACTCATTTATTTAACTCAGTTGCTGTCCATTTCTTCTGATCATCCTGAGATGGTTCTACACCTTCATTTGATTCCAGCTGTGTTTGATTATACTGATTAAACTTGATTAGGAAAGCCGCACACCTGTCTATATAAGACCTTACAACTCACAGTGCATGTCAGAACAAATGAGAATCATGAGGTCAAAGGAACTGCCTTAAGAGCTCAGAGACAGAATTGTGGCAAGGAACATTGTGGCGGTCTGGCCAAGGTTACAAAAAATTTTCTGCTGCACTTAAGGTTCCTAAGATCACAGTGGCCTCCATAATCCTTAAATGGAGACGTTTGGGACGACCAGAACCCTTCCTATAGCTGGCCGTCCGGCCAAACTGAGCTAACAGGGGAGAAGAGCCTTGGTGAGAGAAGAACCCAAAGATCACTGTGGCTAAGCTCCAGAGATGCAGTCGGGAGATGAAAGAAAGTTGTAGAAAGTCAACCATCAACGCAGCCCTCCACCAGTCGGGGCTTTAACAACTGGTCCCGGGCCCGACGGAAGCCTCTCCTCAGTGAAACACATGAAAGCCCGCATGGAGTTTGCTAAAAAACACCTGAAGGACTCCAAGATGGTGAAAAATAAGATTCTCTGGTCTGATGAGACCAAGATAGAACTTTTTGGCCTTAATTCTAAGTGTTATGTGTGGAGAAAACCAGGCACTGCTTATCACCTGTATAATACAGTCCCAACAGTGAAGCATGTGGTGGCAGCATCATGGGAAACATCGAGGGAAAGATGAATGCGGCCAAGTACAGGGATGTCCTGTACGAACCGTCTCCAGAGTGCTCAGGACCTCAGACTGTGCTGAAGGTTTACCTTCCAACAAGACAATGACCCTAAGCACACAGCTAAAATAACGAAGGAGTGGCTTCACAACAACTCTGTGACTGTTCTTGAATGGCCCAGCCAGAGCCCAATTGAGCATCTCTGGAGAGACCTAAAAAAGGCTGTCCACCAACGTTTACCATCCAACCTGACAGAACTGAAGAGGATCGGCAGCGTGCGGGGAGAGGATCCCCAAATCCAGGTGTGAAAAACTTTTTTCCAAAAAGACTCATGGCTGTATTAAATCAAAAGGGTGTTTCTACTAAATACTGAGCAAAGGGTCGGAATACTTAGGACCATGTAATATTTCAGATTTTCTTTTTTAATAAATCTGCAAAAAAATTCAACAATTCTGTGTTTTTCTGTCAAAAATTAGATATATGGGGTGCTGTGTGTACATTAATAAGAAAAAAAATTAACTTAAATGATTTTATCAAATGGCTGCAATATAACAAAGAGTGAAAAATTTAAGGGGGTCTGAATACTTTCGTACCCACTGTATGTAAAGCTTGACTTCAACTCGTTTCTGAATTAGACTAAACTGATCATACTGGACATTTTATTGGGTTTACAGCTCTCAAGGGCAACTGGGTAATTTCCAATTTGGAAAATCCAGTGAATTTAATATTTCGCAAATGAATGGTACTTCATCTCATTTTATTAAGTTTTTATTTGTTGCACTAATGTCGTTGCTAAAAGAGAGCAGGAGATTCTAGGCTGTCTTATTCGGCCTTAATACCCCAGTAAGTTAAATTAAAAAGCAAGAAAGCAATTTAATAATTTACTCACTACAATCGCTATTAATAAAAATGAGTAAAAAGCCTCAAAATGTTGGTACCTGCAAATTGGTTCCTGTACTGTTCCTA
Source organism: Sinocyclocheilus anophthalmus (assembly GCA_018155175.1). Lineage (NCBI taxonomy): Eukaryota > Metazoa > Chordata > Actinopteri > Cypriniformes > Cyprinidae > Sinocyclocheilus > Sinocyclocheilus anophthalmus. Next base: position 383,707 of record JADLZN010003113.1, on the reverse strand, counting down.
CACAGTAGCAAAAAATTAACAGCGACCCAAGCAGTGTCCCACCTCCACACCAAATCAAATTAGCCAGTTGCCCCAGGGCTAGAGATCTGAGTTAATTTGCTTTTTAAACCTCCCAGATGAAACATTTGGCTCTTAAACGCTTCTTGTAAAAACGTCAGCGTTCATCACAGCGGCCCCTCAGGCTGCAGAAACGCTCAGCCCTCACAAACGTTTTTTGAAACCGGCATCTGATTCTATTGCTGTCCGTACGGACCTTCCAGAATCATTGCATTCTTGCTCTTCAGGACGTGCTTGAGTGTTATAATTGCTTGCATCATGCAATTACACCCGTCTGCAACCTTTCCAAATCATCATGCCTACTCCAAGTTGTTCTTTGCAGGAAGCTAGACATGTAATACCCTCAAGGAGTCTGGACTGTCAGTGCTGCAGCAGTAGGGTAATGTATGTCATGGCATATGCGGATGGTGATTGGAAGCCTTTGGGAGCGTCACTTTTCCCAATGCGGGTGTGTGAGTGAGCTCCCAGAGGGCCTGCGGTGTCATTTCAGTGCTGCCATGTGAATGAGAGGCCTGTCAGACATTACGAGTGGAGTGTCAGCCTGCAGCCGAGAGATTCACAAGCTTGCAGACTGCCAGAAAAATGAGTAACGCCTTCCTTGGGGAGTTTCCGCAGTCTATAGAGAGTTTGGCAAATTAGCTGTTGCGATCACTCACAATATGTTATGTTTTATTCACAGCGCCTCACTTAGAAACTGAAACAAGAACCTCTGAGAAGAATGTGTGAAAAGAAAAAGAAGTCTTTTGTGGAGTCACTCTGGCGAGACCTTGATTTCAAGATGGTATTTTATCATAAGCAATTATTGCGCAATTAGTTGAATGGGATTTGTGAGAGCCGGGCACAGTGGTGGTTAACGTCAGACCAGGCGTAATCAATTCTCTCCTGTGTCTATGCTTTTCTCTTTTCACTCTTTGCTCTAGGGGCTTCAACTGCATGCAGTTCAGTGGCCCCTCTTAAGGAAGCCTCTTAGAAGAAGCACTTGAAGATGCTCTTCACCCGTCCCTGAAACCTGAGAGAGAGAGAAGAGCATAAAAGAGTACAGGGAGTAGGAATGAGACTGTGATGGTGACAACGCAAACAAGACCCTAGTGATTCATTTCCCATGAGATTCTATGTTGTAGGCTTCAAAGCAGGTGATTGGGATATCATTCAGTACTTCATGTTCTCAATAAATTATCAATATATCGATCTCATTAGTAATTGGGTTGGGCGATGTCTACCAAATTGGCATTGGACGATGTCTGCAGTGCAACATCGTGATGGACGATGACATCGGGGGGCGGGGTTAGGGGTGGGTGGCCTGAAGCGTGTCTGAGAGACGACATTCCGCGTTCTACTGAGGCCACTAAAAGGTTTAGCCTCTTGCTAGCGTAGCCTGTTGCGGTTACCGTACATAAAGTTCACTTACCACACAAGAGAGTAAGGAGAGATGACTGAGGACGATGGCGAATGATTTACAGATCCTGAGCACCACTGACAAACATCTAATCTTGTCAAATGTGTGGTAAGTACTGCCGCTACATTGTATAGAGTCCTTGTGATCGCGAATCTTGAAAGTGAAAGTAAAATGAGAGCGTGCAATCGAAAGCGGTTTTCAATAAGCATCTCCCTATGCCCGCAGTTTATATACAGTCGCCTATACTTACCCAACGATATAAGTGTGAGAAAAAGTATGTAAATATTTGTTTTCGATCCGTGCGCCGTGGGCAGTTGTTAGGTAATAGTATGTATTTGTTTGTAAAGTGTAGTTCTAACACACAAACTGTTTGTATAGAACCGAAAAGTCCATTTTAGGCCTGTCATTAACAGTTATTTGGAAAATTGAGTAATTGGTCGATTATTCTGACGATTAATTGAGTAACGGATACTTTTGGTTGGGTAGTAAAATAACCTCAAGTGGAACAAAGACTTTAAAATGACTTAAAATTACGGTGGCAGTGAGGCAATACTAATTGGGTGTCAAGAAATTCTATATCAATGCAAGGGATTTTTTATTGAACAAAACCGTTCAAATACATAATGTAATAAAACAATATAATCATAAATTCAGATTAAATCAAATTGAATTCCCAAGAGCACTATGCTTTATTTATTTATGATTTTAAAATGGTTTTAATAATTTCGTGCAGCCTTAGCAAATGGTCTAATAATGCTTTTCAATGAATTCTCATCTGTGTAATGCGCCACTTCCGGTATTTTGCCAGTTAATCAAGTTTTTTTTTTATATGTATATAACCAAGTACTCAAATTTATTTGAGGAATCGTGACAGCCCTAGTCAATTTATATATTGATAATACCAAAAAAGTAAGCATTTTGCATAATAAACAACTTTTTTGTACAACAGGTGTACAAATGCTTGCAAACCCTTCTAGATTGGTTGAATAGTGATTTTTTTTATGTAGCTAATAGATTTATATAAATAAAATGTGCAGTAATTTACTTAATTTGATGTTAAGCGCTGGTGTCGTCGGTAGAAGGTAGATTCATAAAAAGTCATTTATCTGCCTTTTACATTTCTATAGATTTCTATTTAAATAAGTATTGTTATTTTGAATTAAAAATATATTGAAATACAAAACAATTTTAACTTTATTATGGGGGGGCGCGGGGTGTGTAAATGTTTCTGTTTTTAATTATTAATTTAATTAATTTACCTCTATGTAAAATGTTGATAATTTTAAAATGGTGAATAGTGGCGTATTAATACATTTCCCTGATATATCTAATTACCACTAGTGATTATGCCCTCATGATTATGTATTCATTTAAAAATGGAAGATTTTGTCCAATGAATTAACCACTTAATACAATAATCCAACTAATATATTGGTTTACCACTGGTAACCTAGCATATAATAGTAGTTAATACTTTAAGTATCATAAACTAACAATTAAGATCATTTCAACTGTATTTATTAATCTAGGTTAATGTTAATTTAGACATGTTCTGTCCCTTGTTCACCTTTTTGTACATTAATGAAATTTAAAGTGTTAAAAAATGTATTAATATGTATGCAAAAATGTATATTAATAGATGATAAAATTCTGTTTTTTGTGAGTATTGTTCATTGTTATTTCATTCGTTTAAATCTTAACCTAATTTTAAGAAATTGAGCGAGACACTTTTGGCTCGGCGTGTGTGTGTGTGTCAAGTCCAATTCTCACTATTGACAAACCATTAACTGCTACTTTTGCTTCAATAAGCTACTAATTTACTGCTTATTAATAGTTAGTTAGTAATGTAGTTGTTAAGTTTAGGTATTGGGATTGAATAGGGTCCTGGTGCACTATCATGTGCTTTATAGGTACTAATAAACAGCCAGTATGTTATTAATAGGCATGCTAATAAGCAACTAGTTAATAGTGAGAAATCCCTATACTAAAGTGTTACCAAACTTTTTTTTAAAATTAAGTTTTGACAATTTATAACAAGTACTTAAGACACATGACCACTCAGCTGCGCATTTATATGCCACCCGTTCCCATGTGTTCATGCTTCTGGGCTCTTACTCTGTCAAATTCTGTGCTTTATCAGAACTCAAGTAGCTAGAGAAATTTTTAGCTGATTGAAGTGATTTATAAAGTTTTGTAGGTGGACTGCCGAGTGACTGTGTGTCTGACACACTGCCGAGTGTGTGTGTGATGAGCGTGTGTTCTGGTGGGACACACTGTGAGGTGTCACTCATGTAAAATGCTCTGGTATTATCCGTGACCCCCACAGTTTCTCTGTCTTGAAGAGCTGGGATGCTGACCCTGAAGATCTCAGGAAAAGGGCTGAATCTGCGGCTCTGCCTGCCTGGGAACATTCTATGATTTCAGGACAGAAAATGGCTCACACAGTTCCAGCTGCCCTGTCTCCAACTGAGCTCAGCATGGGAGATAGCTCCTTTGCCTTTGTTGCTTCCACTATAATTTCACAAAAGTACATGCAATGGCACGGGGAAAAAGAAAAAAAAAAAATTTAGTGGTTTGTTTCTCTTTAATTTGTTGGATTGTGGGCAAAAAAAAAAAAAAAAAAAAAAATCTAAGCGGGGAGGGGGGAGAAGACAAGGTGACAAACGCGAGATGTTGCCTTGTGCTTCTTTAGAGTACATCCCCCCTCAGAGAGCACAAATTCAGTCCTGAGTCGAGTTGACTTTCATCTTGATCACCTCTGTTATGGTGCTTTTCCACTGCATGGTACGGCACGGCTTGGCTCGGTTTGCGTTTCCACTGCAGTTTAGTACTGCTTTAGAGTGGGCGGGATTATTCACGTCGTTATAGTTGCGCCGCCTCTACTGTCGAGACTCCTGAAAAACTTTTTCATTCTGTGTCGCCCCATCAAGCTCTTGCTGGATTCGCTCCTCTGCTATCAAGGAGAGGAATGTCTGTACTTCTTCAACAGACCACGAAACAGCCATTTTTTGGTTGTTAAAAAAGGTGCGCTCGTTCAAAACAGTTGCGTTCGATCCTTCGCTGGCTGTGCTGATTTACGGTGCGTTCCAAACGGTATATATCGCCCTCCGAAGGGCACTCGGAGTGAAAACAATCATGGCCGCCAGATTTTGAGGGTCGTTTCCAAACTAAGTGCTCAAAATTGGCCACTTCAAGGGCCTCCGTAATAAGGTTTTCGAAGGTACCACTACTATGGACAGCTTCGTGCCCCATGGCTTTGCACCGATTCTTTGCATGATGACGGCATCCCTCCTTGTGGGCAACGGATGTGACGCATAAGGGCACTTCAAGAACGTTGTTTGGTCCGCTACACCCTTGCAATACCCCTCAAACTTTCACTCCCGAGTGTTAAACCCTGTCGGTGGGCGGGGATGTAGGGCATAGGATGCGGCCTTTCCGAATGGAACGCAGTGTTTAGTCTAGCGGGGTCTGTTGTGTCCCTCTTGCGCGAGTTTCAGTGACGCAGGGTATTACGTGCCTCCCGTCATCAGTGATCAGCAGAGTTACAACGTCACGTTTTGTACCGGTACATTCGCTTGGAACCCTCACCGCAGTGCTACAGAAAAACTGACCAGTATGTACCCAGTGGAAAACCCCCCAAAGTGAACCGAACAAACATGGAAAAGTGCCATAGTTTAGTTAGTACGTTCAAGTAAGGGGTAGGTGTCAGTTCTTCCTGGAAAAGTTACACTAAAAGGTCACCCTCTTGAATCGGCATCCAATGGGTTGAAGGAGGGATGAATCCATTTCTCCAGTCTTCATTGTCACATGATCGCTTTATCCTACTATATCTGATGGGTGCTTAAAATGTTGTTATTATAAATGGCGCAAATGGGTTGTCATCTATTTTTTTGTGGAAACCATAATACATTATTATTCAAAATTCTCAGATAAAAGAGCAACATTTATTTGGTTTAGGAATTTTTTGCAACATTATAAAGGTATTTACTGTCAGTTGATCAATTTAAAGGGTTAGTTCACCCAAAAATTACAATTCTGTCATTAATTACTCACCCTCTCATGTCGTTCTAAACCCGTAAGACCTTCGTTCATCTTCGGAACACAATTTAAGATATTTTTTTTTAAATCTGAGGGCTCTCTGACCCTCCCATAGACAGCAATGTAATTACCACGATCAACGTCCAGAAACGTAGTAAGGACATCGTTAAATACATCCCAGGGTGGGGGGGGGGGTGGGGGACATCAGGGTTCAACCATAATTTACGTGCACGGGATACTTTTTTGTTTCGCAAGAAAATAGCAAAAATAACGACTTTATTCAACAATTCATCTCCTCCGCGTCACCCTGGCGCCATTTTGGAGAGTATCCACTGAACACAAACAGCATATGCTATTCTGTGTCCATGCTTGCGCACGCGTAATACATTGTTTTCGTTCAAATCAAAGCGTAAACAACGTTTGTTGTTGTTCAAATCAACCCTTCATCAATAATGTGTTTCAAGGTCATTTTAAAGTTTGGAAAATGAATTTAGTTTGCATGTAAACAGGAATCCTCAGCTGTTGGCACAAGTTTTTGTATTTTTGTAATTGAGATAAGATCACCATTCTCTGGGGGATGAATAATAACGGTCCACAAAGAAAGGATTTCTCTAAAAGAATAATGGAAAACGAAGTTATAAAAATGTTAATGGTCTTTTCTGCGAAAGAAAACTATTGGATTTATCTGAAGTAAATACTGTGACTTGCAGTAAAGCAAGGCTTCTCTTCATTTGATTCAGTGCAGGTTGTCAGAATGTGTCTAAATGCAGATATGGTGAGTTATCGTTGAGCCATCTAAGATGTCTAAGGTATTTATAGCTTTTAAACACACACGTACACATACATTTGTAAACCCCTTATATTTATTAGGAAGTATTCATGCAGAAATCTGCTTAATTTCAAATGTTTCACAAACTCACATTTACATACGATTGATCTTTTTGCTTATGCTATTAGTTTCAGTGTGGTCGGTGGGTAGTTTTTCAAAATCTAAAGCTAAAACTAAATTTAAAGCTAATGCACACAGCATATTTTGAAATTTTATTACAGGTGTTTGCTAGGGTTGAGGCTGTTACTTTTCTAAGAGCTTAAATGAAGTTTTCACCTGGTGTACAATAAATGAGTGGAACATTTAATAAATTTACATTAATTAGATAAGGGAACTGAACCATACCTAGGGACTTTGGTCAACGAAGCAACTACCTAGTAACCAACTAGAGCTCTTTAGAAACAACAACTGGCTAAAACCACATAGCAACTTCATAGCAACCCCATGGCAATCAGTCACCCAGAACATCCTACCACAGGCAATAATGATTAATATTATATTTATTATATTATTTTATATTTATATTATATTATATAGTTATTTTTGTCATTGATCAAGACTCTCTGGTAGAAAAGAGATTCTTTTATATATAAAATATATATATCACTTATATCTAGTTAATTTGATTTATTATTACAAAATTAATAATTTTAGACCTGCTTTACAGTAGAATTTAACTCTGTTTGCATCATTGAATCATTATTTCCCTGTTTATCCCTGTAAAGCTGCTGTGAAAAAACTGTATTATTATAATTTTTTTTTATTATTTTATTCGCCACATCTAAATTTGCTCACTGGTGAATGAATGTCACCGCCTCATTGGTCAGTCAGTAGGCAGGCTTTAGTTGTTTTGAGGGCCGCTCACACCAGTTTCTCCTCTGTTTGTGTATCCCCTCTGCTGCAGTCTCAGCTGACTGTGATTACAGTGAGGCACAATAATGGCTCCGGCTGCTCAGCGGGAGGTCAGAGGTCACACTATGCTATCAGGCCATCGCAGGCACTGGCTGATCTGTGCTCCCAGTCATCTGTGGCTTTAGATAAGCTCGCACGAAAAAAAGAGACAAAACTCTGATTATCTCATCACTTCAGAAAGGACAAACTGGGTCAACTGCGTGAACGCTCCGGCAAAAACAAAATGGCAAAAATGAGAAAGGACAGTGAGGCGAAATGGTATGAAAATACAAATGACAGACCTGTGCTTTGTGTGCAATGCTGGACATATTGAGACACAACTCCAGAGGGAATTACCGCACAATTGAGGTTTGATACAGCGGCTCCTGTAGCGAACGCTGTTGTAGTACTGTGGCCTGAGCATATTGCATATGACAAGAGACAGGCTAGCCTAATGACTACAGCTCTCTAGGGATTCCATCTTGACCTCTGTTGTAGCTAATTGCTTCCATTTTTCTTGTCTCACAGTGAGAAGAATGGTGCTGGGGTGGGAGGAGCCTATCCCGGCTTCCCCCCCCCCTCCAGGCTTTGAATGACAGATGCGAAAGAAGTGACTCAGCAGGGTCCCAGTGTGTGATGCAAATCTTGCTTGACTCTTCCATTATAGAATGACGGTTGAACTGTCATTTTATAAAGCAACACACTATCTATAGTGTATAATCTCAATATAAATTTAATATAGAGGTAAAAATCAGCCATTTTTGTGTCAAAAGTTCTATATGTCGAATCATACACTGAAAAAAAATAATCTGCAAGGCTATGGTGTAGTGAGAGCTTTCCCAGAGATATGGTTGCATAACTCATGCATTGGCAAGTGCTAGTCGTATGTGGGAGAAGCGCCTCGGGAGCGCTGGAAGGTCTCTCTGAGAAACTAGCTATGGTCAGGTTCACATTAGCCTAATCAGACCGGTTGTCTATGTACAGAAAACAGAGTTTGGATGGGTGACACCAACCATGTCCACCTGCTGAGTCCATTAGTGTTGCTGTAAAACTGTTTTGAAGGGGGCTGATTGTTTTGCTATACATGTGAAGGCCAAATATCTTGCATAGCATCCTATAAAACTGACTTGTGACCACTTATGCTAGTTAAGTTTTATAAATAGGCTAATAATGAAGCATTTATTTGAATATTGGAATAAGGTATCTATAAGAGGGTGCTCCACCACAGTCTGTTCACAGACTATATATTGCACTCAAAAGTGGCAAGTGTGACATGTGAGTTTACATAAAAGATAAGCGACATTTTGCATCTGCAGGGATAAAATCTTTATTGGGATCTGGTCTGCTGCTGTGAATATTTGAGGATGGACAGTCAAAGGTCTGAAATCCATTAAGTCCATAAAGTCAAAGGTCAAAGTTTGCCAGTTTAGTGACGTTTAATGTTTTGAGGCACTGAGTAGCACATAAATCCTGGAGCAAATCTGTTTATTTTGCTTTGTTTACTGAGATTTGTCTGTGAAATAATTGGTGCTTTTTACCGTTGGACAGACAGGATCTTCTGATCACAAATTCTGCACATTTCTTCTGTGTTGTCTGTACGATTTTGGACTGACCTGCTGTGCTGTGTTATTTGAATGAGCTAGTCTATTATTGTTGTAGAAGCTATTTTAGATAAACTTCCCTCCAGACAGTAAAAACAAAACAAACCGTCTTTTCACATTTTACATGATGGTCAGACAGTCTATTATTTTCTAAGGTGGCTTTCTTGAAAAGGAAAAGCTGCAAAGTGTGCTAGACTTTATCCCTCAAAACCTGGCCTTATGGACTGGTATAGTGTATAGAAATGATAACTAAATAGTATGTGTTTGGGTTGGGAAGTGTGATGACAATATTTGATATTTGCATGACAACGCCTAATCTGAAAGTTTTAAAAAGCTTGAAGGTTTTAATCAGGAAAAGTCAGATAGACCAATTAAAACTCAGACAGACCATATTAGACATATTAAGCCACCTCAGACCCCATCATTAGACTTTTATCATAAACCACATCAAAAATACACATCAGCATGTTTTTAGTATATTTTCTTATGTTAGTAATGAATTTTAACATACTGATAGCTAGGTGTTGCTGTTATGTTTTTAGCATGTTTAGCATGCTTATATGTGTTACTAGCATCTAGGAATATTTGGTGTAGCTTGAATACACTATAGGAATCAATAAATGAAAAGGTTACACCCTTGGACGAAAGTCTTTGGGAATGTGGGATTTTTCAGAGGTCTGCTACAGGAAATGTGTAAGTTGAATTTGTTAAGAAAAGATCTAGAAACTTGAGTCAGAACAGTCTGGAGGTCTGTGCCAACATTAGTGGATATGCCTTGAAATTTGAGGTCTCAGAAGAATAATAATAAGCTTACATTTTAGAAATTGGCTTTGTCAAGTAAATGTAATTTACTTTATGATTAACTTAGAAGCCAATGAGAGGTTTTCACAAGTAAAAGTACTAATTTCTGATCAGGAAATGGGGTGTTTCTGCATATCATTTATTTCTAGAGTTGTTATCTCTTCCAGGAACTGGCAAATCTTAATCATGACATAAAGAAAGTCTATTTTTATCTGGTTGTGTCACTAAAGAAGTTTCACATTCAGAGAAGCAAAACTCTGTATGTGATATTCACAGCTACCTCATGCTCTGTTCTTCTGCATGTTACTCATACTTCTCCTGGGTGCCGTCCAGACATCAACAGGCTGGATCACAGCCATTTGCAGGGGACATTTCTGGGTGAATGCATAAGGTGAGAAGTGTCTGTTCCTCACGGTTCCTCATGGTCCCTCACCTGAGACAGCAGACTCTGGCATCATGCCTCTCTCTTTCTCTCTGGAGGTTCCTCTAGTCCGCCCCATGCCGCTCAGCTGACACAGATGGCAGAAGTCCAATCTGGATGATGATAAAATCCACTAACTTAGTCATCAGATGTGTCTGAGCCGCTCTCTTTTTTCTTAATTCTGTTTTTTGGAATTTGGCTGCTACCAAATTGGAGCTTGCAATTTCTAGACTCATTATGAACAAACGAGACCTTTAATGCCGATTTACTTGCCATTTATACAGCTCAAATATTTTCAGATTTTAGATGGGCTTCTTAAGCAGTACATTTAGTTAACAACACGAGACCTGGCTAGTGCTCATAGTTGATTTTGTTTGCATATTGCTGAGCAGCAAATCAAAGGCACACAAAATACAGAGATATATGTATAATTTAGTAGTATAGTATACTTTATTTATTTATCATTGATTTCCCTTGACTTTCACTAAGCTCATCATATAGAACTACATGGTTGCCTTATACAAGAATGATTCATGCATATATTGTACAAAATTAGGTATTTCTGTAGTCTGATTTCACCCCCTGAGCGCCAAGAGCCTATGATTTCCAAAATGTGTGCAAACCATGACCACTGGTTTCAGTATGCCACTAAAAAGAACAACCGAATTTGAGTTGACCTTCATCTGCTGCACTCATTCATTTGTGTAGAGGTTGCCAGGTGACATTAATTGTGTGAAAGCTAGGATTTCTTGGCACTCAATGTTAAAAAAGGTCCACCGACTCTTGTTTTTAACAGCACATACATACTTTTTGTCTCTCTGGGAGCAGGAAACGCATTTGGAAATATGTCGTTTTGGAGCAGAACAGCTTGATATTCCTTTTGGAGTATTTATTTATGGTTAACTCCTCTTGTGCACACACACACACGAGACATTTGTCACTTCCTCTTGGCATCCCCTTCCACTGCCCCTGTTGTGTCTGTGTTGAATATTCATTGTAGTTGGCATCGCAGGAAAATGTAGCATACTGATCAGTCATGCTATTTTTCACCAACTGCATTTACAAGATGCCCTGCTTACACCCTGCTCAACATAATTTCCCCCGCTGTTATAACTGAACTGGCAATTAAATGATTTGTTCCTTTTTGAATATCATATTTCTTTGTAGACAGTATTTACAAATAGTATAACACATTTTTTGGGGTGTTGGAAAGTGTTGGAAAGAGAACCATCCAATACATTTGATTAATTGATTTGTTCAATTTTAGATAGATGTGAAGAAACTGGGCATGTCATTAAAATCATTTTATTACACATTAAGTATCAGCTTTGATTTATGGGTTTGGATGGTAAAGGATTTTGTCCTGTTGTTCTTGGTACAGGCTTCCCTTGGTTATTATATTATTTTGCATTATATATATATATTTTTTAAAATAACATATTAACAAGTTTTTGTATACAATCCTGAAAAGTGTGCTATATTATTTATGAATACTTTTCTTATACAAATGATCATTTTATTTTATTTTTTTTAATGGGGTAAAAGCAAAATAATATTTTAAATCATGATAACTAAATATGTACTGTAAGTAATACAATTGTCATGTTTTTATATTTTTATTTATTTAATATTCTCAATATATTTAGAATTATTTTTGGCCAAAGATTGCTTTTAAAAAGCAAAGTATTAAATAATATTAATAATTTCTTTCAGATTTCATTAATTAATTGTTTTAAACCTGGAACAGTGCACACATGGCCAAAAACTGCTAAACTCGCAGTACAATTTCCTATCTTACTAGCTTCCTGAATTCGCCCATGAGTGTACTGCAACTTTCTTTGGATAAAAGTGCCATTTAAATGACTGCCTGCTTGTTTTTCAGTGTCAAAACACCTACAGCATTCCTGTACGATAGAGTTCCTGCCTCTTTCCAGTTTTCTAACCTTTAAATAAAATTCTATCCTCAGCTCAGCGATCTTTTCATCCAGTTTGAAGAAAAGCCTCAAGGGGCCGCCTCCCTCGCTCAGGTCCACAAAGCAGTACTTCCAGATGGGAGGACGGTGGCAGTGAAGGTACAACATCCCAAGGTCCAGCGCCAAAGCTCCAAGGACATTGTTGTGATGGAGGTAATTACCAAGGGAGCAGGGCTGCCGATGCCTGGCTTCTGATGCCTAATTCACACGCTCTGTCATTGTCACACGCCCATGTATAGCTCGATCCATCTAGGGGCCTGTTCACCTCCCATTAGTGTTTAAAAAATAGAGTCCATCATTCAACCAATAGTTTTATTCATTCATTTTATTGTAAATAGCCATTTGTCCATGCACCTACAATTTCATTTGTATCATATATAATTACTCTATTACAGCCAGGTCTTATTCAGAGTCTGGGCTTCAGTTTAATGTATTATAAAGGTGTGCAAGTTTGCATACCCCTTCCAGAGACTTCTTTTTTCTTCCCGTCAGAGTCTGCATCACTCTTTTGGGGTTTATTTTGCAACTGACTGATTGATTGTACTTGATCCATGTTATATGAAATAGTTTCATCAGGCCAGAAGAATAAAATTAAATAAAATAATAAAATATAAAAATGTAAATAATATCAAATAAAATATATCAATTCAAATAAAATAAAAATAAATGATAGAAATAAAAAAATATGATCCATGTTATTAAAAAAATTATCTTGATCAGATCCTAACAGAGGGGTATGTCAATGAGCATAACTGAATGTGTGTCTGTTTTCAGTTTCTCCTTCAGGTTGTCCACTGGTTGTTTCCAGACGTTGCCTTCATGTGGCTGGTGGAAGAAGCCAAGAAGAACATGCCTCTAGAGCTGGACTTCCTCAATGAGGGACGAAATGCTGAGAAAATAGCAGACATGCTCAAGCAGTTCACGTTTTTGAAGGTTTGTGACAGTGTTATTCGGTGTGGCATAAATATTTTTTCTTATTGACAGTCTTTCGGTGTACAGCAACAATTGGCCTTTTGAAATTCGAAGATCTTAGTGTCTTAAATTACCTTAAAATAAATCGTGAGGACTTGCCACCCAGGTTCATAAATGGCAAAATTACGTTCTTGAAGTGACCAATGATTTTTACTTTGTCAATGGCCTTCAGGAAACAATTCAGTTGCTTACTTTCGTTTGGAATGACTCTAAAGAGTAGTGTGCCCTTCAACGCTGCACAAATGCAATGAAAAATGAGTGAAAGCTCATTTTTCAACAGACTTCAGCACTACAAAACAAAAAAACTCAGACTTTTATGGCATTTCAACATCTTATTCTGAGAATTGTCAACTTTCAAGTGAAGCAAGTCACATTACAAGTCCCACTGAAACACTGTACTAGCTTCAATTGACACTTTTTTCACACTGTTTCGGCTAGACGCCGCGAATCACAGTACCCTCATATTTCTCCTCTGCAAGAAGACTTTGCAAGGTAAATAATCTGTCATAACAACTGCCAAATGCTTCCAGGCAAGCCCTCTTTTCATTTTTAATGAATAACAAAGAGACCTGGCTGGTCCTGCAGGGTAATGAGAATTGCCTGGGTTTACACCCGCAGATTTGTGCCTCTAATGCACACTATTAGCTCTGTCAAAACGTTTGACAGCGGAGCACAAGCCGCCATGTCAGGAATAAATCCCTGGCTCTCTGCATCAGCCTCTTGCCCTGTAAAACAAGTGTGATTATACAGCGGTAGCGGTGAAGTGGAGTCGCAGGCAGTTCAGAGTGTTTTGCTGTTGCACAAGGCAGACACTGAGCTGAAAAATGGCTCTGTTTATATGGTGGTAACGGAGGGATTTTTTATCGGTGACGTTCGTTTGATAAAGAGAGCGGAGAGGAACTATAGTGAAAGTGTGTCACCGGAGGTGGTGGCAAAAGCCAGGCCTTGGTATCAGGTGGAGGAAAATTATCAAAGAAAAAAAACAGTAAATCTTCCTCATTATGTAGAGAAAGTTTTTAATTAGTAGCGAGTCGGTAGAGCGATGCACCAGATAAGTAGTGATGTTCAAGAACAGGAAACTGTCGTATGGAAAAGGAAGGTCATCTAAACAATCTAGAAAGCCTGCTGCTTTGAGCTTTATGTGCAGATTATAGTTAATTCTGAGCATCTGGCATTATCCGTCACAGAGAATCTTATTTTCACTATATCTTTTTCTGGAAGTACAGATAGTGATTCGAGGGCACAAATGGGCAATTATGGTATGGCTAATAATGCTTGTTCACTCACAGTATGGTCTATAACTGTTTTCCAGTGTTTAGTTCATTACTGCTGTTTAATAAGTCAATTATCACTACAAACTTATTAATCTTTGGTGCATATTAATATGTCCAGCAAAACACCATTTAGAAACCACTGTATATAGCAAACACTTAAAACACCCTGTCAATTGCATATGAATACTTAAAACACCCAGCTCCTTAGAAACCACATCTCTAAAAACCACTTAAAACACACTTGGAACTTATAGTTTTTAGACTACGGGTTAAAGCAATCGTTTTGACAGAAGGGAGCCCACATGGAGGGAAAAAACACGGAAAAAAAACAAGATGAGGCTAGTTTTGATTAGCAGTTGGGCTGGTTTTGTTTCGCAGACCTGGCAACCAGTGAAAGGTGAAAGAGGACCAGGCCTTGGACTTTACTTGTTGGTTTTGTTATGCGGCAGTCCGCTGTGAGTCAGCTACCACTTACTTTCGTTTTGTGGTTTATAAACGAAATGTTGTTTTTGTTGTTTATATTCATTTTATTAGTAATTATGTTTGCTTGTTCCCGCCGCCTTGTTTCATATATATATATGTATATGTATATATATATACACACACACACTTTCCTTAAACCATCCTGGCAACCCATTTTTTTAAAGTCTCGCGACCCAGGGTTTGAAAACCTGTGCCCTAGGAACAGCCATGCTTAAAAAATATTCTGCTCCCTATCAACCACACTGCAACACTCTAAAATAATTTAGAACTCTCTATAAACTGTATAGCAACCCTCTAACCGTTCATAACACCATAGGAAACACATAGCATAAAACCACTCAACTCCCTACCGCATAGCAACACTCTAAAAACCACTCTGAACTAATCAAATGCTAATACAATACACTGAAAACAGTTTAACTAATTTGAAATGTTCTGAATATTAAATTTTTTCTTGCCTGGTTCATAGAAGCGCAAAAGTGTTAAATGGCAGAAATTAGGAATGGAATTGTGCTTTAGGATTTTTTTTACATTTTATTTTTATTTTTTATAATTGCCCCTATTGTGACATTTTTTTAAAAGTTCCTAATATTGTTTTGAAAATGTCCCCTACAATAGTTTACAATGTATGGCAGTCCTTTTCCAACGATTCTCAAACGATTCGTTTGAAGCAGTTCAAAGATTCAGTCTTCCTAAACCCTTCCTTTCCATGAGCCTACTCCACTCTGATTAGTCAGATGGCCCAGTCTGTTGTGATTGGTCTAATACATACAGCACGTGTCAGAAACGATACACCCATTGCCATAGTTCCGTATTTTTAACGCTCGATAGAAAATATAAACATCTATTATTTATCATACTTACAGGTTGTGATACAGTGGAGCCAGCTGATCCAAATAAACTGGGTACTGAGCCATCTTTCAAAAGCAAGAGTTTTGTGAATCCAACGAGATTAGAGAAGCAGTCGTCAGTAAAATGACGGGAACACAAAAAAGATTGGTGTTGTACTGCTGTGGTACAGTGGAAAAAATGAATTTTAACCACCGATTCTTTGTAGCCTAATCTTTCGGAAGTGAAAATAAAACAAATTTACTTTCACAGCGTAGGACGCAGTGTCTTGACATGAAAAAGCTACAGTGTTTGGGGGCAGGGTCAAGTTGTTTTCTGCCGGCCTTCGTAGAACATAGGCGAGCATTATGCAAATCTGTTACCCTGTGACGTGTAGCCGTCATGGAAGTGGGATTCTAATTATTGACGACTCGTTTAGGCTGTTCTAAGTCGATTCTTTCTTTTGGGAGACAATAACTTTATTTGTTGTGCGCTGTTGGCTTTACTGCTATGCATATTGTTTACATTCACACACAACTACACTTCATGAAAGTCAATATTCGAAATGGCATAATAGGGGCACTTTAAAATGATGTATATCTAATTTGGCTAGAACAACTGAAATAAGACGTGGCACAGCTTACCCCACTTCTGTAAAAACAGACTCTCTGCAAGTGTATGACATTTGCTGAGAATCTGTTCTTTGTTTTGTTTTCTGCCAGATCCCGAAGATTCACTGGGATCTTTCCACCAAGCGTATTCTAACCATGGACTTTGCGGAGGGCGGTCAGGTCAACGACCGAGAGTACATGAGGAAACACGGCATCAACGTCAACGAGGTAAGAGAGACGCCCTTATCTCTGCGTAACTCTAAAACAGAGCACCAGTTCCTCAGAAACACACAGAAGAGCAGCCCAACAAATGGCACTTGTCACAACTCCACCACTCGAGATCGCTTAATCAGTAATTTCACTATGCCGATGTTAATTTGAGCATGGAAAAGAGCTCGGGAATGCTAATGAAGCAGTCACGTTCCCTGCGACGTTTGATGCATTGGGTTCTGGAAGCTTTGAAGATGTTTCTCTTTTGCCCTGTTCCGAGAGGCTCTGACACCGCTGAAATGGAGGCTGCTTGGTTTGATGAATTATGCCTCAAATTTCATTTCATTTTTCTAGCCCTTAGCAGATGAGCACTAAATTAAATCAGGCTCCTTTTCATATTTATATCACAGACTGTTTTTCCGTCGTGGCTGCAATTTATTCTACTCCGCCGCTTTTGTCAGCACAAGGACTCGCCGCGAGATCGAGCGCCTTTTTAATTTTGCGCTTTCGTTAAGGTGACTGTGGTCTCAGGGTGAATGCGGTTGCACACAATGACTTCCGTTTGAAACGGAGGCCCTATTGAGTGAGCTAATCTGTAGTTATGCGGGGCCAGGGGATGACAGAGAGACGAATAAACTGAGGGATGCGACTTTTGTGAGGACTGGGGGATAACGGAGAAACTAATGCTAATGGACTATTGATCGATGAGCCAGCGTCTGTTCACATGGGGATATTTTACGTCACGATTACCAATGCATTATCATTTTCTTGTTATTTGATGATGGTGGAGTAGGGTAGAGTTATCACTTTGTCAGCTAGCTGGGAATAGTTTTCAAAAAATAATAAATGCATAAAAAGAGAGTTAAGTGAACTTCACTCCTCCTAACATGCAAATCACAAATTTTGCAATGCTCTCATCATTGTAATGCTCACGCGTGGGCGGTATGACCAAAATCTTATATAACGTTTTTCATAAGTTTATATCACAGTCTCTTGTACAATTGACAAATTTGGGCTGGAAATTCAGTCAAAAAAAATGTATATTTCAAATAACGTCTGTTTTTGGATAGTCTAGTGCGTAGTAAATATATTTCATCCATTGTTTCTTTTTATTAGGTTCATAAATAGTCCTAAATATGTTGTGCAGGGCTTTGTTTTCAGTTGTTGATGGACAGACTGGAGACTTTTCACACTGAGTAGTCACTGTCAAAGTCACCTTAAAACTTTCACTTAGTTTATTGTTTGTCACTCTATATATATATATATACTTTGCGTGTCTTTCTCATATTAAAAAATATCTATTTTTGTCCATACAATGTTTGAACCCCAACATTTTCAAAATTTACACACTTAAAATTTTACACAGTTACAATATATACCATCTTGCCACCCAGCTCTAGTCTTCTCAAAACACTTTCTGTAAACATGGATGCTCTTCACTGAAATATCTCATCTTGTTGTTCAGTATTTCAGTTATTTCACAAGCAGCTTCCTTCATCATATTCCCAGATTTAATGCATCGCTCATCCATGGAAGAGAGAGGAATATGGAAAGCGGGCAGCGAGATAGATGATGAGATGGTTAGAAACGCAGAGCGAGAAAAAGACTGCGGCCGCTGAAAGCCGTGCAAACACACCGGCTTTTGTTAAATGACTAAATGGGATCATTTTAGCACCTGCTTTGTTTGTGTCACTCTGTCATTATATTTCCTCCGACCTGTTTTGTCTGTCTGAATTAATATGCACATTTGCTGCCAGTTTGTTTTGCAAAGCTCGCTGAGGCTTTAAACGGTAACCTTTCCTTATCGTTGTACACCCAGGCATCAGTGAGCCTGACAGACGGGTAAACACGGCCTGAAACCGGTCTCATAAGCCACCGAGCCGTGCTTAAAGGGCACCGCACACCTTTGAAAGATGGAGGAGGGAACGGTCGGCGGGTGGATGGCACATCAAGCGTTTATCACACCCCCCTCTCGCTCGCACTTGCACGTACACACGAGTGAACATAACATTTATTTTCCTTTACTCTGTGTCACAGACAACCACTGCTTGGATTAATTTTTTTCTGCCAAGCTTGTTTTTCTTTTTCTTTGTAGATACCGGACTGGGTTATGGGCGGCACTGATTAACTGATGTTCTCGGTACAGTGTGGCAAATGAGGATGCGTTTTAAAAGAAAATGGCGTACAAATTTTATGCAGAGCTTAAAAATGCAATCAAAGGGTTCGGTTCATCAGACTCATTTGGAGTGGAGCAATTTAGCGAATGCTTCCGCTTATATTTTCCCTCTCTCATTTTAATGTGGCGTCGTGCATGCGTGTGCGCGTCTGCTTCTGTGTCTGAGCGCTTTTAAGAGGGTTTTAGAGGTTCGGGGTAATGAAAGTGAGCGTGGTATTAGCAAGCGTGCCACGTGGCCGCTCAATGGGGCTTTGCTAAAGAGACGCTCTCCATTGGAACAGGTTGAAAAGGCAGTACAGCCCGCTTGCTTAAAAAGACACTTTATTTTGAAATTGCAGAGCTGTGGGGGGTTAGCAGAGCCGTTGGGAAACAGAGCTGGAGGCAGCAAGAGGAAATGAGTCTGCTCTCTGAAAGGGCATCTGAGCAGTGGGACCTGAAGACTGTGAAGAGCATATTTTTTGTGCCTTAAACCGCACCCACAGTTAAGGTTTTGCGTGAAAGGCTTTACTTTATATTCAAAGAAATGAATCAGAAATGCATTTGAACTATATTTGAAAATATCTATGTACAGTAGCCCCCCCAAAAGACACTTAAGCCTCTCTTATATATATATGGATCTTTTCTTTATATTCAAAAATATCAAACCATGTGGCATTTATTTTAAAGAAATATTACACAAGTTTTTTTATTTGATAAATTATTCGTTTTTAGTGAAATGTTTGTGGAACCATACTGAATACTGTAGTTCTGTGTATTATTACAGTTGTAATGTTATAAAATTTTTGTATCTTCTTATTCACATGTTCGTTAATTTGATTTATTAGTTATAATGAATATTACTTTATATTTATTTTATAATAATATTAGCAATTTAAGCTTAAAATGTCTATCATTGAATTATAATAGAGAAATTTTTTATCTGATGAATTTTTATTAATAAATTATTAGATATGTGTGTGCCATATACACGCACACACACATATTGTCATGTATGGGTGTTGTGCCTGGGTGTATGGTGTGTATATAATATATATATATATAAGATATATTAGGATCGACGATATTTTTCTTTTGACAGCCGATGCGAATAGCTTGTAAAAGCAGGGTGGCCGAGGCCGATCGATATCGTTGTATTTATTTTAATTAATATTTTATGAAATTTGAAATCATTTGAAAATGGAATAAAAAATAAATTTGTAAAAAAATAAAAAAATACATAAACTTATACTTTAGAGACAAAGTATTTTTAACAAAATTAATAAATTTTATAAAAATATAAGTAAAAGTAAGTAAACGGTAACCAACAGGGCAACTCAGTATTCTGGGAGTTTGTGTGGCAGGGGAATCATATGTTTCAAGTAAAGCCAGGTAAAACTCATTGAAATACAGAACAGTTTGGAATGACATGAATATGACAGTGGGCAAATGCATAAAGCCCAGCATAATTTGAAATCACAAATTTAATGCTTAAAGCACTCAATTTGCATGGATCGAAAGTCACGCAGAGAACACGCGATCATGCAGGTCACATGCACACCTGCAAAATATGTATTGCAAGGTCTGTGAAATTAAATATTCATTAGCCATTCAAAGATTTGTTTAAATTAGGTAAATGTGTATTTGCTGAATGCAAACGAGAAAGTATTATGTTTGCCTTTCTATTACTAATAATATAAAAGCAAACGTTATACTACTTTTTGTATACATTTTAATTCCTTTGTTTAACAGTTCGATCGGATATTAGACCGACTTCTATCCGTATTAGACAGAACTATTAAACAGCTACAGCAAACAATGAAGAGGGAGAATGTGAGCACTGTGTGCTCAGGAGCTGCCGCTCTCAGCGCCGTCAAAATAAAAGTCCCTCCTCGAACGCATCGGCCAAACAGAAAAACTTATCGGCCAATGCCGATATTTGAAAAATGCCAAATATCGGCAGATATATCGGTCGACCACTAATATATATTATATTTATACACACACACACACAAACGCACACACACACATATTGTCATTGTATGTCAGCTTTAAATGAATGAATGATGTACTTCCATTATCTGTCAGTTTGCATGTGTTGTTCATGAATCATTCGATAATAACTGGCAACTGCTATTTTATAAGCACTATTAAATTTCAGTTTGTTGGTTGGAAATCCTGGCAAATAAGGAAAGACCCTTTGGGAAATTAGCTGTGTGAAATTCTAATCAGTGTTAGATTTCATACTGTCATTGGATTTGTGGCTCCCAAAGCATGTTGACAAATGTTAGAATGAGAAATTGTGGTGCTGAGTAGGGTTGTGTGTTCATATAGAGGACATCAGATGTTGTACAGATTTTGTGTATAGATGGCTTAGATAGATTGTATATTGGACTTGGGTGGAAAGATGGTGGTGGTGTTTTTTTTCTTTCTATAATGTAATTTCCCTGCTGAAAAAAGCACAGCTTAAACAAACCTAGTTTGTTGTTCACCCAACCTGGCCAAGGTGGTGTTTATCTGGTTTAGCCTCCATTAAAATGTGCCCAAAATGTCTCTTAAACCATCAAAAATAAACATATAAACCAGCTTGGCCAATCTAGGAGACCAGATTTGGAGTGACGTCTAATGTGTTGTCATTGCTGTGATGTCATTTCAAAATGGATGAAAATGATACAAAATAGCATGTGGCTTTAAGTAATTTCATCCATCAAGGTAAATTAGTCCTGTAGCTTCTTTAACTTAACTTACCGTAAAGAGGTCAAGATCAGTCAGCTCTCCTCCCTAGACACCCTCACTTCCCCTCAATCTGTCAATCATGGTGTAAATGCCCCATCACCCGGTTCTATCCTCTTTTGCTCTGTTTCTCTCTTGAACAGAGGTCACAGGTTCATAATATCAGACAGAAGCTAGGTTTTGACACATTTTCATGTGACAGCAGCAGACTTTGAGTACCTGGCAGCTGACACCCATAATATATGCTGAGTCTGATCTTTAAAATCTTTATATTCTCAGAGGTTGAGAGTACATTATAGAATCACCGCATGCTAAATTTCCCTCACAGTTGCGACCAGAATAAGTGGTAAAGATTAAAGTCAACGCTATATTAGCCAGCATCACAGACGATCCTCTCCTCCGTAACCTCCACCGCTCCTCCTGCTGTACTCATTAGCTGCCGGTCAGCCTTTACAACGCTCACAAAAGTAAATAAAGCAAACAGTGTAGCCAAGCGCTTTATCTGGGCCGAATGCTGGCTCTGGCATTAGTCAATGATGATGAGAGTTATTAGACAGCTGATGAGATAGATACAGAACATAATAAATGATGGAGTCTACCTCTGAAAATGGATAGAATTATTAACTGGCTCTGGCATCCACGAGCTTCTGTGTGGGAGCTGGCGTATAAGTAATCAAAAGATTGATGATGGCTGGAATGGACTTTTCTCTGTGTGTTCTGCCAACGTGCATGGAATGTCGGGATGTTTTATTATTTTTTTTTAAATCCAGATGCAACAGAGTGAAAAGACGATGTACATTAGCTTGAGCTAAGGCCCTTATGAAACTTATTTTAATAGTATCAGTAATGACTGCTTTGTATGTGATGAGATTAGTAATCGCTAATTACCCCTATGCTTAAACCCACTACCTAGAAAGCATAGGCATGTTTTTGGTGTAATGGCTGTTTTAACATTATGCTCATTTTGACCAAATTGTAAAGCAGTATCATGGATGATGCAATCTTCGAATGCATTGCAACATGCTCAGTGCAAAAGTGTGATCCAAGAGAAATGATTTATAGATATTTTATTCAATAATGGAAAGTACTAATTATAAATAGCTTAATCTAAGTAAGGTTGAGTTATTTTGCTTAACTGCCTGGGGTCGGCAAAGTCGCCGGTGGGAGTAGGGTTGGGCATCGTCCATCGCCAATGGCTGATAGCCATCACGATGTTGAGCCGGTGTGTGTGTGTGGCATAGAGTGGAGTATGTTGTTTATATAATGTTTGAGATGTTGTATGCTTGTGTGTTTGAGTACAGTGACGTGCTGAGTAACAGGCAACCGTTACACCGTGTCTACACCGGACTCGACAGTGGTCGTGTCGCGCCGCGCTGTGCCGCATCAGCTAAAGTCTGTCTACACTGGACACGACAAAGTGACAGTTGAAAATCATTTGAAATTTGTGTCAGCACGTCATAAATAGAACGCGGCAGCAGTTTACTGTCGGGGATTTGTCGTGTCGCGCCGCATCCAGTGTAGACAGCATCACTGATTATAATAAGTTCTATACACTGATCTATATATAATGAATTTCTATTATAGATTAGTGGTTCTATCGTATTTTGTTGCGCCGCGCTGCTCGAGTCCGGTGTAGACACGGTGTTAGGAATTGTTATTTGTTTTCCGTGCCTTATAAGGATTCACGCTTCAGGCACACCCCCCCGCTCCCGCCGATGTCTTCGCCCATCGCGATGTTTCACTGTAGACATTGTCCGATGCCAATTTTGTAGACATCGCTCAACCCTAGGCGGGAGCATTTTCATATTTTCCAGATGATGGAGAAAAGAACTTAAAATGCTCTGTCACTTTTGATTGGACAAAAAAAACACAATAATGTACATACATGCTGCTCACATATTATTGTAGCCCAGTTTGTGCTGATTACAGTGTTATCAGACTTTAGCCATTTATATGTTTATAAGCAACTGAAAAAACACAAATGTCAGGGCATGTCAAAACTTCTCCAGGCCCCCAAAACACCCTCAGACCCCAGGGGGTTCATATTTGTGTTTGCTATAGTTACCTGTTATTTATTCCAATATTTTATCATTTAATTTGGTTAGTCTACAGAATGTCTACAGTTATGAGACAATTAAGTTGTGACAATGAGAAAACAAGAAAGGCTAATATTAATAATTCATGGCCTCTTGGGGCTTCTGTATGTTTTGGAACATGGCTATTGTCATGCTATTAAAAGTAAACAAAAGTAAGACATATAATCAGGCTATTTGTAAGACATTTTATTTGTATTGTTCATTAAGACATGGTTTTGGCTGTGTTTGCAAATAAAAACCTATTAGCAGGTAGCTTAGAGGGTGTAAACTAGTAGCCAGTGTGTTTATAGTGTGACTGTGTGTGTGGTAAGTCAAATCCCATCTGTCCGATCCTTGTGGGTCAGGCAATGCGAGGAATTATCTCTATTAGCAGCAGTGATTCCTACATCACAGAGAATTGAGCGCTCTTTAAATAGCCACATGAGCCTTTGGGCTGCTGTGAGAGTCCTCCTCTACTCCACGAGGTCTCTGGAGGGTCCTGGATCTGTTACAGCATCCATGCTGCTCTGAGAGAGACTGAGTGTGGAGGGTGAATCAACCCTGATGCTATTTTTGCCTTAAGACGTTAGTAGAGTTTGTATTTCTCTTTACCCCCTTTCTTTCTGCCTCTTTTCTTTCTCTCAGAATATCAGAATTGGAAAATAATTATAAGAATAATAGTAATGATTTCTATGTTATTATTTTAATTTTGGCATTAGTTTTTAAAAGGGATTGATGAAACATGACAGGAAATGCTGAGAAGAGGGGACAGGATGGGGTAATCACATGAGAGAGACTGAAACTTGTGTTGCCTACATGTGTTGTGTTGGTTTTGAGCTTTTCTGTCATTTATAAGTGAATTTTGAGTAAAGATTATGTACAATAAATGTATAAACACTCACGTTCAAAAGTTTGGGTCAGCCATATTTTTAAAATGTTTTAAAGTATCTTAGAGTATCAGGGCTGCATTTATTTGATCAAAAAACACAGTAAAAAAAATTAATATTGTGAACTAATAAAATTTAAATGGGATTCATTTAATATGTTTCAGAATATTATTTATTCCTGTGATGATAAAGCTGAATTTTCAGCAGCCATTACTACAGTCTTCAGTGTCACATTATCATTAAATATGATTTGGCGTTCAAGAAACATTATCAATTTTAAAAATGGTTGTGCTGCGTAATGTTTTTGTGGAAACTGTGATACTTTTTTCTGGATTTTTTTTTTTGATGAGTAGACCGTTAAAAATAGCTGCATTTTTGACATAAAAGTAATCTCTTTTGATCAATGTAATGTGTCTTTGCTGATTAAAAAGTATTTTTAGACAAATCATACGCGTCCAAACTAGTGTACATTGGTGCATAAAAAATTAGTCTTAAAAAATAATCAATTTGTGGTGGTGTACACAGTGATAATCTAACTTAGTAAAAACTTGGCAAAAACAAACTTTGCTAAGAGGAATGTAGTTAAACTACATTCACACAAGTGCGCTTTTCTCTATGATCTGACTGAGCCTGGCAGAGTGTGCGCATGTGTTGATATTATTTATGTGATTATTATGAAGTATGTAATGAGGAGGTGAAGACACGCAGCTGTCACACAGAGCAGAGCCAGTGCTGGAGTGAAGCCGCTTGTCAAGTGTTGCTCCTTCATTTCCAGCGCCTATTAAAAGCCTCAAAATCAATTATATTCCTCAGGAAGTTGAGTCCCCTTTGAGAGACGCTGTTGTGAGGCACGCTAAAATGATTCGGTTTGTCTCAAAGAGTCATTACTGCAATAATGAGGTGCGAAAGACTGTAATCCACATCTTCTGAATCAAACCAAATCTTGACTGTTTGGAACCACTTGATGTTTGTTTTTTGTCTCCTCAGAAGTGTTTTAGGCTTACTGTTGGATCAGTTTGTGCTTCATTGCCCTTGTTTTGTGCTCTGTCAAGTGGGCTCTTGACTGACTTCGAAAAGGCTGTTAGTCTATGTTAAATCTTTTTGTTCTGAGCACAAAATATGGTATTTTGAAAATTGTTGGTAACCAGATTAGGGCTGTCACAATTCCTTGGTTCAATTCAAGTACTCGATTAAAAAAAATAAAAAATCCTCGATTTGCCCGTGTCGAGGTACCAGCAAAATACCGGAAGTGGCGCATTCCATTGACGATAATCCATGAAAAGGATTATTAGACCGTTTTCTGAGGCTGCATGATATATTAAATCCATTTAAATATCACAACAAAACAAAAGGCTATTGTGAATTCACAAACTCTATGATTCAATTAAATAAATATATGCTATAATATGAATAAATATATTAAAATATAGGTTTAATATATGCGCTTTAATTATTTATGCACGCATGTAGGTTTCGTGCATCTCAGAGTGGCTCTGTTCACAGTAAATGCTGCTCCGCATGAACTGTTATCACAGGGCTGCCAACTTTTGAGTTCAACTTAGAGTGAGAATTTCCATGGCAGGATGGGTGGGGGGTTTGGTTGGGTTTAGGGTTGGTTTTGGTTGAAGATGTAAGCCTATGTCCTGAAACTTTTCTGCATGCACAGGGTATGTGGCCACTGGTCCTGTTAGCAGCACAAAAATCAAAACTTTTATTTAAATTCCATGGCCTAGGATTATATGTAGCTTAGAAAGCGAGAAAAATGGCATCCATATAATCACTAAAAAGCCGTCACTCACTTCAATTCACTCTCTTCACCGGCATTTATAGGTGATTGAATTCGGAGTAACTTGAACAGAATGGCCAATCAGAGGAGTTCAAGAAATCAACAGACATGTCAGTGATTGGCTATATTGCTGAATGCTACAAAAACACGTTGTAAATTGACGCTTTCCAGAGTGCAAACTGGAGCCTTTACCAAATATGTTTAGCCAATAACCTATTATTACAGTTTTAACTGAGGTTGCTTCTGACTGCGTGAGAAAATGAAAGTTGGCAGCCCTGTCAGAGCGTGAGAACAGTGTCAGCTGCCTGAGTCTCACGCTAAATGCATGAGTTGGTAGCCCTGATAGATAGATAGATAGATAGATAGATAGATAGATAGATAGATAGATGGAAGATAGATAGATAGATAGATAGATAGATAGATAGATAGATAGATAGATAGATAGATAGATAGATAGACAGACAGATAGATAGATAAGATTAACAGTGCACGAAAGCACTTAAAGTAGACAGACGTTTCCGTGTGTGTAACATGGTAGCTCTGTGGTATTGTTTACATATTTATACAGTTTATATATTTATACAGACATGAATAGTATGTTGCTTTCTCCATAACTGTCACACTTGTAGTTGTTCACTAGCTAATTATTTTTTGCCCTGCACTTAAATACAGCTTTGAAGTACTCAAACTGCATGAAATACAAATGCAATACAAATACAAAAAGTGACTAAACGTTTTTAATTCATAATTGTTCATACACATCTCTGTTCTACCTTTGTACTTAACTTTATGACAAGCTAGTGCATTTTATCATTTCTGCTGGTGGTGCATAAAAGGGATGCAGTGAAACTGTGGATCATAGCATAGTGCATATAGCTTGTTATTAATAAGCATGTTTTGTTTAAAAAAAAAAAAGCCCTTTCAGCAGAGTTTTGTCTGGCATCTGGACAGGCCTAGTAGTTAAGGTCATGATGACTGGTACTGTCTTTTTATCATAAAATTATGTAGCCTAAAATAACTGTTGCAGTTAGTGGTTCAACAGATCACAAAACTCATGGTTCGCTTCCATATAATCACTAAAAAGCTGTCACTTACTTCGCTTTATCTCCAAAGTTCCTTTATTATCGATGAAGCTCTCTAAACTGCACAATGAATTTCTTATTTACATCATGTCTACACTTTGTTACAATGACAGGAATCGCGAGTGTGCAGGAAAAAAATCCGGTGTTTAGAGCTGAGCGAATTCGGACTAATTTGAACGGAATGGCCAATCAGAGGTGTTCAAGAAATCAAGAAATGTCTGTGATTGGCTACATTGCTCAATGCTACAAAAACGCATTGTAAATACAAACTTTTGACACTTTCCAGACCGCAAACACAAATACGCACCGGAGCCTCTACCAAGTTAATTATAATTATCCGATTTCTCGATTAATCGTCAGAATAATCGACCAAATTCATTATTACCAAAATAATCGTTAGTGACAGCCCTAAACCAGATATTTGCTGTTAGTCATTGACTTCCATAGTATGGAAAAAATACTTTGGAAATCATTGGCTACCAGCAACCGTCTAGTTACCAACATTCTTCAAAATATATTATTTTGTGTTCAACAGAAGAAACAAACTCTTATAGGTTTGGAAAAATATGAGGGTGAATATATTTTTGGGTGAACTATCCCTTTAACCACTTGTTTACCAACAGCCTCACAAAAGAAGCCTGTGAAATTTCTCGTCGTCCAATCAAACGTTGTCCAATCAAACACGATAACTGTGACACTGAAGTGTGACAGTGAAGAATGGCGCTCCAGCGGTCGTCTCCTGCTGCAACACACTCGAGCTCTCTCTTCACTGTCGCCCCTGTCCAACCCACCAGATAACAAATAGAAAAGACATAATTAATTACCATAATTGAAAGACGGCATCCCTTTGAGATCAATTGTTTGTGGTGCTAGTGGCTCTTTCTCCCACTGGTCACTGATTAATGGGATGCAGGACTGTAAATGGCCTCTCAGTAATGCTCTGTGTTGTTATGCATTAGCGGCTTGTAATGGAGGACTTTTTTTTTCCAGCTCCGCCGTGCTCTGCCTGTCAGACCGCTCGTCCTCTTTAAGGTGACTGTGAGTCGTGTTTCTACATGCCGACAGTGCTCGGCGCTGACAGTACAAAAAGCCTGTGCTGGCTTATCCTCCCGCTGAAAGGGACTTGTGGATAATGATACAGTGTATAATTGATATTATGAACGCAGGCCTTTTTTTCCGTTTTTTCCCCTCTCCCTTTGCAGAAGGCGATGTCAAGGTGCCGGAACGAGCCGTTCTCTGGCTCCGTTTATGTGTGCATCACGGTTGTCAGTATTTAGGTCAAACAGAGGCGTCCTAACAGGAAATCCCGACTGACAAGCGCGGCGGAGGTGAGATATTAAAAAAGACAGCTTGTCTTCGAGTGGATGACATGCTTGCAGATTGAAACAAACACTCCTTTCAGTACCTGACGCTCAGCCCGGGCCTTTAACTGAGCCCTGGAACTACACTCAACCGCCGTAGTCACACATAACGCTCAATCAGCCCGGACCAAACGTCATAAATGATGCCTACGTAGAGGACTACAAATGTACGGCATTTATTATGGCCATGTTGTGGTATTATTAGTGGTATTTGCTTAGCTTCTTCAAAACCACTAACTCAACTATTAAATTTTAGTGTGTCCCAAGCCATTTCTTGGGACCATTTCATTGTTTTTTTTTTGTTTTTTTTTGGTGGTTATTGCCTTTTTTGTACCAGTAAGCAACCTAGATGCCTCTCACAATACCTTCTTCAAAAAATATGAAATTTTAGCTGCAAAAAGAAAGTGCTGAAATATAATTGTTTTTAAAGGGGCCATTTGAAACGAAAAAATGTGTGACTAATAATGGTTTTTATTACAGTTTTAGTTATTTAATTGGGAAATGCTGCCTTGGCAACTAGAATTTTTTTTTTAAATATAAAATAACAAATAAAATCCCCAATTATATTATTATACATGTATTTTCTTTCAAATAAAGAAAATGTTTTTTTATGTTTTTAATTTGTTTCCATTTTAGTTTTGTTTGTTTCATTCTGTGTATTATAATGACGTGATACCTGTAAATCCATGAATCCACTTGAAGCATTTAAAACAGTCAGTTGTAGTTTTGGTTTGTATATAAATTAGTATAGAATTAGAATCGCCCATGTATTGATACCATGAAAGTAATTATTGCTTATTTTAAGTTTATTTTTATAATTCAAAAATATATACATTCATTACATTATTTTTTAGCTATTTAATAAATAGTTGAAGTATTCTATAGCAAATTTCAAAAGTAATAATCCATTTTGTGTTTATGTTTATATATTTTTGTGTAATTATGATTACTTACATATTTTAATAAACAGAATAATTATCAACTGTATCAGCCAACATATTAAAGGTGACATATCATGAAAATCGGACTTTTCCAGGTTTTAAGTGCTATAATCAGTTCCCCGGTGCATCTACCAACCAATGAAATGTGAAAAAGATTAACCCAGTAACTTTTTTTGGTAAGCTTTTTTCTGCAAGCGTCTGAAAAAACGAGCACGTCTGATTTCGCTCCACTAGTGACATTGCAAAGGGATCTCATAATATTACCGCCCCTTAATCTGTAAGTTTACACCCACGGTGCCATCATTTTGATTTCGCAAGCAACAACAGTGTACCAGCTCTAATGCCATGACGAAAGTTTGAGCAAAACATGCTAACTTTTCTGCCCCCACCTCCCCACACCCCCCACAACAGCCACCCCTCCCCCATCTGCCCCACCCCCCCCCCCACCCCACTCTCCCCTAAACCAAACCACACCCAACCCCTCCCACAATGCTCCCCCCTCCCACCTCCCCCCCCCCCCCCCCCCTCTGCCCCCCCCCCCCTGCTCATATCGGCACCACCTCCCCCCCCCCTCCACCCCCCGCCCCCTCACCCCCCCCCCCAACCACTCTCTCCCCCTCCCCCCCTCCACTCTCAATCCTCCCCTTGCCCCCCTTCCCCCTCCCCCCCTCCCCCCTCTGCCTCTTCCCTTCCCTCCGCTTCCCCTCCACCCCCCTCCCCACCCTCCCCACTGCCAAACTCCTCCCCCTCTCCATCCCCTGTAACTACTACCTCCCCCCCTTCTGCCCCCCCCCCCCCCCCCCCCCCCCCCCCCCTCCCCACCACCCCCCCCCCCCTCCCCCCCCTTCCCCTCCCTCCCCCCTGCCCCCTTCTGCCATCCCCTCCATCCCCCTTGTTCCCGTCCCTGCCCCTCCTCCCCCACCCCCCCCCCCTTCATCCCCCCCCCCAGCCCCCGCTCCCCTCCCACCCCTTCCTCCCTCCCCTCCCTTTCCTGCCCACTTCCCCCCCCCCCCCCCCCCCACCCCTCAAACTCCTCCCCCTTCCCCCCCCTCCGCCCCTCTTCCCTGGCTTCCCCCCCCCTCCCCCTCCCCCCCCCCACCCCCCCCCTCCCCCGCCCCCCCCCCCCCCACCCCCGCCCCCCACCCCCCCCCCCTCCCCCCTCTCTCCCCCTCCCTCCCCCCCCCCTGTCTCCCCCCCTACCCCTCTCCCCGCCTCTCCCCCTCCCCCCCCCCCCTCCTCCTTGCCCCCCCCCCTGCCCTCCTCCCCCCCCCCCCCCCCCCCTTTCCCTCCCCCCCTTGCCCCCCCTCACCTGCCCCTCTTCCCCTCCTCCCCCCCGCCCCCCCCCCCCCCCCCCTCCCCCCCCCTCGGCTGCCCCTTCCTCCTCTCCCCCCCCCCTCTGCTCCCGGCCCTCCTTAAACCTCCCCTCCTGTCCCTCCCCCCCCCCCCCCCTCCCTCCTCCCCCCCTCCCCCCCCTCCTCCCCCCCCCCCCTTCCCCCCCCCCCCCCCCCCCCCTCTCCCCCTCCTCCCCCCCCCCCCCCTCTCCCCCTCCCCCCCCCCCCCCCCCCGCCCCCCCTCCCCCCTCTCCCCCCTCCACCCCCCCCCTCCCCCTTCCCCTGCACCCTCCTCCCTCCCCATCCCTCCCACCCCCCCCTCACCCCTCCCTACGCCCCCCCCCCTACCCCCCACACCCCCCCTATGCCCCCTCTCCCTCTGTTCTGTCTTTGGTGCACAATGAGCACAGGAACCCTATGACAGTCCCGCCTCAGAGGAGAAAAGGGAGGAGCAGTGATTATTCACACGATCTAAAATAAACATGCAATGATTTACCGCAGTTTACATTCACAGACATAACTGACTGTTGTTGTAATTCTTTGTAACTTTTGTGTTTTTAACGTAAACTTAGTTTAGTACTCACATGCTGTGACAGCCGCTTTCTGTCCGTGTGCTTCGGATGTGTGCACTCAGAAAACCGTATATCAGAAGTTTAAATGAATATGGTTTAAAACGCATGATTTCAGCGCGATAAACATGATAATCAGAACCAAAACAGATGTTTTTAGCAGGTCCGAGCTATAATGGCGCAGCTCTATTCTGGCAAAGGGGGCGAGGAGCAGCAGCTCATTTTCATTTAAAGACACAGGCCCGAAAAACAGAGTGTTTCTGCTTCCACTCAAAATAGGCATTTTCAAAATGTTATAATAAATGATCTGTGGAGTATTTTGAGCTGAAACTTCACAGACACATTCTGGGGACACATGAGACTTATATGTTGTAAAAAGGGGCATAATATGTCTCCTTTAATATTTATTGCATCCCTAGATGTCAGTGCATGTTATATTTGAGCATTGTTTTCTATCCCAACTCCTTATTAAACCCTCAAATCTTCTGTTCTCAGCATCTTGTGGTGACTGGAGGTTGAAGAATACATAAGTTCCAGAGAGGCCAGTTAGAGCTGCCGGTATTAAAAGCTTTTGTCAAAGACATTTGTGTATGTTATGTTGCAGGGTTGTGGAAGGGAGAGAATGATGATGCCAGAGGGCTGGACCTTCTTATCTCCCTCACAGATCTGCCAATTCAGCCGCATATGTGCCAGCCGCGGAGAGCAGCTCATTAGATTTAGTGCTGCACTCTGTTTAAAGCATTTCTCTTTGTCTTGCCTTGTATTGATCAGCACAGGGCCAAGATTACAACAGGAAGGTTTTAATAAATCTGCTTTTTTAGAGTTAAATCCAATGACATTCACTTTATATTGTCTCCATAAATAAACAGATGTAATCAGCTCAGTTGCCCAGGACGGAGAATGTGAGTGATACAGATGTGTTTGGGGTTTTTGGTTGGACTTAGGACAAGGGTGAATAGTTGGTTGGTCATCCAGAAAAGAGTAATTTGGGGTTAATCATTCCAGTTTTTAAAACCCTATGCATTTTAGACCAACTATGATCTGAGCTTCATGTCATTATGGTTTCCTCCTCCTGTTTTGTGTGTCAACTTGAAATCAAAATTGACCCTGTTTACTGTCTTAATGCATGTTCCAGGTCTAATTTAGCATGAAAAAGTAAAAATTTAGTCATGTCGTTTTGCCTCTGAAATTAATTTATAATACCAAGATTATTAGTTAAAGTAAAATTTAATTAAAAAGAATATTACAAAAATAATTTTTGTTAACCTGATGTACTAAAATACAGAAAACTGAATATATATATATATATACATACTAAACAAACAACAACATTAAATTGGAGGTTAAAAATTGGAAAATAAAAACTGATTCAAAGTAATATTAAAATGATAAAAACTATAATAGTCCTGAAGGATATAATGAAATGCTGTCCTACATTTTATAATATTCAGAAATATGAAAGACATAAAAAGGGGTTTTCATATCAATGCAGCAGAACAATTTTACATTAAAAGTTCTTAAAAGAACAATTTTTTTCTTAGTGTGAAGAACATTTAAACTATGTCTAAAGAAACTTTTTCCCATTATAAAGAATATTTTGTGCAATGGAAAGGTTCCACAGATGTAGAAAGTTCATCATGGAAACAGCTGTCATTGTGTGAATTGTCTGTAACGCTTCTTTTTTCCAGATACTTAGAGAGAAAGTCTTTCAGGTGTTTTTCTATCTCTCTCATCGTTCTGCAGTGCCACAATGACATGATATTCACTCGGCCAGTAGAAGAGGTCCATATGGAGCTTTTTTTCTGTGTCAAGAGCCCCAGTAGGAGTAATTGCATCGTCCCTTCTGAAAAAAATTCAATCTAGTGCGACGCGACAGGCCAGCTGTGTTCAGGTAATGCTCAGGTAGACATCATCCGCTCAGGCCGTCCTCGCAGGTAATAACACGTGCGCACGTATGCGCACAAAGGCACCTTTCTCTGTCGTCTGTATCTTCCTGTCCCCAAAGAGAGCTTCTCTGGCAGGTGATTTCTTTGTGTCCTGTGACATGAACCACATCCTCAAACGAGTTCAAAAGGAAGGTAGGAGTCGTCTCACATTTCCAACCGCTAGCTATTTTTAGCATGCTGTTGAAAGAAGCTGTCCCTTCCCTGATCTCCATGCCGGTTGAACCCCCCTTTGCAACATAGCATGCAGCAGACGTGTGAAGATGGCATCCTTCTAAACCACCGACTCAAGCATTAAAGGAATCCTGTGCCGAGTCATTCTGACTAGGTGCCCACATGTTCGTGTGCCAGCCCCCCTTCTGCTGAAACTTCAAACACGCGTCAGACAAGCATTCATTTGGTGTGTGTACGTGTTGGCCGCTGGCAGGAATGCCCCCCTTTTTTCCCTCAGCTTCTTTGGTATGCAGTGCTGGTGAAGTTGTCAGAGCAGCCTGGCCCCTCGTCGTCTCCCCGCGGACGGCGCTCTGACGCTGCCAGGGAAACGGACTCATCAGTTTGGTGAAATGGGACAGAAAATATGATTTATTCTCTGCATGCACTCACTCCTACCCCAGCGGAAGAAGACAGCGAAGAGGGATCCTGGAAAGTCGGCAGAGAGGCATGGAGAGAAAAGGAATTAGAGGATAGACAGGACCTTTATTTACAATGCTGCAAGCTAATTTTGCACTTCATTGACGCGTTCTTTAATCAATGGCAAATATTTGTTGTAGCAATGGCCTCCTTCCAACAGTTGGGGTTAGCGGAGCCCGGTGACCTTATACGGTTCCTGATTTTCTGGCCATTTCCTCAATGGATGAAATTGATCATTTTGGCTTTTTTTTTTTCTGTGAGATATTGATTACATTTTTGCACTGTTTTTAAAGTGAAATGATGACAGTGGTCATTGTAAATGCAAAAGGTTCTTTTTTAACCTTTACATAATTTCACACATTTTAAAAAAGTATACACAGGTGTTCAAAAGTTTAAAATATATAAGATTTTTTAAATGATTTTGAAAGAAGTCTCTTATGCCATTTATTTGAGGATCCATTTATGTTATCAGAAATACAGCAAAACAGTAGTAATATGAAATATTACAATTTAAAATAACTGTTCGGTAATATGTTTTTAAAAATATCATCTTCACTAATGTGATGACAAAGCAGAACGAAATAAAGAAAGAAAAAGAAAAAGGAAAGCAGAAAAATGACACCTATTAGAATGACCCCTTCATGTTGGCCCTCAGAACGGTTGAAATGAAGGTGCGAGAAGGCTGCCCCCCCCTGAAAATTCACCTTTGCCATTACAGGAATAAATTATATTAAAATAGAAAACTTATATTTTAGATTGTAATAATATTTCACAATATTGCTGTTTTTACTGTGTTTTTTTTGTCGTCAAAGAAGTAAGGTCTTGGTGAGCATAAGAGACTTTTGACCTTTTGAGATTTGACCGCCAGAAAATACCAAAATTATGTATTATATGAATGTATAAGTTTGAACACCTTTAAACAGTAACTGGTTCTACTGACTGCAGCAAAGTGTGGGCAACACTACTTTTTTAGTGACAAATGGCATAAACTGGCAAGTTTGTAGTTTTTGCATGGGCTGAACATGAGAGCTGCATTTTTAATGAGTTGTTACCTTTTTGTTTGTTTGTAGCAACAATATGAGATATTACACATTTTTCATATTGTGTGTTTACAATCAGATAAGGCCACCAAGCAATGACCTATAAAACTACTCACTTCACCTTTAAATAGCCTCACCCACTTTCTCTTTTCTTGCATCAAGTTCACTATGGTCCACACAACTCCTTTTAATCTGCCTTTTGCATACCCTTCGCAACGCGCCCTGCCTTGGGGATATTCGTCTGCGTCTTCCCTCCAAGGGCACTGTTGATGAGCTTTTCATCCACCGCATCCTAAAGTGTTTATTAGCATACTAAAACTCCTTTCGCTGTCTATGCATGCCCAATCAGGCCTTTAGGGGTCCTCTGCCATCCCAGGATGCATTGCTTTTAGTATAGTGATTATTATTGTGAGCTGTGTGTTACTTAGGGATCTGACTGTCTGACCTTTCTGCATTCTTTACGCACTTTAGTGAATATTGATGTTTTTTATTTTTTACACAAATTACAGGGGTTAATCTGTTGATTTAGAAGTTTGGTGAAGTTCACCAAGGGATAGTTTAACAAAAAATTTAAATTGTCATTTACTCAGCCTCAAGTTGTTACAAACCTGTGGCTACGGCTACCATCAACAGCTGACGGTAGCCATTGACTTCCATAGTATGGGAAAAAATACTATGGAAGTCAACTGTTTGGTTACCAGCATTCTTCAAAATGTCCTTTACTGTATTCTATAAGAGAAAGAAACTCATACCGATTTGGAACAAGTGAAGGGTGAGCAAATGATGACAATTTTAATTTTTGGGGTGAACTATCCCTTTAAGAATAAACAGTTTTATATTAAAATTGCAACTGTTTTTATGTTTGCAACTTTTTAATTAACTAATGATCTGCAATATTTGTTTTAATATGCCACCAGTGTTTACTACGTCTGTCTGTTCTCATAAGAGCCTCTTGGTGTTTGGTCATTCATACAGCTCAGAGCAGCGGCTCTGGTGTCTGAGTCACACCACACTGTCGTTGTTTTACATTTTGGATGACATAATGGATTTAGATCACCGCTTTTGCGAGCAACTCAATCTTGAAAAGCAATTTACGATGAATCACAACAATTCACAGGGGCTTCATAAACTCCCAGCCATGTGTGTGCAGCCTATACGTGCATGTTTGTCTGGGCACGATCAGTATGTATTGTGCCACAGAATATACATCAACTCATGACAAAAAAATCACAAAGTCACCACATTCTAATGATTTTTTTTTTATCAGTGATTTCAAAAATAGTTACATTTGCATTTCCAGAAGAAAATACCAGTTCATGCATGTCCTGTAATTACTGTATGAAAATAAATGAAAACAAAACAATTAAGCTAAACAATTAATTAATTCCAGTTATTGGGGTAAACCGTAAGTGGACACCAGCCAGGGGAGTATGAATAGATGCTTGATTTATTCTCTGTGCTTCAGACTGACATTGCCTCATCCTACTTCACATTGGCTCTCTGCATTATAACACAGCTGAGGGGAGATGCTTATCGCAACTTATCTTCAAAGAGTGAGAGTGGGTGGAATAATTGCATCGGGGGTTGTTTTATAATAAATACTTTCTCATCTGTTGGGGCCACGGCATCTTCGGGAAAACGTTTTATGTAATCTTAAATGGGCTCCTATTTATCTGCATAGAAGTGGACATGTACCATTTATGCTATATGTTGTATTTCTGCCATTTCTTAATATTGTTTATGTCTTTTATTTTGAAAGGTCTTTTTTTAATGCTTCTAGGTCAATTTCTTGGATTGCTTATTTTAATCAGTGTTATGTACTCTACTTTTTTAGTAGTCTTATAAATCAGAGGAAATTAAAGCTATCCCTGGCCTATTATTAAAAAAATATTTACAAACATTTTTCATTTTACATGAAGATGTAAGCATTATATAGCAGTGCTTATTTTTAATGTACTTAAAGTGCTTTTATTTGTAATATATTAAACAATTTATATTGTTTATTACTTAGAATAAATACTTTTGTGTTTTTATTATATATATATATATATTAAAATATATTTGTTTGTAGCATTTGTACTTAGTATAAATAGCTTACGGAGTAACACTAACCTGTTCAAATTGTATTTATTAACATTTTTACATTTAAATGATGTTTAAATCATTATATACTGTATATAAACTTTATGTAAAGCTTGGTGTGCATCTGTATACTAATATTTAATAATTTCTCCTGTTCTAATGTAGTATGCGTAGTCAAATATAAGTGTGCCATTTGAATTCAATTTGTTTTATATTGTGCATTATAGGATTAAACAAAACAAAATAGTATTTAAATAAATCTTTGCTTTTAAGACCAGTTGTCACATAAAGCTGCTATACAGCATGAGTATCTATGTTCTCTAACCTGTATCTAGTATCTAACCTTTTTTTATATCTCTATTTCTTTACTTTCCTCTCCTTTCTCCTTCCTTTTCCTCAGATCTCCGCAATCTGGGCAAGATATACAGTGAGATGATATTCGTCAACGGATTCGTGCACTGCGATCCTCACCCTGGCAACGTGCTGGTGCGAAAGTGTCCTGAAAGCAATAAGACGGAAATTGTGTTACTCGATCACGGCCTGTATCAGGTAAGACATCAGCCGAGGCCGCCACAGACTCAACATAGAAGCAAATTCATCACGTATTGCACCCCATTATTCACCCGCTGGCTCCCAGATCAGCTGCGCACTCAGGCCTGTATGTGCCGCAGCAGACGAAAAGCATTTCATTTAAGTGGCCCTGAAGCTAGTGTATTTTAAGAAGTGCACATTTCCACCTCTCTCTTATTACAAACAGATATGCAAACCCTGCAGTTCACTGAACTTCTGTATTCCCAGAAGATGTGGCGGCTCTAAATAAATCCATGGAGATAATGTGGTGATAAATATGATAAAGCCGTTCTAGCAATGACATTTGGTTACTTTCTTGGTCCAAAACGCTAATTCATGGCATGTCATGTTAAGTTTACTGAAAGTCATGGGTTGAGTCTGCGTTGATTAATTGGAGTGGCGAAATGGTGTAGTCCTAGTGGTATTCCAGTGAATTCTGTTTGTCTCAATGAGGGATTTGCTGACCTTTAATTTAACCCGAAGCAGTTAATGAGGCCCACAAAATTTCACATTAGCAACTATCAAGTAATCTCATCTGTCTTTCTGTAATACTAACAACATCATGAAACACAAGTTTCCATTTACCCAGCCGTCTAAGACTCTTGATAGCTCTCTATATTTCAATTATTAGTTTATGGTGACATTTGGTGACCATTCATAAGTACATTAGCGTTCAAAAGTTTGGGGTCAGTAAGATTTTTTAGTAAGAAATTAATACTTTTATTCAGCAAGGATCAATTAAATTGATCAAACCTGACAGTAAGGACTTATAATGTTACAAAAGGTTTATATTTCAAATAAATGCTGTTCTTTTGAACTTTCTATTCCTCAAAGAGTCCTAAAAAAGTTATTGTTTCCACAAAATTATTAAGCAGCACAACCATTTTCAACATAAATAAGAAGAAGAAATTAAAGCTGCAAGCAGCGATGAAAGGGCCCTTGCACCGGGTCAAGCCACCTGGGTGGCTTAGAACAGCAAACGGTGGGCAACATGCATTTAAATTGGAAAATATAGGAGGAATATGTAAAAGTCATTTATATGTGCCAAACGTCCTGCTGCCAGTGGTGGCGCTATGATATAAATGATGTTGGCATGTAGATGTCTAAGGCCAGGACTTTATCAAACAGTGAAGTCTGGTGCAGATTGAAATGGTAGGTTTGAGTTAGTGTACGCATGGCATATCTGTGCAAACAGTTTTGGGTGGCGCTATGATTATAACTGAACTTTGACTTGTAGATGTCTTCAGGCCAGTATTCTTACCAAACATGTGATATTTGGGGCAGATAGAATATTGCATGTTTAAGTTAGTGTAAAATGAGTAATTTCCTGTTAGCAGTAGGTGGTGCTATGATTATAACTGAATATGATCATGTAGATGTCTTCAGGCCAGGACTCTAATCAAACGTGACGTTTGAGGCAGATTGGACATTGTATGCATGAGTTACAACAACGTCCTGTTTCACTGCATTAATATCATGCTTTAGCACGTAGCTAAGTGTTGCTAGCATGTATGAGCACATTTCTAGCTTGTTTAGCACACAATGGCATATTTTACTTTGTTGCTAATAGTGCAGCACAGTGTTAAACATGTCACTTCCTGTTGACAGTAGGTGGAGCTATAACTATAACTGAATCTTGGCATGTTGATGTGTTCAGGCCAGGACTCTCATCAAACATGTTAAGTTTCAAGCAGATTGGACACTGCATGCCTGAGTAACAGCAACTTCCTGTTTATTGTATAATAGCAGCTTAGCAAATTAGATATAGCTCGCTTTCATAGCATGATCTCTGTCCATGGCTTCGCTCCAGGTAGAACATGTTGCTAGCCTCTTTAACAATTGCTGAGGACTTTTAATATTTCCTAGACGTCCATTACGTTGTTAAACATGTATTACTGTGCAGCTGATGGGCCTATAACAAAAAAATAAA
Organism: Sinocyclocheilus anophthalmus; assembly: GCA_018155175.1. Classification (NCBI taxonomy): domain Eukaryota; kingdom Metazoa; phylum Chordata; class Actinopteri; order Cypriniformes; family Cyprinidae; genus Sinocyclocheilus; species Sinocyclocheilus anophthalmus. The sequence goes on along the minus strand of JADLZN010003113.1, from coordinate 344,210 downwards.
CCCGAATATGGGCATGTAGATGTGTTCCGGACAGACTCTTATCAAACTTGTTAAAGGGGTCATAGGTGCTGCTAAAAAGAAGTCATGGCCTAATGGTTAGAGAGTCGTACTCGTAACCCGAAGGTTGCGAGTTCGAGTCTCCGGTCCGTCAGGAATTGTAGGTGGGGGGAGTGAACTGGATAGCGCTCACTTCCACCTTCAATACCACGAGGAGGTCCGTGAGCAAGGCACGAACCCCCAACTGCTCCCCGGGCGCCGCAGCAAAAGGCTGCCCACTGCTCCGGGTGTGTTTATTAAACTTAAAACATGTCTGCATTTGTGATCAGAGAAATGAAAAAAAACAAGTGCTACTCTACACTGCTCAGAACTCGCGTTTGAGTCATCAGTGGCAAATCTTTTAAATATAAAAAAACGTACTTACAGTCTGTGAGTAAGAACAGCCGGCATTGTAGTCTACTCTACCAGGATACAGTCCTCCATAAAATGCGCTGCACACATCTGAAAATTTGGGTTAAACTCTTAGGAAGAGTGTTGTAAATACAGCTTAACCACTGATTTCTGGTTGTGTCTTCTTTTGGAAGGCCAAAACAAAGTAGTTTCGCTTTCACAAGACACACAGACCTTCACGAAATGGCGGCGGCGGCAACAACAAAACTACAGTGAGAATAAAAGTTCGCCTTCTTTCTTTGCGTGAACATTGGGCGGCGTTATGCAAATTCTTCCCACATCGTGATGTAGACAGGTGGGGGCGTGTTAGAACGAGCCGTTTTAGGTAGGGTGTGGCTGACTCTTAACTTTTATAAAAAAAATATCTCTTTGGATTTGAGAATTTAGTATTTGCAACTTTACAGATCTTCTTTATGCACCAATGAGCTTGTAACACTCCAAAGAGAAAGGAAAAAATGTGAAATCGATCATAGTTGAAACCCCTGTGTATATTTGGGCAAGATGGACCACGGCCAGTGTGCCTCTTGGAAGGTTACATCAACTTCCTGTTTCATTGCATTAATAGCATGTTTTAGCACTTAGCTAAGTGTTGCTAGCATGTTTTAGTATGTTTCCAGCATGTTGCCAGCATATTTAACTCTTGCTGACGTTTTTAATATGTTGCTAGGAGTCCATAACAGTTTTAAGCATGTCACTTCCTGTTGCCAGGAGGTGGCATTAAACTATAACTGAATATGGACAGAATACCTATCAAACGTTTGGGGCAGATCGGAAGTTACAGCAACTTCCTGTTTCACCCCCCCCCGGCCAACACATCCCAATTTGTCCGCTGCAGGGACCCACGCCTTTGCCGCAACAACTCAATGATCTGCATATTTAACGTCACAAAGGCCTTATTATAATCCTCACCAAATATTAAGATGATCCAATGAAAACTTGGTAGGATCCGGAGTTGTAATAGTTACACGGGCCTGGACCTGGCCCAAAACTCGCACACCACCTAAAAACCAATGGCCTTCCGGGGGTTTGGCATTCTTGCTACCACAGCGAGACTTTTTTGTAGGTAAGGTCGTGTACCCCCCCCGCCCGTGTAAAACGTAGCTCGAGGCGCACTATGTTGAATGTGTACAGGTGGCGCTATTGAGCCATTTTGCCACACCCAATTCTGAAACCCATATCAGACGTAAATTTCGCCAGTTCTGACGCATGTGCAAAGTTTCATGAGTTCTGGAGCATGTTCAGGCCCTCAAAAATGCGAGAGAAGAAGAAGAAGAAATGGAGCAGTTCCAATAGGGTCCTCATACCATCGGTGCTCGGGCCCTAATGATTCCTGAGCAACAAGTCAGCATATTAGAATGGCGTCTGAAGGGTAATGGCAGCTGAAATATTAAAAAAGAAAACAGAGCTTTTAAATTATAATAATATTACAATATGTAGCGTCTCGACCAATCTGACACACTAATTTTATTTTGATTTAACAAATCAATTATTCATAAGATTAACAAATCGTCACAGTCCCCTCACTCAATTAACTGGATGCCAGGATGTCTGCTGAACACCAGGCGCTCTGGTCACCATGACAACTAATCATGATATCACTGGTTTTATGACCCCCCAGGAATGTGAGAAGGATAGCCCACTCTTTGTCCCAAGGAAAGCAGAATAGGAATGGACTGTGTTCTAGTTAATTCATAGAAAAACCGTTATTTGAATGAACACACATATTTCTTCAGGCCATTGAGTATATTATTGTCATTGTGTATTTTGTCTTTGATATTTTTAGATTATTTTAGTATGCTTGTGAGGGAACCCGTTCCTGATCATCCCTTTTCACTATATTTAATCTTACCTTGTTTAGTATCTATGATTTTGCCTTTGTATGATCGAAACAAGCGGGTATATTATATATTGGTACATAGGCAAAATATATTAGGGCCCTGAGAATCGTTAATAACTTCGATTTAAGTCCATTTGCAAATTACCATGCTTAGAGAACAAAGGGTCGTAAACCCTCCAGCAATTGCCACCTCCCGCTCGGAAATTCCATTTTGCTCATTGGACAAGCCCATCTTGAAAGGCGGAGATCTTCTCCGACCTTAAAGGCCCGGCTCCAGGGACCCGCCCCAGTCGGTGGTTCGGTCAGAAGAAAAGATGAAGATGTGAGAAAAACGCTACAGGATACCAAAGCATCTGTGCCAGGCCTTTTCTTCGGCCTAGTCCTTTCCATTCATCAAGTGACACTGACTCAAACTGGTTCTTCTCATCGACCCGAATTCAGCAAAGATCTACGGGAAGCTTTAAGATTTGCAGCAGGAATCTCTTTCAGACCGCCGAGAATCGCTAAGTATCAAACTTAGTCTTATTAAATTGATACATTAAGTATCAGTTACACCTTTTTACAAAGGTGTTGAACTCCGTGCGTTCTTCTCAACAGAATCTGACGTATCCCGGAAGGCTTTGATCTGTTGAATATACATGCAAAGTGTTCCATAAAATCCATTCTGTATGCCTCTTTCTATGCTGAGTTAAACTTAACCCTTTCCTATACCAACTGTATGTGTGTGGGTGTGTGTGTGTATGTGTATGTTAGACCGGCTTGATGTGTTTAGGTAGTATGTTAGACTAGTTTAAGTGTTTATGTAGTTATAAAACCTTACTTGTATCACACTTGAAGTTGTTCATCGTTTGCTCATAACTGGAGTCACTTAATCATGCAGATTTACGTTACAAACTTATAGAATTGTACAGTAAGAAAGTTATTTCCTTTAACCAGGAAATTAACGTTCTTAGAATTGACAAGACGGTTGACCCTGAGTGGTCAGCTAAATATCTACAGTGGATCTAAAATATGNAACAACCACCTGCTGCCTCCTACAATCATCACTAGGTCAGTCTGAATCTCTCTGCACGCTACAAAATCTCCATAACATTTACCTGCAATCCCTGGAACCACCTGCTTTCTCACCAGTGAGAGTCTAACCCGGCTTTTCCACATCGTGGGTACCACAGATAGACTACTGGCTAACAACATCAACAAAAAAAAAACATCCTACCCGGACTAACTAACTTCAGGATGACAGGTGACACAGCCACGACACCTGCTGCATAAGCTCGAGGAACCACACCTTGCTACAGCCTACATCACAACAGCACACCACCAGACAGCATCCAACAAGGCACCAACAGCCAAAAACCACCACTAGCTCCCAGCCGTGAGTGCCAGGTGTGAGTTCGATTGTTCTGCACCTTGACATCACTCGTTGTTGTCTATTCTACGCACAACAACGCTCGAAAGGGGGGACTATTAGCTTCTCCTCGACCACTCGACCACCCTACATTTTTTATGTGATTTTTTCACAAATCATTATTCCATTAGGTTACAAATCGGCACGTCCCCTCACTCAATTTAACGGCTGCATGATGTCCCTGTTGAACCCCGCCTCTGGTTCCCGACACTAATCATGATATCACACTGGTTTTATGGACCCCCCAATGTGAAAGTAGCCCGACTCTTTTTTTTTTTGTCCCAAGGAAAAGCAGACTAGAAGGGAACTGTGTTCTAGGTACTTCATAGACAAACCTTATTTGAATGACACCCATAGTTCTTCCGGCCATTTGGGCTATTGATTGTAATTGTGTATTTTGTCTTTGGATTCTATACTATTTAGTATGCCTTGTGGATGGACCATCTCCTGATCCTCTCCCCTTTTCCACTATATTATCTTACCTTTTTAGTATTCTAGGCATTTGCCTTTGTACTGAAATCGAACCGGTATCTTGTGGTGTACATAGCAATCTATATTACTGGCCCGGAGAATCGTTTAATATTTCGATTTACGTCCATGTTGCAATTACCAAATGCTTAGGAACCAAGGGTCGTCACCCCTCCAGCATTGCCACCTCCCCGCACGAAATTCCACTTTTGCGCTCCATTGGTACACGCCCATCTTGAAAGGGCGGAGATCTTTTCTCCTACCTTAAGTCCCTCTCCAGGGACCCATCACCCAGCGGTTGTTTCAGTCAGAAGGCAAGCATGATGTGAGAAAAACGCTTCAGGAACCAAAGCTCTGTTCCATGCCTTTTCTCTTCGGCCTAGTCCTTCCATTCTCAAGTAACACTGACCTCAAACTGTTCTTTCTCATCGCCCGAATTCAGCAAAGATATTGGGCCTTAAGATTGCATCGGGAATCTTTTTCAGACAGACTCGCAATTATCAAACTTAGTCGATTTAATTGATATATTAAGTATCAGTTACTCCTTTTTACCAAGGTGTGTTTGAACTCAGAATCTGACGTATCCCTGAAGGCTTTGATCTGTTGAATATACATGCAAAGTGTTCCATAAAATCCATTCTTTATGCCTCTTTCTATGCTGAGTTAAAATTTAACCCTTTCCTATACCAACTGTAACTGTATGTGTGTGTGTGTGTGAGATTTGTATGTTACCGGCTGTGATGTGTTTATGTAGTATTTTAGACTAGTTTAAGTGTTTATGTAGTTATAAAACCTTACTTGTATCACACTTGATGTGTTCATTTTTTGCTCATAACCGGAGTCAATAATCATGTAGATTTACGTTACAAACTTATAGAATAGTACAGTAAGAAAGTTATTTCCTTTAACCAGGAAATTAACCTTCTTAGAATTGACAAGACGGTTGACCCTCAGTGGTCAGCTAAATATCTACAGCGGAACTAAAATATGAATAGTTAATTATAACTAGTTATGGTTAATTATTCATATTTCCCATGAGCTAATTCGCTACAAATATTAAAATTTTTTACTGTATTTTTGATCAAATAAATGTGTCGATAAGGATAAAAAGCCTTCTTAAAGAGTGCAAACGTGATTCTGTAGGGTTATCAAAATATTGCTCTGTTTATTTGAACATTCCGACTAGTTCGATCCAATAATTTTAGCTCAACCAATACACTAAATTTGAGGCAGAAATATCTTTTGGGCTTAGAGAAACTAGTTTGAGAACATTCATTAATTTTATGGTTTCGTTTGGTGACTCTACTGCCACACTTTTACTTATAAGCATTTGTTCAGATGCCACAAACAAAACAAGTTGTGTCTCTGTCCAAGGTGCTGAACCAGGACTTCAGGCTGGACTACTGCAGACTGTGGCAGAGTTTGATAAAGGGAGACTTGAAAGGCATCGAGCGTTACAGCAGGCGTCTGGGCACAGGGGATCTCTATCCTCTGTTCGCTTGTGTCCTCACCGGCCGCTCCTGGACGTCAGTAAACGCTGGCATCAGCCAGACACCTGTCACTCAGTCTGAGGTAATCTATAAGCATAACTGATACCGTTTATTTTGCATGTATGAGGGTATTTTGACCAGGTCTGCAACATACACTATCAAAATTTAGTTTTTACGCACCTACTTATTCTTTATTAATACTGTTTTCCATATAAAATAACACATATGTTATGTAGTGATCCAAAAAATTATCCTAAGTTTTAGCTAAACCAAAGTAGCCACCTTTTTAAACAATTCATACATGCATAGAGCCATTTATACATAGGCACAATACATATTTGTCTATAAAACTAATCTGAAGCACTTAAGTGTAATAGTTTGAGCTTTAGATGTTTTTTAAGATCATGATAAACAAAAGTTTGTCCATTCTTTGGACTGGTAGTGTATTTTTTATACTTATTGCCAGAACAGTTGCTACTTGATGTATTGGTAACGTAGCAATCGTCCTTAATTAGGTTAGATGCCATGTAGAAATGTAACACGGATGAAAACAAGGCTGTGATTTTCTGTATGTACAGTGGCACAGGGTTTCTACAGGGTCTTTAAATAAAAAAATTTAAAAAATATATATATATATCCTTCACAAATTTAATGCCTTAAAGGCCTTAAATAAGAGCACAAAGTCTTAAATTCGTTAACTCATGGCCTTAAATGTTGCAGCCATTGCAAACAATGTATATATTCTTTGGTATGTTTGTTTTCCCATCACAAATAAATATATAAATCCTTAGATCAAGATAAATTTACTTGAGATGCAGATGTGAAATTAAGCCCTGAAAACTGAACAAAATGAAGTGTTTATACTTAAAACAAGAACAAATATCTGTCAATGTGGTATGAAAACTGGTTTTCCCTATTTGTTCTTGTTTTAATCATAAGCTTACTTCATTTCGATCAGTTTAAATGAAAACAAGAGTTGTTATCTTAAGCTTTTCAAGTAAATGTATCTAGATATTTGCACTGGGAAAAATAATGGTGATGAACATCACTTTTTTGTGGTGTGATCAGAAGGTACAGTAAAAGTTATTTCTCTGTTTTAGTGGTTGAGATCAGAGCTGTAAAATTAATTAAAAAGTAATGGATATCAGTTGAAAGGTATATTTTCAAACTTTAAAGTATTCCTAATACAACTCATTGTTTGCTTCCTAGACATTTACATTTAGAGAACTTGTTGACATATTGTGCCCCCTTTGATTTAATTCTTAAATTTTCTTTATTTGGTCTTAAAAAAGGTCTTCAGGTTTCTGTCATAAAATTTGCAGAAACCCTCCTAGATCATGTAATTTTCAGAACTTTCAAAACTGTTAGCCTAAATGGAATTTTTGTTTACTGAAAGTGTTTTTTCCCCCAGTAAGACTTTTTGTCAGCTGAACAATCATCAAACAATCAATGTTGTTAAACAGCAATGCTGCAACCCATTGAATACACTGTACGTCTATCCCTCACAGCCTCGTTTTCATTCCTGTCAGAAACGGGTCTATACCAGGAAGTGGTCAAAACATAAGACACCCCTCCTTCTGCAGGCAATATTTAAAAACCATTAGGGATGTGAAAACTGAAGTGCTATTTAATTGTTAGTGGTGGCAAAGGGCCACAATAACACCTGTTAACCACATTTCTGAACAAGGTTCACCTGTCCTCATTAAAACTGCATAACTAACTGTCCAGGTGGCTGGCCTGGTGGCCCCGTGGCCAGAGGAGTGCTGTTGGGTCGGTGTGATGGTGGTAGAGGGTTTCTGAAGGCCAGGCCTGGCCGGAGCTGGCCTCTGTGGGGGACGTTTGACCATCTGGAGGGTGTCAGGGACATTTATTTATACTTTTATTGCATAACCTTTTACGGGACGTAAAACAGAGTTTGGGTTGTACAAGCATATTATATCAGAGCATCAGAGCAGTCTTCACTAACACACTATTTGTTACCGCATACATTAAAGCTATCATATTAATATAGGCCTAATATATAATGAATAGTTAAATATTAGGCTTTTAGCATTATTGATGAGTATGCATATTAGAACAGAAGTATTTAGTATTAGTATAAAAATAATACACACTTTAAGCTTTATATTATGATTTTGTTTTTCATATAGACTTACATATAAATGTAATAAATAATAATACAATTTTTAATGGTTTTATTAGTTGACTATGCATATCAAGGTTTAAACATTATATAAATGTAAATCTTTTATTTTTAATATATTTTTGTTGATGTAATCTGTTACGATAACTTTATTTTGTCTTTCTAGAGTACTAAAATTATAAATATAATTTCTAGTATAAATACTGTACTTACTAATATCACTAAGCCATTTGAATTGTATTTGTTAACGTCATAATTAATGTAAGTTTAAATCATTGTCTAAAAATATTATAAACAGCTTAGTGTTTTTTATAGTACTGAATACTTCCTCCTGTTCTAATGTATGATGCATAGTCATCTCTAAGTAAACCATTCAATTTATTAACATTTTTACATTTATCTAAAAGTTTTTATTTTATTTGATTAATTTAGTTTTAGTTAGTTTCAATAGCAACATCTAGCTAATGGGGTGCCTCAGGGCTCAGTTCTTGGACCATTTCTCTTCTCTGTCTACATGGCATCACTAGGTTCTGTCATTCAGAAACATGGCTTTTCATATCACTGCTATGCTGATGACACTCAACTCTACCTCTCATTCCATCCTGATGATCCGATGATAGCTGCTCGCACTCAGCATGTCTAATAGACATTTCTTCTTGGATGACAGACCATCACCTTCAACTAAACCTGGCTAAGACAGAACTGCTTGTTGTTTCAACAAACCCATCACTTTATCAAAATTTCACCACCCAGTGAGGCTCATCACAGAACTCCTTCAAAAGTTGTGAATGATGATAAGCTGAATTTTTCAGACCACATTATTAAAACTGCCCAGTCCTGCAGATTTGCTTTATACAACATTAGGAAGATAAGGCCCTTTCTTTCAGAACATGCTTCACAACTCCTTGTTCAAGCTCTTGTTCTGTCCAGGCTGGACTATTGCAATGTTCTCTTGGCAGGTCTTCCAGCCACTTCTATCAAACCTCTACAATTAATCCAAAACGCTGCTGCAAGTTTAATCTTTAATGAGCCGAAAAGAAGGCATGTCACACCTCTGTTCATCAATTTGCACTGGCTACCAGTAGCTGCTCGCATAAAATTCAAGGCATTAATGTTTGCCTACAAAACCACCACTGACCCTGCACCCCTTTACCAAAATTCATACATCAGACTTATGTGCCCTCTAAACTTGAGTTCTGCATGTGAACGACGCATTATTGTGCCATCTCAAAGAGGCACAAAATCACTTTCACAGACTTTTTCATTAACTGTTCCCTCCTGGTGGAATGACCTGCCCAACTCAATCCGAGCAACTGAGTCCTTAACCATCTTCAAGAAACGACTAAAAACACATCTGGTCCATCTTTTCTTGACCCTCTAACTCTACCTTTCTATTCTATTTCAATTCTACTTTATCGATTTATTTTTTTTTATTTAAAAAAAAACTAACACTAGCTTTCTATTTTTTTCTATTCTATCTACTTGTTTTTCTTTTGTGTGTGGTGTGTGTGTGTGTGTTGTGTGTGTGTGTATATATGTGTGTATATATATACAGTATATATATACACTTTGCTACGTGTACTGTGTTAGGCTAACTGAGACTTGTCATTTGCACTTGCATATTGTTGCCCTTTTGTTAGTTTTGATTGCTTCTATTGTCCTCATTTGTAAGTAGCTTTGGATAAAAACGTCTGCTAAATGCATAAATTAAATTAATTATATAAAAAAATATATAAATCTCAAAGTTTTTATTCTAAAAAATGTTTTTTTACTAATGATGAATAATTCATTCTGTTCTATAGTCAACTATAAGTAAGCCATTTTAATAAAATTTTACATGAATACGTATGTGAAGCTATATTTATTTTGCTCCATTTCATTTGACAAAACCAAACAGGATACAGTACCAGCGTTTGACTCTGTCAGATATACTTGACTATTAGCTGATTTACTGCTTACTTGTTTTCAGATCCTCTATCAGTTTCAGGAGCGTTCCACTTAGGCCTATTTAGTCAGTCATCTCAGCGTGCGGCATTTGAGTGCACTTTCCTGCAGGTGGCTTTTCTTTGTAGATTAATTACCCAGAAGCCTTTGCGAGGATAATTATGGCCCGGTCCATGGCCACTCGTGTTGGGTGTGCTTTTTTAGCGGGGTGTAGTACCTCTTCCCTTCTCTCTACCCCTCTGAAAGTGTCTGATTCTCCAAGCCGTGCAAAAGTCTCAGCAGTCATTCCTTCCCCCAACATCATCAAATTACCAGGATGTTTTGAAGTAGTCTGGTCTGCCATAATTACAGGCAGTTATAAAGGCGGATTTCACATGTACAGCTGTGGCATTTGCAGAAAGGCAGGCTGTCTCATCTGCATAAGAATGGAGAGATAAGAACACATTGTATTGCCAGCTTCATCCAGAGATTCATGCTTTATGTTCCAGAAGAGAAGACAACGAATTATTGTGCTTGAGTCTATATGTAGAAGAATATACTTTGTGCAAGGGTTTTATTGATAATTCAGATAGTGAAATCAGACTCCAGCAGAATCACCACCATTTGTCAAGTAGACATTTAGTATTTCATGTCGAAATTAACATAACATATATATAATATATATATAGATATTAGATATATATATATACTGTACACGCTATCAAAAGTTTGGGATGTACGAATTAGTTATAATATTAATTGAAATTTGCCATTTCAATTAAATGCTGTCCTTTTAAACTTTCTATTCAACAAATAGCTGAAAAAAAAGCATTAAGCAGCAAATCTGTTTTCAATATTAATAATAATACGAAGGTTTTTTCCTGAACAGATAATCAGCATATAAGAATGTTTCATGGAGGATCATGTGACACTGAAGACTGAAGTAATGGCTGCTGAAAATTCAACTTTGTCATAAATTAATAAATAATATATTAAACTAGAAAACGGTTATTTTGAATTGTAACTTCTTTCAAAAACATAAAAAGTCTTAGACCCCAAACCTTTAAATGGTGGTGTAGTTGTTAATTTGGCTGATTCTTTCATCCAAACCAAATTTGATCAGCTTTCTATGAGAATCAAACTCCAACCATGTTAGTGCCATTCTAAAGGTTGAGCTGCAGGAATGTTGATTTAGTACTTTTGATGTTCTGCAACCTTTCTGACATCTGCCATCTTTACTTTTCTTTTTAATTGCCCTTTTTAATTATGAATTAGTTCTGCAGTGCTAGATGCTGGACTGTATTTCACAGCATGCATTGTAGCATGAATAAATCATGCAGATTACCAATTCAGTATTTAGTATTTTTACACTAGGTATCATGTGGTGACAATATAGCATGCATTTCTTCGATGTGTTTTCGAGTGTTACCATTGTTGTGGAATGTAACCGGTTTAAAGCAATGCTCAAGAACATATTTATGGTCGTGGTTTATTGAGTCTTGGAGAGCTGTCCGCATGGCTCACCTCGCAGGTCAGAGTGAGCAGATGCAAACACACACCTCACACTTGCCTCATCTGACCCCACACTCTGTTTCCATCCACTGACTGCATCTCCACTGCTTCCACAGGGTTATTTACAAATCGAGTGGGCCTTCAGTAATATCTTATGTCTTTGTATTTTGTAGATGGTGCATCTTTTCAAAAAAGTTTTCACTTTATTATGTGACATAATTAAACCTAAAAGATTGATGACATTTATCGATATCAAAAATGAAATTGCATATAATATAGACTAGCTAATTTGCTTCCTTTGTCAATTTTAGCACTTTTTCTTAAATTTTCTAATTTAGTAGATGAGGTTAAAGAAGTCTGTGATCTATTGTATAGAATGAATCATGCTTGACTCCAAGCCCCCATGGCGTCACTGGCCCACGCACTTTTTAAAAAGTTTTCTTTGTGCCATATTTTTGTTTTATTTTACCTTTGCTGTTGTCCTAACTCATTACCAGTGGTTTAGAGGAAATATGTACCCAGGTATTCATTTTAATAATTTTTCCATGTGCACGTATAATGGATCAGATTATATTGAAATATACTCTTAAAAATAAAGGTCATTATTGGCATTTATGGTTTAATGAATTATCCTTATCATCCATGGAACCTTTCATGTACATTTATGCATTTAGCGGATGATTTTGTTTTATTTGTATATTGTAATTTCTAACAAAGAAAAACATACTGTATATATTCATATAATATCATAATACACAGTGCCAAGTTTATTAGAGCGTTAGATTAGAAAACAAGATAGAGAGGAGGCGGTGTGTGTGTGCGTGTATGTGTGTATGTGTGTGTGTTTGGAAGTTGGCATCTCATTCCACCAGAGAGGATAAAAGTTTTGAAGAGTGACTTTTTGCCTCTTTCTTTTGCACAAAAGGTGGTATATACAGTAGTATGTAGTTCTAAGATCCCTTGTAGTACAAAAAATAGTGGTAACACTTTAGTATAGGGACCAGTTCTCACTAACTAGACTAGTTAACTAGTTGCTTATTAGCATGCCTATTATTTATATGTTGGCAGTTTATTAGTACGTATAAAGCACATATTCTGCATGACCATATTCTACATCCCTAATCCTACCCAATACCTAAACTCAACAACTACCTTACAGCAAATTAAGCAGCAAATTAGGAGTTTATTGAGGTAAAAGTCATAGTTAATGGTTTGTTAATGGCAAGAATTGGACCTTACACATCAGAGAGAATTCTAGTGTGCTTGCAGATTTTGTTTTTAGTGTGTATGGACAGTATGTACTTTCCAGACAGGAGAAAGTAATCTTTTTTTCATTCTTGACTGAGAGAGTCTTTCACTTAGACTGCAGAGCTGGACAGTAAGTCAGTATGCTGGTTAAGTTTAGAGCTATTATAGTTGTTTACTGGTGTAGCTATGAGCGAAAAAAAAAACCTAAACAAAACAAGCCTTCTCTGCTTTCTTGCAGCGGTTGTTTTTGTGAGACAGAAGGAACTGTAATAGGACCGAATTACTTCTTTATATTTTAGCATGGAATTTTTGTTATAAGCACTTGCAATGAATTTTGATTGATGGGAAGGTGACGTCATCGGTTTTAGCAGGGTGGACATTTCTGCACTCCACAAATGTCTAGAAATGCTAAGCATGTAAGAAGATACAAAAATAAATGATAAAGTCTTGAATTGTTATATTACTCGACCATGTGCATTCGACCATTAATTTCTTGCTTCAGATATTTGCATTGCCACAGTTGTCATTTTTCTCAGAATTCTTATTGGGCATTTGTTTCTTCTGAGATGTTGTACATTATATTGATTGACAGCATGAGTAGAACAGAACATTTTCTTTTCTTAGGAAGAGAGTCAATAATATATGGTTGTGTGAGCACACTTATTTTGTTATACCTGTGGCAGTATTTTTGAAAATGAAACACATAGGGAAACATTTTAAGATGTAATTTGCACCAACCAGAAGTAATTTTTTAATGAGAATTGGCAATTTAATGTGGCTTGGTGTGAGGTTCTGCAGCTAAGCAAAGTTGTATGATCACATTTTATAAAACTTCAGTTTGCTTCCAGTGAATTCTTATTGAAGTCTGAAAGCTTTAGTCCCAATTCATTGACAGATTTTTCATTTTTGGGTCAACTATTCCAGTTAGAGGTGTAACTTAATTAACAGTGAAAGTCAATGAGAATTCTTCAAAAGTATAAGTGCATATGTTTGTGTGTGAGCTGGTGTTTAAGTAACAGTGCTTTGAGCTCTCTCATTGTGGGATTGAGATCACAGGTGCCCTCCTGACCATCTGAAGGGCTCTCAGTATCTAAACACTCTGTGTCCAGTGCAGTGCGTTTCCTATTCACAGCCAGCCTGCTTTGTACAGGACTATCAATATTAATGCAGTCGTCTCTACAGAAACCAGCGGTAGCATCAGAGAAGCTCCTCTCTGTCATTCTAACACTGAATAGAGATGCACTTGCATTAAATCTCCAATCAGCATTCAGCTTTACACATTTTCATTAAATGCTGAAATAATATGAATACCCTAGGGATATTTTTTGCTTAAGAATCCAGCTTGTTGTCAGTTAATCAAATTCATTGCTTTGATGCATGCATGCAGTTTGTGTGTTTTGTCTGTGACATTTTTTATGTAATACAATACTTTATTCAGTTTTAGTTCATTTTGACAAATTAGATTTGGTGTGCCTCAGCATGTAAAAAATAAGTTATATATATAATTTATTTTTTACATGCTGAGGCACACCAAATCTGTGTGTGTGTGCGCGTGTGTATATATAATATTTTTTTATTATATTTTCTTATTTTTTTGTTATATACATTTGATAATATTCTGTAATAAATGTAGTATTAGTACTAATGTTACTATTACCTGTATGTAGATAGCTTTTTAATTTTGACAGCAACACTAATTTTAAGCATTTAAGTCTTAGTCTTCAGATTGAAAGATTTTTAAGATCATGAGAAACCTAAATTCATTCAAGTATGTCCAGACTTTTGTGTATAACCACAATATTAGATCAATATGAAAAACCACCACTTCTATTGTTCAGCTTTGTTGTTTCCCTCTCGACAGCAACATTCATTCCAACAGTCCACATGAAAAGAAAACACACACACACACACGCACAAAAACTAAACTGGAGCTACAGGTTTCTGTATTTGAAGTGCAGTAAAGGCAAAACCACTCAAACATTTTGATAAACACACACCATTAGTGTTGCAAGTGAAGTGGAGTGCTGGTCAATATGGGCCTGCCCCCTCATTAGTGAACACGCACTCCTCGTCTGCCAGACCTCCACAGATAAAAGGCTTCTCTCTCTCTTTCTCTCCATCAGCCTCTCATAGGTCTGTCTCAGCAATTACCTGCTACCCAGCACTGCCACTGCCCACAGAAACCACAGCCCTATTAACTACACACAGTTTTTTATTTCAGCATGTTGTACCTACAATATGCTGTTATCCATTCACTGTCTTTATTTGACTTCCTCTACTGTAAGTCCTTGTTTATATATGTACCTTTTAGCTTTTGTACCTCAGGGTACTACTGCTCCAGTGTTACCTTTGTACCTTTTTACTGAGATTGAATATATGGTGGTTTTATATACTGTATATGGTGGTTTTTAATATTGATCTAATATTTCGGTTAAATAAACCCAAATTTCTTGGCAGATTTGACTGAGTTTAGGTTTCCAAAAAAAAAAAACGTTTGATCTGAAGATGTATCCTTAAATGCTTGACATTACTGTAGTTGATGAACATACAGTAAATTGTGCCTATATATGAATTTATTTACAAAACTAAAAAGCCAAGTAAAATATAGTAACATATAGTATATATAGTAAAATATTCTATATAGTATAAAATATAGTAAAATATTTAATTTATAGTAAAATTATTTTATATTTGATATAGGAAAATATTTTGTAGTATTATATGATTATTTGATCGCTGTGTATATGCACACCATGTTTCTATCTTTATGAAGACACTTATAACATTTATCAACACAAAGGCTTCTAAAACGTAAAAACTGTCTGACGTTATGGCGCTTTAAGGTGTACAAATGTTTGGAAATCATCTAATGGGGGTTCGTCGGAATATTACATTCTTAGATTTTATTTTATTTATAATAAATCAAATAAAATGTCTACTAAAAACATTACATTTATTGCAATTCATTTCTTAATTGTATTCTTAATTTAGACCATGGACCACAAATACCAGTCATAAGGGCATTTTTAATTGAGATTTATACATAATCTGAAAACTTAATAAATAAGCTTTCCATTAATGTATGGTTCCATGGTTTTCCATTCATTGTTAGGATAGGACAATATTTGGCTGATATACAACTATTTGAAAATCTGGAATCTGAGGGTGCAAAAAAATCTAAATATTGAGAAAATTGCCTTTAAAGTTGTCCAAATGAAGTTCTTAACAATGCATATTAATAATCAAAAATTACGTTTTGATATATTTATGGTAGGAAATTTACAAAATATCTTCATATCCTAATGCTTTTTGGCATAAAAGAAAATGGATAATTTTGACCCATACAATGTATTGCTGACTATGGCTACAAATATACCAGTGCGACTTATGACTGTGGTCCAGGGTCACAATTGTAATTGTAATTAATTTCTTTAACTGGTTCTGTTTTTTATTTCTGAACACAGGTTCATATATTAATATTTAACTCATAATAAAAACAAAGAAATGTGCTGGTGCTAGAACTGATGTGTAACATGCAAAAATGCAGAGGTTCAGCTAGACCATGTCTTTGACACCACATGCTGAAATTATACTTTAGACACAATTACCTAAAAATACTGGGATCATGTATTTTTCATTTTTCAGTGTCTTTCTTTTCACATTTTTTTACTTGTTGTGGTCTAATTACATGCCTGATTAGACCGAACGTAATCATATTTGGGACCTCAGCCAAATGAACTAGAGTTTCTCTCACGGATGGCAGAACGACTTGGCCACAAAATATGCTCTAAATCCTAATCTTGCAATCCACCAAACGGAACTGTATTCCATTTTGTTTGTTTTGCCCTGAAACTGGAACAAACATCAAGAACATTAGTGCTGAAATTGAAATGAATGCAATTTACATTCATTGTGCTGGTGAAATGCTCGCTTTGTGGATGAATTGAGAGCTGCAATCATTTCTGGAGAAAGACGGCGAGGAGGGGTGAAGAGACGGCAAAGATTGGGAGGAAGTGAGAGCTAGAGACATAACCTGTCTGTAGATCATAGATATGGGCTGAATAGAGCCATAGGAAGAGGGATGAGTGAAGGAGTTAACAAAAAAAAAAAGGTTAAAGCCAAAGTAGATCAAGTACCCCACCAAAACATCAAGATCTTTCAAGACTAGACGATCAATACCATCCAAAATACGAGCGTGAAAGGACTTTTTATATAGATGCTTTGTGATGAGTGAAGCATTTGTCTGTACGTAAACATGAAGCTTATCGCGTGAATGTAGTCGGGATGACCTGCGATTTTGCTTAGTGAGGTGAAACAAAAAAAAACTCTTTTGAATCGATCTCCTCTAGCGGATGAAGAGGGGCCTCCTCTGCAAACACCTCTGTCTCCAGAGGTTTCTCCTCAGTCCTAATCAAAGTTTTTTGTTGGCTTTGGGTCTGTTATCTGAAATTGGGTTTATGCTAAAATGGAAAAGTAACTACTGAGCTTTGAACCAGAGAATCCTAAGTGAAAACAAAGAGCCAGAGGGCATCTAGAGCAGTGAATGTGAGTGCACTATCTTTCTGCCTGGCATTGCACTGCTTGCCTATCTAACTCTAAAGATAGTTTATTTTTAGTATATATTTTGATTTTCAATTATAATATATTATTATAATTCAAATAATAATTTATTTTCATAATAATAAAATAATCAATAATATTAATTAACATGTATTAATTTTCAAATCTCCAAGACACATTTTATTTCGTTATTTTTTTCTTTGTGTGGCAGTCTTTTTGTAGAATGAGCGATGAGTTCTATGTGATGGAAAATGCGTCTGACAAAGCTGACCCTCTCAAATCTTGCTGAGAACATGGAATTGAACATAATAGCTTTGCCCTTTAAACTTCTCAGAAACGATATGACTGCCTAAATGCAAGTTCCTGCATTGTTCATCCAGTATTTGCTAAAGTCTTTGTCTTTTCTGACATTCTTTCTCCATCTTTAAATGGATTGTTTTGTCTGACTGTGTTTTTCAGTTCTTGACAGCAGAGAAAAGCGCCATTGTGATGAACTATGCGGTTTCCTTGAAAATGAAAGTTGTGTGTGCCTGATGCTCAGGACCTCTATAGAGTTCAAAAGTTTGGAGGGTCAGGGCAATGAGCTTTATACATGCATGAGCGGTCAATCAAAAGAATTGTTAAAACTACTATTTTGTAATTAAATTGTAATTTTTGTAAGAAATGCTAAAGTTTTTATTTTGAAAGTTTATGTTTATGTACATCACTTATTTCAAGTATTTAATTGTAAGTGTTTAGATGGAAAGAAGATGAGAAATGTCTAGTTTATATTCATAATAAATATATTTAGACAAGATTTAACATCAGCAGGTTACATTTTTTTCCTTAAAGGTGCAAGACAGAGACCATACAAATAGATAGATTAAAAATAATCAAACTTCATAAGGAAATTTAGATAAATCTAAGATTGAAAATTAAAATGTCATAAAAATAAATTATATATTAGATACTAGATATATATATATATATATATATATATATAGATATATATATATATAATATATAAAAACTAAAAATTATATATACAATTGTAAATAGCATTGTAGTTGTGTATATATACTATACTGTATATAGACAGTGATGGTATAAAACAGAAACACAAATCCAATGTAGATATATAAATATAGATAAATATATATATTATATATATATAATATATATATATAATATATATATATACACACACATAGGCCTACATACAATTAAAACATTACATAAATAATATATGTGTGCTTTGTTTTGTTTAATAGTTATTAGTAGTTAGTGAGTTGAAGCTTTTTTTGGTAAGCATAGCCTCTTACCTCCTGGTAAGAATACTCAGTTTGCATAGAGGCCTTAAAGGCCTATATGTGAATAATGAATTGTGGTGGCAGGACGGATAGCCTCCCTCCTGTGTAATTGCATTTGTGTTTATCCCAGGGGAGAGCTTTTTTGGCTGTTCATAGCGCTGTCCTCGCTGATCAGCCCCATGTCTCATAATGTCTGCCCCGCAGCAGCATATGGTTAAGGGAGAGACTGTTTGACCTGTCTGCTATATAAACCTATAGGCCTGTGCTAGCATGTCCAGGTCTCCCGTCGTCAGCTGTTCTTATCTGTCCATTAGAGATGAGCAGATTCAGAGTTAACAGAAGGGTGAGTTTTGAAAGTCTATATCCCTACATGGCTTCAGACCTGTCAGTCTCACCTTTTTTCCCGCTTTAGAGAAAGAGTGAGAAAAAAACAAAACAAACAAACAAAAAAACCTGAGTGTGCTTGTTTCAGTCTGGGCCTCCATTTCTGAAGTACCCTTCAATACCTAATGTTGAGCCTCAGGCTTTGTGACAGGGGCACACACTCAGCTAAAAGAAAGAACTTAAGCTCTCCTCTGAGTGGCTCTGGCCTTTCTATTTGGCGGACGGCTGTAGAAAGTTGGGTTGTCTTTGTGGCTTTTTTATGTCAGAAAGCTGAGTTCTAAATAGTCCTCCATCCAGCGAGCTTGCATTTAAGCAGTTAAATAAATGTCTGATGTGTAAAGAATTTAATAGTTACCAACCTCCCTTCATGTACGCAGTAAATCATAAATCTTGACTACTACTAACCCCACTGACGTTATTAACAACCGCAGCTCTCGTAAACATGCATTAAAAGCATCATGCTTGCGTACGTTCTAATATATGAGTAAAGACGTGACATTTTAATGCTGTTTACAGTAGTTGTTTCTTCTATGGTCTGTGCAGTCAGATGGTCACAGTAAAATCAAATCATATCCTAGACATTTTCCATAGATTTTCTTGGTATTAATGCTTGAAAGGTCTCAGGCATATTGTCTCAATGTGGAACAAATTCACTTCAAGGTTTGTTGGTTTAGCCTCAAGTTAGCTTTTGTTTTGATATTCTTTTTCAAAAAGTGAACAGGGTGTATTTGCACTTATCAGCATTTGGCCACAAGAAACCAGTGTCACATTTGCCAAGTCAGCTTGGTATTTATTGTACCTCTAGGCCATTTTCAAAAATAGAAAAGTACCTCCATCTCGTCTCTCTTCAAAAACTTTCAAGTAATTTAATTTTTTTTTTCAATCCTGTAAAGCATTCAGACACAGTTACTATTTTGAGGTATTAATTAAAAATGTGTTGTTTCGGCATCATCCAGTTTTAGTATATGTTAGTGGCCCAGTGTTTATGTAGTTTTGCATTTTGCATTTAGAAATGTCATTTAACATTCACATTTTTATATATCTCTGAAATATAATTTTGCATATTTGTACTATGCATTTCATAAGTTCAGTTTTGTTTTTTGTTTTTGATGTGGCATATTTGTTACTTCTGTACAAAAAACAGTTCTGGTACTATGTTGATTTAGTTGATGAAAACGCATTAGTGTATAAAATATTTACAAAATTCTCCAAAGTATTCACTTTTCCGATTTTTGTCATTCTTTTGAAAAAGTTTAGATGCCCAAGATCATTTACTTCTCTCTTAAATATCAACGTGATATCTGAATAACTGATAATCCTATCGCAATATTTTTAAAAGATTGATAGAAATGCATTGTTTTAAAATCTTTTTGTGCATGTTTCTTGCTTATTTGTGCCGCATATAGGCCTTTACTCAGATCAGAAGGTGGCTTCCCCAACGTTTCTCCAAATCTCCCAATGGCCCTCCATTCGCTTGATCAGATTGACCTATTTCCTTAGTGCCTTGATACAGAAAGCTGCAGAGCTAAGAGGACTAAGCGGTTAATCCTTTTATGTAGTGATTTTGACTCCTCACGGGGATGAAATGGAATGTGTATTTGAAGCACTCGTGAATATGCAGAATGACCGTCACATTGTTATTTTAACGTCCTCTCCCTTATTTCCTCCTAGGGCAAGCTGCAAATTTTTCTTCATTAAGTATTCGACTGAGGGCTGACTATCAATCTCAATGCTCCTGAATGCTGACTGATTTGATGGGTAGCGACTCCGTTGGCCGGTTAGTTATGTGCAGTCCTGGGCCTTCTCTGGCTACTCACCAAGATCCCAAGAAGGAGGGCCGCTCGGACATGACCATATTCTCAACTTCTGCTTGTGCCGAGCAGGCAGAGATAGAGAGAGGCATGGCTAATCAGGACTGTCTCTCTCCAGCTGTCTGAGCTGGTAGCACGAAACAGTCAGTCTGTCTCTGATTTTGTCCAATTCACGTCCACACAGAGCGATTGACCCTTTTATGCAGCGCACCGCGTCCACCCAAGAGTCATCAGGGGACAAAGGCACATGAACGGAGCAGCAGGGTGACTTACCTCATGATTAACCCTCGTCTTTAAAGTAGAGAGATGCCTTGTAGTTGAACTTTGAAGTGCCGACTAACTTCAAAAGCAGAGAGATAGGGCCCGGCTGCTGAAAGGCAGAATGCGTCATCAGGCATGTAAAAAATACTGAGAATAATAATAATGCGCGACGTGACACTGAGGTAACTCAAGTAATAAAAAAAAACGTAGGGTGAAAGGATGAAGGATTAAGTTATTTTGAATTACAAAATTATGTGAACCTTCCAAGTAACAGAATTACCATGCTTTCCTGGTCATGAAAAACCTGGAAATATGGGAAAATTTTTAAATGGTGTTTTCCAGGCCTGCAGAAGTCATGGGAAGTTTTATAGTAAAAAGAAAAAAAATATTTCTAGTTGCTTTTTGATATAGTAAA
The DNA here is from genome assembly GCA_018155175.1 of Sinocyclocheilus anophthalmus. Classification (NCBI taxonomy): domain Eukaryota; kingdom Metazoa; phylum Chordata; class Actinopteri; order Cypriniformes; family Cyprinidae; genus Sinocyclocheilus; species Sinocyclocheilus anophthalmus. Next base: position 323,014 of record JADLZN010003113.1, on the reverse strand, counting down.
AAATATGTTAAAACATAATAAATAAAGGCTAGTTAAGAATTTCATTTTAAATATAACGTGTGGTGTGTGTGTATATATTATATATATTTTTTTCATATATAATATAATATCTATTAATTCAAATATATTTAATTTAGCAAAGCGACTTACAAATGAGGACAATAGAAGCAATCAAAACCAACAAAAGAGCAATATGTAAGTGCTGTGATAAGTCTTGTAGCAAGTTTTTTTTTAAATAAATGAAATGAAAACAAGTTGAAAGAATAGAGAACGCTAGTTTAGAGGGTCGTTTTTTATTAATTCTTTAATATATATATTTATGTATGTAAAACGAAAAAAAAATCTGCGCAGTTCATAGAAAACTTTAGGGTATGGGCTTTACATTCGTCCAAAAAATGAGGGGTGGCAATCTCTTAGTGGGCTTTTAATCCGAACAGACTCAGTCCAGAGATGGGGAACATTGGAACAGGCCCATAGTCAGTCTTGGACTATAACCAGCTATGCTGCACCACAGGAAACAAAGCAGTGAGCCTGTCAAGTTAGTCTTTCTTTAAAGAGAATGTGTGCACATGGATGGAGCGCATGTGTCACTGATTTATTGTTGCCGCAAGTGGTGGGAAATATATGCAGAGAGATGTGGGGGCATATGGGTTGGATGTTGGAGCAGTAGCTTGAGGTCATAGACCAAGTGTTCAGTGTCCTATTTTAATCCGAACCCCTCACTTCTGCTGGCTGCTGCTGCCGGCACCTGTAAATCCCACCCAAGCGATAGCAAACTTAAATCCACTTAATTTAGCACCTAATCCCCCCTCCTCCGACGAAATTTTAGAGATTGAGATTTAAGGATTAGCAGATAAATGGACAGTTTTGCACATGTTTTTCAAGCTCGAGTCATAGCACAGCAATCAGTTATTAAAATACTGTTGCTGCTGGAGTGCACTTGGATGACCAGACTTTTTATCCTGCCAAGGAACCAAAGTAATTTCTGGGAACTCTCTTTTGGGAAATTGTCTTTGCATTGACTTCCCTTTTATAACAGAACATGTTTGGGATTTTGACACCCTGACCTGCTTTGCTGCTTACTTTAGGTGATTGCCAATGTGTGATGAAAATCCTTTCAGATGTTCTGACCAATGGCTGTGTATCTAGACTGTGGTTATACAGTTTGCACTTCATCACTCATTTTGATTTTCTAGAAAAGGATTTAACCTTTACGTCAGGCTTCCGTCTGAACTTAATCCAAAGATTGAGTCACGTGACTTAATATAAAAATGCTCAAGCTATTTTCTGAAAGAGGCTACATTATACTCTTTCATAGCAGTTTTTCCTTTATATCCACTTAATACATTCGTTTCTAATGCCCAAAGCAGTCTGAATCTACATCTGCATGACCAGTTTATATTATCTGTGTAATGTTCTACTGCATATAAACAACTTCTGTTATGATTAGCTAACATTCAGTGTTCTAGTGTTCTTGTTGCTGTTGTTTATCAGACCAGCATGTGTTCATTAATGGTTCACATTCATGCATTAAGTTTGGACAAAACACTGTAAAATACAGTGTTTAGCCGCTACTGAATCTACAGTGCCGAGCAGGCGCTGCCTAGTGTGGTCAGACTCTTCATAGACACTTTTGAGACGGTTCTTTAGTGATTCAAAACCATAAAGTGCAGCTAGTATAGTCCAAATGATTCCTAAATGAATGACCTCTAGGAACCAGTTCCCTTTCAGTCGGTCACTCTAGACATCACGTCGGTGACCGACGAATTGGGATCTCGCTTAGAGAGACCAATCCACTTTGAGTGTAAACTAAATGAGCCAATGTACATTGGCATGCGATGATTGCATCCAGCTTATCACAGCGTGAGCATAAAAAGGCAGCCGGTGCAACGCATACCAGCTTATCGCTTCGGAGCTGAGCGATAACATCGTTCTGCTCCTATCAGTATCTTCGTTTGTGACGACGAGTTCAACGCGCTCTAGGGAGCTTTTTGTGTTGGCGGACGGCGCTTCAGCATGTGTGTCTCAGCACTTAAAAGAGCATTTCCCTGAAAGAGTAATTTCTCTAAAAGAGCTTACACGGGTGCGTCTTTATAAAGACGACAGATCGTCTTTTTAAAGATGCCGTTTCACCTCTGCGTTTCTAGATGCGGTCGTTACATGGCACTGGGTGATGGTCACGATCGCTGCCTCACGTGTCTGGGCATTAAACAAGATGAGGTGGCGTTCGCGGATGAGTCATATTCCCATTGCAGGAAGATGACCATCTCAGAGCTGCGAACCAAGCTCCATTACCTCAAAAGGGGTGGAGCTCCGTTGCCTCTGCCTCGATCTAATTCTCGTCATGGCGGCAGTCAGGTGGACGCTACTTCAGGCAGTAGCACGGGCGGTCTGAGGGTTACAGTAGTGGCAAACCCCTCAGGGAACCAACCATCGGGGGACTATCGCTCCTCTAGCACTTCGCAACCAATCGAGCTGCCAAAGAGCAAAGAGCAGATCAGAGGCATCCTTCGATCTCCTCACGACGACCGGATGTTGATCACTGCTCGGCGGGAGGCTCTCTGGAGAGGAAGTTCGCTGAGCTTCGCCCAGGGACAGTGGCCACGCCTTTTTTGGGAAAAAATCGGATTCCGGCAGCTGTGGCTATGGCTTTCAGGCGGACTGAGAGGGTAGGGCTAGAGTGGGGAAAAGAGGTTGGACGTGTGTTTCTCGCGTGGCCTGCTCGTGCTGATTCCAGCGCCCGCCCAGTGCCTTTCTTCCCGGAGGGGCATGAGGAGCTCACCAGGTCATGCGAACCTTTTACTGCCAGAAACAAACCTGCTGGTTCCTCCTCCCTCAACACCTCCGAAGGGGGTGCGCTAGGGGTAACGTGAAGCCCCCCTGGTGAATGGACGGTACGGTAGCGATGAAGTTGTGTCATAAGACCGCTCCTCCTGGGGGGGACAACCGTCGCTCCCTCCAGGACTGTAGGCATTCATTATGGTATGACCGGCGGTTTTGCTTATATGTTGTGGAGAAAGTGCTCTACTTACAATATATGGCATTACTGAGGTTCATCGACCAAGGCAATGAAGACCTGCACGAGGCAGTGGTCATGATTGAAGGGTCGAAAGAATGTCCGAACCGTAATGACCATCGAACTCTGAGCCGGACAAAGGTCACCGGACCGAGTATCTGGGGTGTGAGTGGGCCACACTTGTGGTCCAGGAGCGCCATCTCTAACTGTGTCTTGCCAACATGAGGGACGCCGACAAAGTATGGTTCCTCAATGCCCCTGTGTCCCAGACCAGCCTCCTCGGCGATGGGGTCGAGAGCTTTGCCCAGCAGTTCTCGGCGGCACAGAAGCAGACTGAGGCGATCATCAAATCCTTACCCGGGGGCAGATGCTGCATCCACCGCCGCCCGCCGCAGCGCCCCAGGCAGCTCGTCGCCGATGGCGGCCCCTCTGCGTCAACCCCTGATCCAAGTGCCGAATCCGCCTCAGCTCAAGCAAGCGGGCGCCATGGAGCGAGCACAGGCAGGCCCCGTCAAACTGGAGGTGAGAGGAAGAGCAAAAGGCCCGGGAAGCGGACCAGGGAGGAGGAAACTGCCTCAGGAGGAGGACGGTGTAGATCTGGTTTCCAAAATCTCGAGAGAGGAGTGGTTTTCTCGGTATCTGGGTCATAAGAGGGAATGGAGAGTAAGCGGATGGACCAAAAACCGGACCACACTCATCATGTGATATTCGCCAGCAGGCGGCCAGCGTGGTGGTTCCGAGAGCCATCATCAAAGAATCCATACTCAGACCTTGCCAAACGAGGCACCAGGGAAGCGTGCACCGAACACTCAGCTTTTTGGGTCTGCCGCACGACAACCCGAGTTGGGTCCCTGCGTTCAACCTTGCTGCCCCACTGTGGGTACGGCGGTGGTTCTGCTGGTCCTGCTTGCACGGTGTCTGGGTACCTGGCTAGCGCTACCCAGCCTGTCTCGATGGCTCCTTCAAACCGTCATGCTCGGCTATGCGATTCAGTCGCCCGACATCCCACACAATTTCAGTGGCATCCGCTTCACAACAGTAAAGGCGGCCGATGGTCCTGTCTTGCGAGCGGAGGTCACAGTCCTACTGGCGACGGACCCGATTAGCGCCACGTCCCCTCCAGCACAAAGTCATGTAAGGACAAGTCATGTCACTAAGCAGCCACTCTTTGAACCGCCTCGAGCATGCAAGTGCACTCCTATTCTCTTTGAATGGGGAAAACATCACATTATACAAAAAATGCCCTAAGCATTGCGATAAATTTCATATTTGAAATCACCAAGGAAATCTTACAACAACTGAATTATTAATGTTGTTTATTTTGCTCAAATAGCTTATTATTCAGGCTAGATCAGCCAGTGCGCATACGCAGTCCTAAGCGCACGTCTCAGAATGCTGACTGTTTTTATAGCAACCGGGACTTCTAACGGCAGCTGCAGTGAAGCACTGACTTTACCCATTAGGGATTGGCTCTTTTGCTCAGAAGGCGGTGCTTCGTTCAATAGAGCGGCCATATTGAGCATTGCATTTTTCCCATTCAAAACTATACGAGTGACACGTCTGGGTATTATATAGTCTTGTCCAGCCGATATGAGGTCGGGTTTTTACAGCCCTTACTTTATTGTACCCATGAAAGGCGGTGGGTTGAGACCGATCTTGGATCCGCGTGTCTTGAACCGGGCCCTTCACAGGTTACAGTTCAAAATGTTGACGCAGAAACACATCTTCAGGTGCATCTGTCCCCAAGATTGGTTTGCAGCATTCGACCTGAAGGACGAGTACTTTATGTGTCGACCCTTCCGCACCACAGACCATTTCTGCGGTTCGCATTCGAAGGACGTGCATATCAGTACAAGGTCCTGCCCTTCTGGCTGTCCCTGTTGCGCCGTGTCTTCACGAAAGTTGCGGAGGGGGCTCTTGTTCCTCTCAGAGAGCAAGGTGTTCGCATCCTCAGCTATCTCGACGAATGGCTTATAGTAGCACAGTCTCAGAATCAGTTGTGCGAGCACAGGGACCTGGTGCTCCAGCACCTCAGCCAGTTAGGTCTTCGGGTCAACTGGGAAAAGAGCAAACTCTCCCCGATGCAGAGGATCTCTTTTCACGGTATGGAGGGTGGATTACGGTTGTTGCAACAGCTTTCCGCAAGGGATTTATGGCCGAGTCCCGAGGTGGGCGTGGCTGCGTGGCACTCACCGGGTCCAAGTTACCTGTCGCCAAACCTTTACCCCGTGGACAGACCTTGCGTTTCTCCAAGCAGGAGTGCCCCTAGAACAGGTCTCCAGGCATGCTGTGGTTTACACGAATGCCTCCACCACCAGTTGGGGGGCCACGTACAATGGGCACGCAGTGTCTGGGGTGTGGACGGGCCCCCAGCTGCACTGGCATATTAGTTGCCTAGAGTTGTTAGCGGTGCGCCTTGCCCTGAACCGTCTCAAAGGGCGCGTACGAGGCAAGCACGTGCTGCCCTACGCAAACCCCGATGACCATTGCGTACATCAAGCGCAAGGTGGGTCTGCGCTCTCCCGTTGCCTGGTCACAACCGCCCGCCCCCTCCTCCTGTTGGAGGGAAGGTTCTAAGGTCAATTGTCATTCACATTCCGGGGTCTGCTAAACTTACGGCGACGAGATGTCACAGTACGCTCCCGAACTGGAGGGACCTCATCCCCAGACGGGCCAGTTGATTTGGAGCGTTTTGGGCGCCAGGTAGACCTGTTTTGCCTTCTCCCAAAACTTCACTGCCAGTTATTCTACCACGACCGAGGGAAAACCACACTCGGAGGAAGCACGGACAAGCTGGCCGGATGTTTCCACCAGTGAGCCTTCTCGCACAGACGCTGTGCAAGGTCAGGGAGGACGAGTTTATTTCAATGAAAACTCTGCTCCTGCTTGCAATGGCCTCCATCAAGAGGGTAGGGGACCTGCACGCATTATCGGTCAACGATTCGTGCCTAGAGTTCGGACCGGCTGACTCCCAGGTAACCCTGAGGCCCGGCCTGGCTATGTGCCCAAGGTTCCAACTACTCCCTTCAGGGATCAGGTAGTGAACCTCCAAGCACTGCCCTCGGAGGAAGCAGACCCAGCCCTAGCTTTGCTTTGTCCCGTCCGAGCCTTGAGATGGTATGTAGACTGGACACAAAGCTTCAGGGCCTCAGATCAGCTCTTTGTCTGTTATGGAGGCCGGCAGAAAGGGATGGCCATCTCTAAGCAGAGGATGGCCCACTAGATAGTGGATGCCATCACCCTGGCTTATCAGGCACAGGGTGATGGCATCCACTATCCAGTGGGCTTTTTTCACGCATGGTACGGCTCGGTACAGTTCACTTTTGGGGGGTTTTCCACTGGGGACAGTACCTGGTACCTGGTACTTTTGTTAGTACCACTTCGGTTGGGGTTCCAAACGAACCGTACCGTTACCAAAATGTGACATGAAAACCCTGCTGATCACTGATTAGCCGGAGAGAATCGTCACTACCTGCAAACTTGCGACACAAACACAAAAGAACAGCTAGATTTAAATCAGCACAGCCAGCGAAGGAGCGAACGCAACTGTTTTGAACGAGCGCACCGTTTTTAACAACCAAAAAGCTGATAGCAGAGGAGTGGATCCAGCGAGAGCTTGATGGGGCGACGAGTTCTAACCTCAAATAGGTAGAGGCACTGAGAGGCCCCGGTTTTGTGTCGGCTTGCTTAAACTGCTCCAGAGTGTCCATACTGTAGGCCCTGTCGAGCTCCTCCGTCCCCTCAGCAGCCAAACGTGGCGGAGCGTCCGGCGCCAGGCCCTCACTCGATGAATCCGTGAGAAACGGTAGAGGGCTGGGTTCCATATGTAGAGACCTAAGTGGATCCCATATGTGTAAAGTCCACGTTATAGCCTCAGAGCCCGTGTTTCCCTGGGAGACTTCTGCCATTCCCAAGAGGATTATAATTACCTCTAATCTTCCATATGCACCTAAACAGTTGTTTCATATGTGTAAGTGCTTCCGAAACCTCCTCCGAGAAGGATGGGGCTTGTGCAGCGTTCCTGTTACAAGTGGAACGGGTACGTTTTCCCAGTGTTATCCAATCTCACTGAGTGGGTAGTGCTACGACAACAGTGACTGGTCTCCTTGTTGCGAGCCCCGGCCTACACCAAAAAGGGGCACAGGAGGCTTGCACAGGACACTGGAAGGGGCAGCATCCATGGCGCTTTGGTAGGGATCCCAATTCGTCGGTCACTGACATGAAGTCGAGAGTGACCGACTGAAAGGGAACGTCTCTGTTACATAGTAACCCTCATTCCCTGAAGGAGTGAACGGAGACGTCACGTCCCATTGCCATGGCTGCGGTACCACTGCTGAGCTGCCGGGTCACTGGCTCGGCTCCTCAGAGAAACATACATTCTGGGTAAATCTAAATCAAAACTTGCAGTCATACAGCTTTGTTTTTTGTGTCCTACAATTTTGTCACTTTGTGGTACTATTGGCTTATGGTTTTGCAAAGGCTAAATTAAGTTTAATTACCTTAATCAAGTTTTGTGATTGTTAATTGTGAACTGTGATTTTAATCACTTGGTCTGCTGGACAGTGCAATTAATAGCTGTTAATGCAAATTACTGTTGTTGTCAAACCTCAGCTGAACTAGAGCCGACAGATCTTTTTAGTGAATCAAGAACATACTGTGTGACCAATTTAGTCCAATTCCCAAGCAAGTGATACTCATGAATCAGTTTGTTTTAGTGAATCAAAACCATACAGTGCGATGAGTGGATTCCAATTTCTGAACATATGACTCTGAGTTGGTTCTTTTGAGTGAATTAAAACCACAGTGCATACGATTTACAGTTATGCTACACATATTGTAAGAGTTGAAGGTTTTTATTTGAGTGGGTGTTCGTATGGCATTGTGTAGCTAAAGATTTGATATAAAAATGAATGCATAGTGTTCACATTTTTGTTTTAATATTGATGTCTAATATAGTCAGTAATTAAGGCCAGGTATTGCATTTCCTTTACGTTGTCTCAATAGCATCAATACAAATTTTGCAATAATGTTTGTGTATTTATTACTGAAACAACCTTATTTGGCTAAAAGGAACTAAAATAATTAAATAATGATTTCCATTCCTAATAGGCTCATATATAAATATGGGTGGTGATGTGTTAATGCACTCATGATTCAGAATGACTTGGTTTTCAGCTTTGATTCTATAAGTGGTCTGGGTGGATTTTATGTGTTATCTATCCTTTAATATGTCTTGATCATTCTGTTCCTCTGGGCCTGTTTTCTCATCTTGCTGGTACACATATTGTATGGCCACTGCCTCCATTATTCCAGAGACATGTGTTTGGCATTGAGGCAGCTCTACACCTGTCCTGGCTGTTGCAGCAGCTTGTTGTGGGCCCTGGGCTGCTGGGGGTCTTCATGGGTCTCTGCAGGCCCCAGACATGTCTCTTGGCTCCTGGCCCTCTCAGGATAGATTAGCCCTGAGCTAAAATAAAGCCAGACACAACCAGGTCGATGCCAACTTGGGAGCCATGCCCATGTGATACCATCAGGGACTGCTTGCATGAACAATTGGATTTTAATATAATACATTATTATTATATCTTAGTAGTATGATCTAATTTTGAAGAACTTTGAGAGTTTTGTACTCAGGTAGTTGGTCCGTTCTGTACTTGTGATTCCTTTGAGTATGTGTACACTCTGTGAAGTGGGGTTATTTCAGGACAGGACACAGGGTGTCTGAAATGTTCAGCCGAACCCACCTACTGTCACATTCACCTCGGCTGCTCTTCACACCACAGCCCAGTGCAGCCGAGAGCAGAAAATACTTCAGTGCCATCACAACCCATATGTAGTGTAACCCTATCATTTTGGTTTATAGAGACTTTAAACATGATTCAAAAGGACATTATCTGGAACAACCCAGGGTTCTTGTGGGGTTTCAACATGCAGCCATTTAGTTACTAATGCAGATATTTAACCACTAGGCTGCTTATTCGTACAACATAGTATCAGTTTTGATTTTTGCACATAGGCTCTTGAAATTAAAGTGAGACATTATTGGAATTTATATCAGTGGGCCTTTTAAAATGAAGCACATTTTGCATTATGGGTAAATCTAAATCAAAACTTGCAGTCATACAGCTCATTGTGCTTTGTGTCCTACAACGTTGTCACTTTGTGGTACTATAGGCTTATGCTTTTGCAAGGACTAAATGAAGTTTAATTGCCTTAATCGAGGTGTGTGATTGTTAATTGTGAACTGTGATTTTAATCACTTGGTCTGCTGGACAGTGGAATTAATAGCTGTTACTGCAAATTGCCACTGTTGTCAAACTTCAGCTGAACAAGAGTCCACAGATTTTCATAACAGTAAGTGTTTTTTGTCTGTACTGTCAGTGTGTATGTAGAGTTGTCCATTACTATTCATTTTCAGCCATTTTTTGTGTAGCATGTGCCATTTGATATATATATATAATATATATATATACTGTATATACACAATATTTGTGTCAGTGAAATTTGTATACATATTTTACAAAGTTTTATGCTTCACTAAAGCGGCATATGTGATCAAAAAACAGTACAAAACAGCATATTGTTGAAGATTATTACAAGTTTTCTGTATTCCTATCTGGTTAAATGTAATTTATTTCTGTACATGGTAGAGCGAATTTTCAGGGGCCAGAATCAGTGTTCAGTGTAACATAGAAATAATTATTAATATGCTGAAGTGGTCTTCAAGAAACAGTCTTCTTACTATTATCAATGTGAAAACTGTGTGCTTGCTAATATTCTGGGGAAGCAAGATCAGGATTCTTTAAAACAGAAGGTTGAAAAAACAGCATTTGTTGAAACTGGAAACTGGTAATATTAATATGGTTCCTCTAAAACAGTGGTAAAAAGGCGTACATTGAAAATTAAGTATGAGATGCTAAATGTGATAAAAAATAAAACGGTTATAGGTATTTGACTGGTTTAATGAAAACTGCTTCCACTGTATGTTTGTTGTGAAGCAAAGGCTGCGTGTCCAATGAATGAATGAATAAATTGAATCTTAATTTTAGAAATCTAATGAATTGAATAAAGAATGAATGAATGAATTATATATAAAATAAAAAATAAAACATGAAATAATGCAGCAAGTAAGGTAAATTACAGCATACTGCTTAGTCAGAGACTGCACAGGTATAAAGATCTGCTTACAGCCTGGACTTGAATGTGGCTAATGTTGACATCTCGTGGAATCTTATTTTTCCAGTCAGGCTGGGGGAGGAAGGGATGTCTTCATGCCTGATTACTAATAAAAATTTGCCGGGAGTATCAACTCAGGGGGCTGATGTTGCTGAAGTGACAGAGCCAAAATAGCTAATCTTCACAGTCGCAGTTTCAAGCACTTAGTTTCTCAGTTGTCTGTGAAATAAGCTACTCCATTTCCCTGCACCCTGCTCTCTCTCTCACACACACACACACACACTCTTCCCTGCACTCTGCCCCCTAATACTGAATATTTTAATAACTTATTTAGGTGGGCATGCCTTTAGAAAAGCAAGGCTAGAGATCATCTCTTATGTAGTCTACTTAAAAGAGTAGCCCCAAAATTAAATTCTCTCATTATTTATTTAAATGTCATTACAAACCCGGCACATTTTTGAAGAATATACTGGTCATTCTGTTCAATATAATCAAAATAATATACTCTTAAAATAGTGTAACCTTCTAACAGCACTGTTTTGTTTTACCTCCCAGGATGTGGAGATCCGAACGAATGCGGCGCTGTACAGTGTACAGCAGATCAGTGAGCTGCTGAACCGGGTTCCCCGACAGATGCTGCTGCTTCTGAAAACCAACGACCTGCTGAGAGGCATCGAGACTATCCTGCAGACTAGAGCCAGCTCCAGCTCCTTCATCAATATGTCCCGCTGCTGTACTCGTGCCATTGCCAGGTAAGACATCAGCGACAGCAAAGTGATTGCCATTTAAATTCTCAAGATAAGAAAGAAAGATAGATAGATAGATAGAATCGCTCACGTAAATGTTGTTTTCATGAACTTGCTATTTATCACAGAATTCTGAAAAAAACATTTATCATGATTTTCACAAAATTATCATGATTTTCACAAAAATATTAAGCAGCACAACTGTGTTCAACATTGATACTACATTAGGCAATGTTTCTGAGAAAACCACATTGAGCTTATTAGAATGATTTCTGAAGGATCACGTGGCCACTAAAGGGACTTAATGATGCTGAAAACTTAGTTTTGACATCTCAAGAATGAATTATTTTTAAAATGAATTTAAAAATAAAAATAGAAAATGGTATACAAATACTTATTAAAGGTAAGTAACACTGTTTTACGCATTTTTCAAATAAATGCTGTCTAATAGTACTTTCAAACTGATTGGGAATGGTGATAAAGATAAATAAATTATATATACAGTGGTGGCAAAAAAGTATTTAGTCAGCCACAAATTGTGCAAGTTCTCCCAATTAAAAAGATGAGAGAGGCCTGAAATTTTCATCATAGGTATACCTCAACTAGGAGAGACAAAATGAGAAAAAAAAAAATCCAGAAAAATCACATTGTAAGATTTTTAAAGAATTTATTAGCAAATGATGGTGGAAAATAAGTATTTGGTAAATAACAAAATTTCATCTCAATACTTTGTTATATACCCTTTGTTGGGAATGACAGAGGTCAAACGTTTTCTGTAAGTCTTCACAAGGTTTTTCACACACTGTTGCTGGTATTTTATCCCATTCCTCCATGCAGATCTCCTCTAGAGCTGTAATGTTTTGGGGCTGTCGCTGGGCAACTTGGATTTTCAACTCCCTCCAAAGATTTATGGGGTTGAGATCTGGAGATTGGCTAGGTCACTCCAGGACCTTGAAATGCTTCTTACGAAGCCACTCCTTCGTTGCGTTGTGTTTGGGATCATTGTCATGCTGAATGACCCAGCCACGTTTCATCTTCAATGTCCTTGCTGATGGAAGGAGGTTTTCACACAAAATCTCACGATACATGGCCCCATTCATTCTTTGTTTACACGGATCAGTCGTCCTGGCCCCTTTGAAGAAAAACAGCCCCAAAGCATGATGCCTCCACCCCCATGCTTCACAGTAGGTAATGTGTTCTTTGGATGCAACTCAGCATTCTTCTCCTCCAAACACGACAAGTTGAGTTTTTACCAAAAAGCTCTATTTTGGTTTCATCTGACCATATGACATTCTCCCAATCCTCTTATGGATCATCCAAATGCTCTCTAGCAAAACTTCAGACGGGCCTGGACATGTAATGGCTTAAGCAGGGGGACACGTCTGGCACTGCAGGATTCGAGTCCCTGGCAGCGCAGTGTGTTACTGATGGTAGCCTTTGATACTTTGGTCCCAGCTCTCTGCAGGTCATACACTAGGTCCCCCCGTGTGGTTCTGGATTTTTGCTCACAGTTCTTGTGATCAGTTTGACCCCACAGGGTGAGATCTTGCATGGAGCCCCAGAACGAGGGAGATTATCAGTGGTCTTGTAGGTCTTCCATTTTCTAATAATTGCTCCAACAATTGTTGCCTTCTCACCAAGATGCGTACCTATTGCAGATTCGTCTTCACAGCCGGGTGCAGTATCAATTTCGCCTTTATGTGTCCTTTGGACAGCTCTTTAGTCATTGACCATGGTGGAGTTGGAGTTGACTGTTTGAGGTTGTGAACGGTGTATTTTATACTGATAACGAGTTCAAACAGATGCCATTTATACAGGTAACTGGTGGAGGACAGAGGAGCCTCTTAAATAAGTTTGTTACAGGTCTGTGAGAGCCAGAAATTTTGCTTGTTTGTAGGTGACCAAATACTTTTTTTACCGAGGAATTTACCAATTAATTCTGTAAAAATCCTACAATGTGATTTTCTGGACTTTTTTTTCCTCATTTTGTCTCTCATAGTTTAGATATACCTATGATGAAAATTACAGGCCTCTCATCTTTTTTAGTGGGAGAACTTGCACAAATGGTGGCTGCACAAATACTTGTTTGCCCCACTGTTATATATTATATATATATATATATATGTATATATGTGTATGTATATATATATATATATGAATAGTTTATTTGCAAAAACAGATAACTCAATTTTGTTAATTTTCAAAAATCATGTTATGTTTTTTTTGTGTTAGTTAGCTGTATTTTGTAGTTATTTTTTTACCTAATCAAAATAGCCCAACTGCAGTTTGATTGAGATTAATTGGAATACACAATGAAAAAACATGATTTTTGAAAATTGTTAAAAACTGAGTTATCTGTTTTTGCAAATGAACTCTTCACATATATAGTAATCGTTTCTTTCTTTTAAGTATCTTCTCTACAATAGTAAGGTTCTGCCGTATTCAATGCCACATTACTTGAATAGTCACAAGGTTAGAGTTTCAGCAGCCGAACGAACCGGTTCCCACACGTTAGGAGTGTATCTGCTCTTAAACGCCTCGTTCTCTCTGTTCAGTGGGCTCTCATTGGCTCATCTCTGCATGTCTGCTGTGGAGCTCAAGTCCCTGATGTCATCTCAGTGCTCAAAGACAGTGTCATCTCACTCACACCAGTAACTCACAGACACTATCCCACGCGCCGCAGGAACTCTCCTTCATTTAAACGGACTCTGTGGGACCTCACAGAGCATTTAAATGCACTCAGACACACAGCCCCCTCAGTCCAACCTCCCCCACCCTGAAATGAATGTCACTGTATTGTACTACATTGTACTTTACACAGCAGTGAGCAGTGATCATATTGATTTATTCTCACCATTCTAATGAAGAACACGATGATTGGAGGAGAAAATCGTTCGGATTTGAAGGAGGGCTCCTGACAGTTGTCAGCGCAGAGTCGCTCACGTCTGCTCGTAAAGGATTTCAGCGCGATACAGAAAGAAAGAAGCACCCAGACATGAAACTCAATGTCGTCTGCCTCAGCGCCTCTTTATTAAAACCAAATGGCAGCAAAGTGCAGAATGCAGAATCTAAAATCCATTACCAATTGCTGCGCTCACAGAAACAGCAGAAAGAGAAAGACAGACCTAGAGAAGTAACCGGACCATCACACACTGATTTAGTTTGATGTGAGCTGAAATGTTTGCAGTATCATCTATTACGGCGAGTTAGGTTTCTAAAGTACAAGCTGTAGGAATAGTTCATCCAAAAATGAAAATTCTGACATCATTTACTCAACTTCAGACCTGTAAGACTTTCTTTTTATTTGTGGATCACAGAAGTAGACAATTGCTATTCAAGATTTGTCATGCAACAAAAACACAGAAAAGCTCCAAAAAAAGATAAAAAAAAATAAAAACTTAATTTAAAAAGTTAAACCAACTTGATTTTCAAAGTCTTCAGACTTCATACAACAGATCTGAAGAAAAAAAGCTTGCATCTAGCCTGTGTCTGCATCCAGAATTCAAAAATGGCATGCTAAAAATCTATCAGATGGCTTGGAAAACAGTGCTTTTATGGTGTTTTTATCTGTTTTTGGAGCACCGCTGACTCTGAACTGTCTATAAAATGACTTAAACCTTAGTGCTTTTGTGACTCGCAGATAAAATGAACAGCATACTTGTTTGGAACTGAGTAAATAATGACAGAGTTTTAATTTTTAAATGAACTATTCCTTTAAAGAACAGAAACACGAGTCTTGTTCTTTCTTTGTATTCTACACACCCCACTCACTTTTCTTAGAAACAGACACTGTGAAATAACGTCATGAAATTAGGTTATTTTTCTTAGTCTCCCCATGAAAGCAAAGTGACATTAGCATTCATTCTGTAGCCTCACACTGTTAAGTATTAATTTCAGCCTCACTGTACAAGTGACTAATGCAATCCATGTGATCACAGTTCTGGAGGTGTCCCTGCGCTTTTCAAAATACTTAATGGTGTCTGGAGAAAATTAGAAGAAAAAAACATATTTTCTTGTCCTTTTACATGTTTGATTAGCCTTTTTTAATAAGTACGTGCATTTGGTGATGGGTAATATGCAGTAAGCCACTGTCCTACAGCTTTAATACACAATTCACAATTGGTGGAATGTGGTTAAACTAACCACAAGTCCTACATTTAGCATTTCGAGTGACATTTTGTAATATCTTTCATTTCATAATTCCAAAATATTAGCCTGTATATTGATTAACAGAGCTGTAGTGCATGTTCATTGAAATATAAATATAAATTCAAGTTTAATGACAATTCTACCTACTGTATGTGCATTAACAATCTATTAAACATATAATTGAATGATTTTTGGTGTTATTAATTAAAGTTATTGTAAGCTCAGAATTTGTGCGCACTTGCTTCCATTTTTTAAACCAGTGGTTCCCAGCCCTGGTCCTGGAGGCACCCCAACACTGCACATTTTGCATGTCTCCTTTCTCTGACACACCAATTTCAGGTCTTGGAGCAGGGGTGCCCAAACTCGGTCCTGGAGGGCCGATGTCCTGCAGAGTTTAGATCCAACCCTAATTAAACACACCTGAACCAGCTAATCAAGCTCTTACTAGGCATACTAGAAACTTCCAGTCAGGTGTGTTGAGGGTAGTTGGAGCTAAACTCTGCAGGACACCGGCCCTCCAAGACCGAGTTTGGGCACCCCTGTCTTGGAGTCTCTACTAATGAGCTGATTATCTTAATCAGGTGTGTTTGATTAAGGAGACATGCAAAACATGCAGTGTTGGGGTGCCTCCAGGAATGTGGTTGGGAACCCCTGATCTAGAAAAATCTGCACTTAAAAGGATTTTTTGTAAAAAATCTATTTGTGATGTACTTTGGCTTTGTGATCGCTTCCCTAGAAATAAATATTTCCAAGAAAGAGTATTTGAACAGCAGTAAAATCTCTGAATTGCCATTTTGTAGTTGCTGTAATTCCGACATAATGTCAATGCAACTTCGAGTGAGCTTTAGTCATAACCAAGCAAATAATTTAAGACTACTCAAGACTTATTTCTAGGTTTAGATGATTGATGTTAAGTTTTTTCCAACCCCTCCATTTTTATTCTTTCTACCAACCACTGAGCCATCCACATAGGATTGTTGGATATCATATGCAGTGAAGAAGCATTTATGCGGCTCTCAAAAATCTACCAGATGAAGGCAGGATGTTATGATATATTAGTTTCAAATGTGCATTAATACCTCTGCATCCTGTGAAGGTAGTCGTTTTCAGGTTTCAGACACATGCATGGTATTGAGAAATGAGGATGACTGGAGGTGCATGCTGGGTTCACTCTTTCTGTCATTCTCTGTCTGCTGGCAGGGACAGACAGACTGAAAGGCCTCTCGCTGAGCAGGGTTAATAATTCATCTCCCGCTCAGCTGTGACAACATCCACTATATCTCATTTTGATATATTAAATATGATCATTCACAAGATTCACCAAGTAATACTCTAAATATAAACCTGCAGGATCTAAAATTAACTATAGTGCCAAATGTAAAAATTGGCTTTGGCTGTGGAATCACTTACACACACACATTACACTACTGTTCAAAGGTTTGGGGACAGTAATATTTTTGAAAAATGAATAATACTTATATTCAGCAGGGATGGATCAAGTTGATCAAAAGTAAAAGTCATTAGAATGTTGCAAAAGATTTACATTTCAAATAAAATGCTGTTCTTTAGAACTTTATACTCGTAATAGAATCATGAAAAAATGAATGTCTCAGTTTACAAAAACAAAAAAATTAAATAATAATAATAAAAATAAATAAATAAATAAAATAGTCATGTTTTAAAATATAGTAAAAAATAGAAAGCAGGGTTACATTGTAATAATTATTCACACATGAGTTTTGATGAAGTTTGTTTTTACCGTGGGAAATAAAATAAATTGTGAGTTTAGATCTCACAATTCTGACCATTTTCTGTAATTCTGATTTTACATCTTACAAATTCCCCCCCCCCCCAGTTTCTGCCATTAAATAAAAAAGGGTAATTGAGACTTTTGATCTTTGAATTCTGACTTTATCTTAGAATTATGCGTATATCTCACATTTCTGAGTTTATATTTCAAAATTCAGAATTGGGGGGTGGGTGCAGAATTGTAAGATAAAAAACTGCAATTAAATTTTTTTTTATCACATGGTGGGAACAGGCTATAGTTTTACTGTATTTTTACTCCAATAAATGCAGCCTTTTGCAGCAAAAGCTTTAAAAATCTTACTGACTTGAAACTTTTGAGTAGATGTGCAATTCATTACATTTTGCAGCAAAATCCTGCAACTTACTAATTTATGCATTTAGCTGATGCTTTTATCCAAAGCGACTTACAGTGCATTCAGGCTATACATTTTTTACCAGTATGTGTCTACGACCTTTTGCGCTGCTAACGCAATGCTCTACCACTGAGCCACAGGGAGAGTGAGTGAGTGAGTGAATGTGATCGTGAAGGATGGTGAGTGAGTGAGGTGGTGTGAGGTTGAGTGCGTGAGTGAGTGAGTGAGGAGGAGGAGGGAGGAGGGAGGGAGGATGTGAGGGAGTGAGTGCGTGACGGGGAGTGAGGGCAGGGAGTGAGTGACCGTGACGTGAGTGAGTGATGTGTGGTGAGTGAGGGAGGGAAGGAGGGAGTGAAGGAGTGAGTGAGTGAGTGAGTGAGGAGTGAGTGAGTGAGTGAGTGCGTAGTGAGTGAGTGAGTGAGTGAGGGAGGGAGGGAGGGAGGGAGGGAGAGGGAGAGGGAGGGAGGGAGGGAGGGACAGTGAGTGAGGTGATGTGAGTGAGTGAGGAGGAGGTGAGTGAGTGAGTGAGTGGTCGAGTGAGGGAGTGAGTGAGGGAGGAGGGAGGGAGGGAGGGAGGGACTTGTGAGTGATGTGAGTGATGAGTGAGTGAGTGAGGGAGTGATGTGAGTGAGTGCGGTGATGAGTGAGGTGAGTGGATTACGTGAGGGATGATGGGAGGGCGGGCGAGCGGCAGGGAGGAGGGAGGCAGGGAGGTGTGTATATATGATATAATATTATAAATACGGTAATACTAAATCTATTTCTATGACTGGTAAGAAATATTTTGTTAAGAATACATTTTCTCAGCTCAATTCTCCTAGATTTGGCAGGTCTGGCAAAAACCTTTGGATTCTGTGTGCCGAGCATGCAACAAGTTACTGTTGACATTTTTGCTAGATTTCTGGCAAAGTAGGACGGGTGTCGATTCGTGACTGACTCCTGGGTTCCCATCAGTCCCTGCTTTCTGTTTTCAGCCTGTATTCTGTTCATGCTGTCGCTGTGCTCCTGTCAGATGGTGGAAATGATACCAGCGTGACATCTCCAGCCTGACACAGCAGCTATGATTTGAAAAGTCAAACTTGTCCAGTCCACCTCAAAAAGCTTTGTACAGTTTGAATACTCAGAAATTACAAGGAATTTCACCATTACCCTCCTCTTATTTCTCACTCCCCTCATCTTTCTTTTTCCAAAGGGAACGTGTAAGGAAATGAATGCGATTTCACTTACTGTTTGTCAGTTCAAAGCTGTTCGCTGTGACAATGTGAGATCCATTCAGGAGAGCGGAGGAGTCATTGTTTTCCCCCCAAGGACATCCCACTTACTATGGCCTTGACACTGCTAGCTGTCTCTCTCTCTCTCTCTCTCTCACTGTTAATATTACATGACCTAGTGTGGTCTTTCTAAAGTCCTCACTTATACCACGAAGCCTGAGCCAACACAATCTGAATCATTTACTTTAACCAGTGTAATCTCACCTCTCCTCTACTGGATCTTAGTCTTTCTTATCTTTCTCTGTGTCTCTGTGCCTTTCTTTTAGACACAAGAGGAGTAAAACCAAGTCTCGGACCAGGCTACTGCAGATCTCTCTGTGTGAGCTTTGGTCTCTGTGTCAGATAGATCTGTATGAACTTATGCTGTGGCTCCGCAGCTCCGCGCTGGCCAGATGGGTCTGTTACCTCCTCAACTGCCTGCCCTACACAAACTGAGAGCCTTGAACCATGCCATTACGCCCTCTGTACTGAACTCAACACACTGCCAAGTTCATTGTGTGTTGATCATGAACCGTTTTTAATAAGAGCTGAAATTCAAAAAGTCTTTTTTTTTTAACTTAACAGACAGCCATAGTCATGAAAGTTGATTGATCATATGATTAATTAGTCATGTGATCAGTATGTGTGAGCAAATGCTCCATGCATGTTTAGTTTCTTTTAAAGTAACCAAATGATATTTTTCACTGTACTGTAAGTAGGTTTGCATCATGCAGTATCTCAGACTTGTGAAATCGCTTCTGGATGCAGCATCAAGCTGCCATGTGCACCTCACATCTCTGCCGAATTTCATGGAAAGTCTTCATTTTACATTCCTTCAGATTTCAGAACATATCAAACATTTTAATACAACAGTTACAGAATAACATAAAAATATATGTTATTTATTTTGGGACTTTTTTTTTAGTTAAACTGTGGTTTGTATGTCATGCCGGATCAATAAATGGGATTGTTTTAATTTTTGTTTGTGGGTTTCCTTTTTTATCTTGTGTTTTATTGTGTCAAATTTGAGTCACGCTGAATTAATTAATCGGTGAACCAAAACATATTTTTTATGTGGAACACAACAGACAACAGACTTCTCAATTCTGTTCAGATAAGCGTATGGTGACTAAGGGCTGTCAAGCTTCAAAAGAAAATAAAGTCATTTATGACTTGTTTGCTGTATTGTAGTCAGTGTTATTTTAGGATCATTGATACAATATTATGGTGTTTAATATTTTGAAATATTAGATTTTATTTGTATATTTTCAGTTTTTTTCCATTTTTCCATTTCCATTAGTAATGTTGTTGTTTTTGTCATTTTTATAATTTGCTAATGTCTATAGTTTTTTTTATTTTGTTCTAGTTTTTAGTTTGTTATTTTAATACTTAAATATAAAGTAAATGAAAATGAGAAATGCTGCCTTGCCAACTTCCTGAAATATTTTATTTCAGGTAATATTTTATTTTAAGTGCTATTTTTTTAAATGTTTTTAGGTTTAGTTAAAGATAATATCCCTGATTTTATAGATCATTCAAACTCAAATGATGATCCTGTGTGACCTTAAATTTAAGTCACTATTTACTGAAAATGGTCCATGCCGCCATATTTACATATTTAAAATAAAAATTACATTGACATTGATCATGATGATCTGATCACGATGTATGAAGTTTGAATATGCGTACATGTAAATGAAATGCATTGTGGAGCTTGGACAGTCTTCAAATAATAATAATAATCTACAGAAGAAAGTATGTTGTATGAGTTTTTTTAATGACATGAGGGTAAATGTTAATTTTTTTGGATGAACTAATGCTTTAATGGATTTTTTTCTCAATTACATTTGACATGTATATAAGTAGTTTTCTCTGAATGCATTGCATGCAGTACAATCAAGAGCTTGTAACGGCATAAATGTTGTAAGCTAGACCTGTATCAGATGTTAAAGAGTACATCACAGCTAGTCTTTTTTTTTTATCCAAAGGGCAAGTTTTGGATCAATTACACCCTGTTCTACCCTCCCAGGCTATCTTTTTGAGGTTAGACCCCAGTCGAAGGGCCACAGGAGCAGAGCATCACAGAAAAGCCCTCACTTCCCCCAGCCTGAAGGCAACAGCCAGCAGTCAGGAAGTCCAAACCCCGCCATACTAATGCCCTTAGGCTAGAGAGCAGATTTTAGCTGCCAACCATCAGATGATGGACATTATCTGCTCAACAAGTCTCTTCCACATCACTCTCTGCTCAGCTCACAGCTGAAACTAAATTGCTGAATCCCAGCTTCACCATCCACAATAATGTGTCATTTACTGTGTCCACAGTTAATCTTGTCAGGCACGAATTGCAGTGTGTTTCCAGGAACCATACAAACTTGTAATTAATAATTTCTGTGGATGGGATGCACTCAAATTGTGTAAATGCACTATTTAATTTTTTTTGTCCCCTTGATATTTGCTCTTTACAATCTGTTGTGTTATCCTTTTTATTGGATTTGTTGTTTGTCAGGGGGGGGGGGGGGGGGGGGGGGGGGGGGGGGGGGGGGGGGGGGGGGGGGGGGGGGGGGGGGGGGGGGGGGGGGGGGGGGGGGGGAGGGGGGGGGGGGGGGGGGGGGGGGGGGGGGGGGTCAGGAAAATGCCTTGGTTAGCAATAGCTTAGCTGAAGGGTGAGGCCCAAACGACTGGCGTAACTCTTTCTCTCTCTCTCTCTCTCTCTCTCTCTCTCTCTCTCTCTCTCTCTCTCTCTCTCTCTCTCTCCTCTCACCCCCCCCCCCCCCCCCTTCTCTCTCTATAACTGTCGTCAACTTTGAAGTGGATCAAAAAGTTCATCAAAGTTGTCCTAAGAGCTAAGTTATCCTAAAAAGAAGGTTTTAGGACAACTTCGATGAAATGTTTTGATCCACTTTAAATGTTGGACTCTGTATTATATGTGTGTGTGTGTGTGTGTGTGTGTGTGTTGTGTGTGTGTGTGTGTGTTGTGTGTTGTGTGTGTGTTTGTTGTGTGTTATTTATTTTTTATTTATTTTTTAGCTATATGTCTTGGATATTTCATTTAGTATATTTTTCTTAGTTAGAATGATTTCTGAAGGATCATGTGACACTGAAGACTGAAGTAGTGGCTGTTAAAAAATAAGCTTTACCATCATGTAAAATGTTACATTTGAAAATATAATAAAATAGAAAAAAAGTTATTTTAAACTGTAATAATATTTCAAAAATATTAGTTTTTACTGTATTTTAATAAGATAATACAATTCTTTATTATGCCTTTATTATTTTGTTTTCCTTTTAGAGCTCTAGATGAGACAAAGCAGTGGTCATTTTTATACTTAATAAAAAACAATATTATTTTGTCTATTAAAAATAACCTGTAAAATGTAGTCGATATTACCTTGTTATATGCATTCTTTTTTAAAATGCATTAATTGTAATGTATCTTAATGTGAATTACACATTATGATTAGCACATAACTTCGATCATATACAGTATATGTACATTAGTGTGTGTGCAATATAGCATCATTTTTTTTCAATAGTAAGTTTTAATAAATGCGCTTTTTGATGAAATGATGACATGAAAACCATTCCTGAGGAATGATGCTGCTGCTATCATATTCATACTTCTAACACAAAACACTTCAAGTGATGTACTTTTGTCTCAATCCCTCCAGCTTTGTCTTTCCTTCTCTTGATGAGTCAGAATGGAAAATCTCTCTCCATCTCTCTCTGCTGAGTCAGAAAAGGACAATGGCTGCTTTTTCCTTATCACTTTCTTTCCATCTCTTAATTAGACTCGACCTCTGTAGGCAAACCCAGAGCCAACGTTAAGCCTGTGTCTGCACAGAATAAAAAAATCCATCCATCTTGATCAAAAAGCTGAGGCTGGAGCTACCAAATGTAATCACCCTGGTAATAGGTCTGAAGCCTCCAGTGGGTACAAAAAGACGCCCAGCATTGCTGTAAGGTGACCGGAGAAGTAGAAGTTCAGCTTCAGGTGTGTTCTTTGGTTTATTTTCAGTAAGGTTGCTGTAACTGTGCAAGCAAAACACTGGTATTTAATTGGCTAATCACTTAGAGATAATAAAATATGACCACAGAGTGAACTTTATACTTATGTTTTCCCCTTCTAACTATACTCTTTATTATTTTATCGTTCTCCACATTGTGTGACCTATGCTCTATTGTTTCTAAAAATAAACCCTTAAGCAGCAGACAGCTCTATAAACCACAAGCTATCTTATTTTACCTAAGATAATTTTTCTTGAATTGTATAACAGTGAGAACCACAGTTTTTAAGAATATCCACCTTCAATAAACTTTAACTCAAAAAAAAAAACATTGTAAATGTTCTGTTGATATGACTATAATGTATAATTCCAAATGTTGATGGTTCCTGATTTGTAACCTATCACAATGCACTGAATTTAAATATGCACATATTCAAATTACACAATTGCAAAATGTAGAACTTTTTCAGAGAATATCAACATAAAGTTTAATCTGTTATCATGCAAAGCTTCAAAAAGCACTCACACCATATGAACTTTGATGCTTGTGCTTTTTTGCTGAAATCAGCTTCATTGTCAAAAATGTTTTGTGCAAATCAACAATAACATACCTGTTTATAGCAATATGTTTCTTTAAAAATAAGAATGTGGTGGTTTTGATGTATGTGATTTGTCCAGTTATTATATTATCAGTGGCTTTGTTGCTGCGGTTTAGTGAGAGGAAGAAGTAAGGCATGGGAAGTAAATTAAATGTCACAATCAATTGCCCCACATAGCAGAATGTAATCTCTTTACTTCCCTATGGATGAATGAAGGGGGAGTACACCATTTACGCCACTGTATTATACTTCATGTTGCTTTTATCGATCCAGTTTTGTGTAGTGTTGTAATAATGCTTGTATGTGTGTGTGTCATGGTGCACTGTATTTGTGACTGTAATTACAAATCTTTTATTATATCAATATTTTGACCTTGACCTTACATAAGGCAGAATATATACTGTTACTAAATGCTCAAATGTTTGTATCACTGCTTTCTCTGCTGTTAACCCGCTCAAAGCCTGTTAAGTCTCGGATTAGGCCCAACCAGAAGTGGGACCATCCATATCTGTTCTCAAATGGTATTTGGCACTCTTTGCTTCCTCATTTCACATTTACCATAAAAAGCAGTATTATTAGGAGTTCTCAGGTCATCCAAGATGTAGATGAGTTTGTTTCTTCATTAGATCCTTTTTGGATAAATGTAGCATTACGGCACATCACTTGCTCACCAATGGATCCTCTGCGGTGAATGTGTGCCGTCAGAATGAGAGTTCACACAGCTGATAAAAACATCACAATAATCCACAAGTAAGTGACTCAAATTCATCAATACGTCATCAATGCATAAGTGATGCATCCCCTCTTCTCACATTGAAATCCATTGAAAATTTTCGATTTTACTTAAAGGGATAGTTCACCCAAAAAAATGTTGTCATTATTTACTCACCTTCATGTCGTTCCAAACCCGTAAGACCTCCGTTCATCTTCGGAAAACAAATTAAGATATTTTTTGAAGGAATCTGAGAGCTCTCTGACCCTCCCATAGACAGCAATGTAATTACCACGATCAAGGTCCAGAAACGTAGCCAGGAGATCGGTAAAATAATCCATGTGACATCAGGGGTTTTCAAAAACCCCCCCCCCCAAAACCCCGAATGTTACAAGCTACTCAAATACTTTTGAGCGCAAAAGAAAATAAAAAGAGACTTTATTCAACAATTCGTCTCCTCCGCATCACCCTAGCGCCATTTTGGAGAGTATCCACTGAACATAAATTGCGTATGCTGTTTTTTTGCTACGAGGATACGCTGTTTACGCTTTGATTTGATTTTTCTTTCTTTTGCACACAAAAAGTATTCTTGTAGCTTCGTAAATTACGGTTGAACCCCTGATGTCACATGGCTTATTTTACCGATGTGTGTTTCCTTGCTATGTTTCGGGCCTAGATCGTGTACGGACCCTTGCTGTCTATGTGAGGGTCAGAGGGCTCTCAGATTTAGGGATGCACCGAATGTTCGGCAACCGAATAAGCGAAAAGACAGAATAAATTGTACCAAACAATGACGTGACGCGATCAAATAGCAACCAGGGCAAAGTGAGAGGCCTGCACTCTTTATAATGCAGCACGACAATGTCAGGCTTGGGGAAGCATTAAAACGTCTGATGAGCAGAGGAAGGGGTGGTTGTTGCTGGTTACTGTACGATGATTGAAATGGTCTTAAACAGTTAGTAAATAAACTGCAGAACATTGTTTTCTAATACACGCACGCATTGCATGTATTCTGACAGCACTGCACGAACTCGAGGCAGATCTGCTTGTTAACCAGGATTCGAAGTCCAAAGCGCGAGGAAAATCTGCGCTGAAACAGTGTTACTCGTCAGTTGCTCAGTCACATTTTTATGAATTTTTACAAGGCATGTGACAATGCAATACGTGCAACATATTCGTAATGAGACTCATTTATAAATCTGCTGTTGTCAACAAAAATAAGCATTGAGGTCTTCCTGTGCGTTTCCGCCAAAATAAAAGTTGAGAAAAAGCAAGAACTCTCCACACCATTTGTAAACGTTAGTATTTTGTATTTTACTGTTGTTCTGTAAAATAAATAAAAAGTAAGACAATAATAATGATAAAATCATTACAACAGCTCTGTTTTAATACATTTATTATAACATTCACACATAGTGTTCATATTGGGATCTGTAATATTTTCTAATGTTTTAAAAGAAGTTTCTTCTGTTTAGCACGGCTGCTTTCAATTTTAAAAAAAATGCATGCCTTATTCAAGAAGCGGGTCTGATGGCCAAAAAATATTATTTTATTAACTTATTAATTTTAAGTTAAATTGTGCTTTGTTGATATAATTTCTGCTAGAATGTTAAAAAATGTTCAGTGTTAAATATTTTTAAATTATTGTTTTGTAATTGATTTTTTCTTTGAAAAGCAAAACAAAACAGTAAAAAACACATTTTGGCTGTTTAATTTATGCAATGGTGAAAAAAAATTGGTAAAATACATGGGGGAGAGACTTGAAAAACCGTGTTCGGCATTTGGCCTTCGGCGTTCGGCCCAGTGTTTCATTTTGTTCGGTTTCGGCTTTAGCCAAGATTTTTCATTTCGGTGCATCCCTGCTCAGATTCCATCAAAAATATCTTAATTTGTGTTCCGAAGATGAACGGAGGTCTTACGGGTTTGGAACAACACGAGGGTGAGTAATTAATGACAGAGTTTTCATTTTTGGGTGAACTATCCCTTTAACAAGACATTAAATGTTGAACTGGAATTGTGTGGATTACTTGTGGATCATTGTTTTTATCAGCTTATTGGACTCTCATTCTGACGGCACCCATTCACTGCAAAGGATCCAATGGTGAGCAAATTTCTCCAACTCTGTTCTGATGAACAAACTCATTAAATCTTGGATGGCCTGAGGGTGAGTAAATTGTCAGCAAATTTTCATTTTTACGTGAACTATTCCTTTAAATCCATTGTGTAGTATTGTTCTGTTATACTACACAATGTTATGCTACACATAATTCTGTTATACTTCACAATGTACACCTCATGTACACTTTGTAACATTGTATTGTTTTCCTTTTCAAATCGTCCTCATAATTTGAAAATAGACATTCTGTGTTTCAGAGAGGGTGGTGTTAACCATCTGCATCGCAGAGGAAAAGGAAACCACATTCGTATGGCCATTTCCTGACGTTTTTAGGTTGGGTAGAGACGTGGTGGTTTAAGCGTGGCTATAGATTTAAGAGCAACGGCAGCCATGAAAGACGTTTTAATCTGCTAATGGAAAATCACATTACATTTTTCCCCTCCAATTTGGCTCTTCTGTGCAATATCATAGATTTTGGATTGCAGCGCAGGCTTGGATGGAGCCACTTTTCTTCTGGCTGTCCGCATGGTAAAACCCAGCATCTTCATTTGCTCTTATACAGCCGTGACTTTTCTCATCGCAACCTATTATTCCATCAGGTGAGGTTGGTGTGTGTTACCCGAGGGGATCCAGAGTCCCTCTGAATGTTTCAGATGTCTGGTATCTTTGTATGGGGTTCCCAAGGAAACTCTGGGAGGATGATATTCATGTAACCCTTCCAGTCCCAATGCTCAGGGTAAAGAAAACACTGCTTACCTCATTTATCTGACCTTTTTTGTCTTTTTTTCCAATCAGTCTCCATATTTTTTCATAGTGTATGTTGTGTATATATATATATATTTATTTATTTGTGTTATTAATAATAAATATTATTTATGTTTTATAGCAAATCATTGAAACCCACCCTGTACATATTATTAATTTATTGCGGTTTGAACCTACAACCTTTGGTTACCAGACCTTAAGCCCCATATTTATTTATTTATTTTACCTATCATTTAGCATTATTTGATCATATTAGCATGATAAGAGGAACAGTTACAACAGCTCAGACATTCAGGCTCACCAGCATCTGGAGATATAGTTCATGGAAGACAGAAAAACTGTAGATGAAGAGAAGGGATAAAAAAAGACCAAAGAGAGCAGAAAAAGTGTGCATGACCAAAGAACAATAAATCCAGTGGGCATGTATGCCGCTCCTCTGTGTTCTCAGGCTGCAGTGGGAAATGAGTTCATTTAATACTGTGAAATTCCATTAGAAGAGAACATGACGATTTTGTACAGCAAGCACGCCGTTTGCAGGCCCTCTTAGACACTCATAATTCCCCCATAAGACCAACTCTGATGAAACGGCCAAAACATATTTATTCAGAGATTTAATCTCTGTAATCACAAAAATGGCTTTACTGTTGCTTTGGAAACAGAACAGAAGTGAATGACCTTATTGTGCGTGTATGTGTTCACCTCCTGTTTAAATGTGTAAAGTTCAAACCAATTTTCAAGCATTTGCAAGTGAAACAAATATTAGGGCAGCGAAAACAGTATTAAAGGTTCAGCACCTTTCTGACTCTGTTAAATACGATATTGCGCGAGTCCAAAAATTCAGGGCATTTTTTATTTTTATGCTTATTTTATGCTTTGTTCAGACTGCTGCAATGAACTGGCTTGACTTCAAATAATATTCATAGTTATTCATATAATGAACAAGATATAGACTAGAGAATACAGCGAGCAGCATGACATGACAATCGTTAGCAGGTGCTGGTCTTGTCAGGCCTCTTCTCGTTCCTGCATTGATCGCTTGGTGTAATTAAAGAAGAGCTTGCTTATGCAAAGCCTTGTAAATGAAGCACACAATCATTAATTAGGCTTGGATGAAACACATTGTCTGTGAGTTGCTCTTGAGATTTGTCCAGCGATAACAAAAGTGCAGTTAGTCTTGAGGCAAGTCAGACCACTCTTAGTTAACTGCCACTCTGCCTCGCAAGGATCAATACTAATCTTACTGATTTAGGCTAAGCTCAGACCGTTTCAATAAACAGGCAGCGAAGAATTGTGCCCTGCTTCAAAAGCATGCCAATGTTGTCTTATGTAAGAGAATTTGTGCTCTCTAGAGGGAAAAGTACTTTTTCACTGGTTTAGCCATTGGAAATATCATTTGAATTAACCTCCAGATGTACATGGTTTTTATGAGAAAGCTTAGAGATGAAGTAGAAAATAGACAGGCTCGTCTGGGTTTGCTGACTTAAGAATTATGTCATTTTAATTTAAATAGTAATTTAGAGGGAAGTTACATGCAGTGCCATTCAGAATTGATAGCTACAGAATTGAGACCTACATATGGAGTGATTCTAATGTCATTAAAGGGACAGATCACACCAAAATTTAAATTGTCATCATTTCTTTACCTTCATTTCACTCCAAACTCTATCACAATAGCACATAAGTCTTCTAGTAAGAAACTTTATAAAGTTTAAGTGTTCTTTTCACAGCATCCACTCCTTTTCAATGTCAATAGTGACAAAGTGCTAAACTATTTGTGGCTTTTTATCGCACAATTCAAACTTTTTCTCACAATTCTGAGTTTATATCTCTCTGAGGAACTCTGAGGAAACATTTAGAATTTTAGGGAGTGTGGATATAAGCTCACAACTGCAAGAAAAACATCAAAATTACCTTTTTTATTTTTTGTATAAAAACAGAATTGTGAGATGTAAACTTAGAATTCTTAGTAAAACATAATTGCTGTCTGGTTTATAGTCTCACAGTTTTAGCTGTAATGGTATATCAGTTTAATAATTTTGTTGTAGGTACTAGTACTTAAGTGTATATAAACGGAGTAATATTTACTGTATATACCTGTGTGTGTGATATATATATATATATACTATATTATATTATTATATATATATATATATATAATACAGGTTGTAATATGCTGTTTTTGGCTCTGGGAATTCTGTCATGTTCTACACATTTAGAAACTACTTCTTTCTTTTGAGTGTGTTGTCAGTGTTGTCATTACGGCTGTTTTAATGCAGCAAAATGTGTTAATCCACAGGGAAGAGTGTAGTTTTCAGAGTCACATACAACACCAATAGCCTCGATGTGTAGTTTGAGCCGTACATGATTCTCCCTGTCTAAAAGCCCACTTCACACCTTTAATGCTGGCATCATGCCTGCTTCATTTAGTGTATGTTTGCAAATCAGTCTCTTGGGAGTCCTTGCCTTCGGAAAACACAGAGTGAGTGGCTCTCTTTAGGACTATGACTGAATGAAGAAATAAACTACTGAATCCGATTCACTTAGGCCAGTGGGAGATGGTGAAAGGGTTTCTGGAGAGAAAGGAAGGTGGAAAACAAAACAAACTTTGAAACACACCTCGGAATATTCAGAATTCTCAAAGATTATATATTTTAGATAAAACAAATGCTTTTGAGGATTCAAAGAACTGTTATCTATACACATTTGAATGTTTGCTCAAAGGACTGTTTTAAAAGTATTTATCATCTATACTTGTTTAAATGTTATGAGAATTTAAAGGACTCTTTTAAACACCTATAGAGTGCTTTTAAAGATACATGCTATACAATAATTATTTTCTATTTTTTTATATATATTAAAATGTAATTTATTCCATTGATGATAAAGCTGAATTTTCAGCAGCCATTACTCCAGTCTTCAGTGTTATGGATCCTTCAGAAATCATTCTAATATGCTGATTTTGTGCTATCAATGTTGAAAACAGTTGTGCTGCTTAATATTTTTGTGGAAACCAGGATTTTTTTCAGGATACTTTAATGAATAGAAAGTTCAAAGAATAGTATTTATTTGAATAAGAAAACTTTTGTGATATTTGTTTTGTGTGTGTGTGTGTGTTCAATTTAATGCATTGTTGCTGAATAAAAGTATTAAAGATTTTTTGTTTGTTTGTTTTTAAGAACTGGTTATCCATACACAATTGAACATTTTGAGTATTCAAAAGACTGTTTGTTTACCCATTCGTCTGTATTGAGCATTCAAAAGAATTATTGGAATGTTTACAGTCTTCACATTAAAGTATTTTCAAAATATATATATTTGTTTATCTGTATACTTTTTAGTGTTCTGAGAATTCAAAAGGCTGTTTTTGAACACTCAAATGGGCATTGATAAACAAATACTTTAAAAAAGTATTGAGTCCTATAAATACTCAAAATACTCATGTTTATGGCCTCCTCTGGTATCTTAAACATTGTTTTCCATAATTTCTCCCCAAGTACAGAGTAATTGATCAATTGTGCAGTGATCCTTTATAAAGGAGGCAGTAGGGAGAGTATGCACAATCAATATATATATGTAGACAAAACTGAGCAACGATGAGCGATGGAGGAAGACGAGAGGAAAATGATCCCTCATTGATCTCTGTCTTACTATGCTTTATTGCTCCAGAGCGTCGAGTGAGATGGCAAAGACAATGAACACAGTATTATTTATTTTGAAACTCAGAGAAGTGGCGAGTGTCTGCGCCTCTCTCCAGCACTTGGACATTGATTAACTCACATCCCTATTTTTACCAGAAGCCCATTATGAGCTTGATTCAGTCACGCATCCAACCTGACATTTCATTTAACTCGTCCTACAAGTCCCATCATGCTCTGTTGAAATAATGTTTCTTTTATTAGTGTTGCGATAGATTTGCTTGTCTATTTTGTTTACACTCGCAGCCTGTTTGTTTCTGAATGGGAGTTTCTGGAGGTACTGACCCAGAGAGGACCAGGGGTAGAATTTCAGACGTTGATGGGGTCAGATGTAGTTTTCATCAAGTTACAAACTGCTTAAGGAGAGATCTACAGCTCATGAGACCTTCAGTGTTCTGCTTAAACAGTTTTCTTGGAGGCAATTTAGTACCGGATTATGAATTAGTATGTTTCATACAACAATAATACATTTAAAATATATTAACTTCATGCAGTGATGTCTTTTTTTTTCATGTGATCTGGCAACCTGATAACTAGCCCTGATATCTTTCTGGCAATGTTCTCTCAAAGTTATGAGCAAACATGATTCCAGTAACGTTAAGGTAACAATTTATAGTAAGGTTTCTTTTATTAACAATATTAATTAACATAAACTAGCAATGAACAATACTTATACATCATTTTAATGTTAATTTCTACATTTAATAATGCATTTTTAAAATTAAGAGTGTCTGTTAACATTAGGTTATGCACGGTGAACTAATATATACAATAAACAACTTTTTTTGTTGTTTTTTGTTTTTGTTTTAACATTTTAACAAAGGTTAACATGCTGTAAAATACTGTATGTTGCCCATAGTTATTTCATGTTAACTATTGCATTAACATGTTAACATGAGCTCTTAATAGAATGATCATTCAAAGTTATCTGGTCTTCAATATTGTTCCAAAAACGTTAGCACAAAAAAAGTTATTTACAGAATTCTATCATTTTTTTTTCTGTAATGCTTCAGTTGAACATTCGTCAAATGTGTTTTTGTTGTTGTTTTGTTTTCTAATGTTACTAGACTTGTTTCAAAGCGTTCAGAGAACATTCACAAGTAACGTTCCCATAATTCCGTAGTTTTTTCTCTAACGTTTGCATAGTGGAAAAAAATGGTTTAAAAAACTGTATGTTTTGAACGTTCAGAGAACATTTCGAAATAATATTTTTCTAACTTAATGGGAACCTTTGCAAAATGTTCTTAATATTTTTCTGTTAGCTTGGAGCCTGTGTCTCATATAGCCTAGCAGTTTAAGAGAAATATGTTGTGGAAACTAATTATAATAATATTATATTTATATCCTAATAAATTCGATTTTATTGTATTATAGTGCAATTATGCGACTTCAGTTGCACTAAAGAAAAAATGTCACCCTTGCTATGACTCAAAATAACACGATCCTACAAATAAATATATATATATATATCAGCACATGTAAGCTTATCAGCACTAACACTGCTGATTGAATAGGTTTCTATTTAAAAGCAGGTGACTCATCACTGGCTCATAAAAAAGAGTGAGTATAGAAAACAATATCATTTTGAACTTCTAGAACTTTCCATTGACGTTATTTCAGGTTCCATTCAGTTGAAACTTTTTGTCCATAATGTTATTTCACTTGCCATCAGTGTAATGTCACATTCCTAATTTGTCATTTTTATTGTTGCTGTGTATTGAAAAGTAGTATATTCGTTTGGCAGCATATCTCACTTTCCATCTCTGGCACAGACAACAGCTGCCAACAGGTATTCTTGTTGCATAACGTTGCCATGTATTATTGATGTGGATATTCTTGCCCTTAAATACACCGGCCAAGATACAGTGACACATTATACTTCTGCTATATCCCTGTGTATAGCTGCTCTTCTCTTGCCAAAAGACCAAGAGGGACTGTTAAATCAATATAGAACTATATTTAATATTACACATGCCAATCTGAATTAAAAATATCAGATTGTGAATTCATTAGAAATGACAAACTAGACCCATTATTACTGATTTGAGCCCATGATTAATCTTATTGATATGCATATTTGGATTTAAACAAGCAGAATCTTTCTTTCCTGGCAGTAAAAGTCTTTGTTGGTGGACTGACAGGTGGAGATGAGTGTATATATGTGCATGTGTGCATGACCTCTTCTGCCGTCATCAGTTTACATGCGAGATAAGGAGTCTCTAGGGAAAGCTAGCCTATTCTGACAGCTACAATACCACATAGACCACTAACCCCATTGGGATCCAGGCTTTGTCATATGCTGGGCAGCCATTAAACTTACAAATCAAGTGTAAACTGATACTTCTGAATAGATGTTGTAGTATGAGTGGTCACTTAAACATATGGTTTCTTTGCTAACAGTCATATGCAATGTTTGACTGTATGGATTTGTGAATGTGAAAGAAAGCTGAGGAAACCCCCCACGACCATTACCACCTCCTCTGTTCAAATAACATTTACAAATGAACAATACCGTCCTTTGTTGGTTCTGCAGCTGCTGAACTTGAGCCAATAGAAAGTGTTATTTACTCAACCTCTGTATGTCATTTCCTGGCCGTTAATGTGCTTCCATTATCTCGCTTTGCTAAAATTTTCATAAGCTAGAAGCGCATTTTCTCATAGGGTTATATCCTGAGATAAGCCTGACTAAATCCTGATTCTAGTCGGCACTTAAAACCTGATTGTATTTGTAAAACCTTTTTTTGTTGTTGTTCTTATTTTACAAGATTTTCCATTTACTCCAAGCAATTAATACCTCAGTGCTGTTCTGAATGCATTCCCTGTGTGTATTTTTATATCATGGAGTATTTTCGTGCTAAACACTTGTGTGAATATAACACGGTTGTGCACTTAGCTGGCGGTGGGGTCGAGCCGCTCACCACTCTAAGTCAACATCGTGACGCAGTTGACGGGAAAACGTCCCGACCTGCTTTTGTGTGGGCTGCTCTCTCTGCAGATCCACTCAGCATCATTTATTTTGTAACGGAGGTCGTGCGTATGGGATGTGCTTTTAAAGCTCTTATGATAGAGTTAAGTTTACCAGGCCAAATGGCATGGTAACATCATGTTCAATGGTACATTGTGTGCTACTCTCAAACTTCATGGGATAAAAGATGGCAGGAAATCACCCAAGTTAGTCTGTATCTTGTCACTGAATCTGTCTTTTAGTATATTTCGACAAAATTGCACAAAACAGATTGAATCAATGGAAATTATAAAAAAGGCCTTCGATTATAAAAATGGGTCTCTAAATGCAAGAATGGGATCTACATACAATGCAATTTATTGTGAAATAGATGTACTACTTAAAAAAACGAAAAAACAAACAAACCCAGAACAGTATATTCAGATTTTGCAATAAGAAGCACTAGGTTCATCTGAAGCAGAAACGGCAATGTAAGTGTAGGAAGAGATGCATTTCTTGTTCTCAAAAATAAAATGGTAATGGAATGAGCCAAAACATTAATTTAATTTAATTTAATTTAATTTATGTTTGATTTGATTTGATTTTATTGTAAAAATCCTTAATATAAACAAGATATATTTTACTTGAAAAGAAAAATGACATAAGAGACGTATAAGAAGTATTTTCTGGGAAATCTAACAAAATTTTGTGAAGTAATGAGCAAGATAACAATTTTAATAAATACAAATTAAATAAACATTAAAATGAAATACACATTTATTTTTCTTTCCCCATTGGAAATATATATTTTTAATATTTTAAACATATAATTATTATGAAAATTTGGTTTGGTTAGATTGTTGTCCTTGTTAGGGGTTAGGGTTAGTCCATGCAAGAATGGAATTATCTTACAATGCAATAGAATGTGACTATAAAAAAAACACTTTCCACCATATTAGGGCTGTGCAATTAATCGCACCGTCAGTAAAGCCGGTTCCGTGATTGGTAGTAAATCGCCATC
Organism: Sinocyclocheilus anophthalmus; assembly: GCA_018155175.1. Classification (NCBI taxonomy): domain Eukaryota; kingdom Metazoa; phylum Chordata; class Actinopteri; order Cypriniformes; family Cyprinidae; genus Sinocyclocheilus; species Sinocyclocheilus anophthalmus. The sequence continues at coordinate 288,659 of JADLZN010003113.1, read as the reverse complement.
ACCTGCTTTCAGATGGAGTGGCATTTAATACACAGAGCAGTAGTTCACTGACAAGCTAGGCAATATCGCGTTCATAATTGAATGTGATTCATCTGCGATTATGAACACAATATTGCCTAATTGTCAGTGAACTACGGCTCTGTGTAGTAAATGCTGCTCCATCTGAAAGCAGGTGATGGAGATTTACTACTAATCACGGAACCGGCTTTACTGACGAGATGCGCATGACAATCGCATGCGATTTATTGCACAGCCCTACACCATATTCAAATTTTGCAAGAAGATGAAGCACTAGGCTCATCTGAAGCATAAATGGCAATGTAAGTGCAGGCAGTGATGTATTTCCTGTGCTGTTCCTCTACCCTTGTGGCTCTACACTTCTGCTAGCAGAATCGGCTTGACATAGATAAGTTCTTCTTGGCTCGAAAATAAATGGTCATGTTGAGGAATGAGCCAATGAAGACTTTTAAAGATGGCAGTGTAATCACAGTAATTAGAGTGGAGGTGGGAGGACAGAGCACTCAGGAGCCAAGATGAAAGATCCACCGCTGCTGTAGAACAACGTGAAACAGTGTGCATTATGCTCACCTATTGTTTACATTTTTGCGTTGAAAGAACAATTCCAAATCATCTCATCCAATTTCCAAAAATGCATTTGAAGGTTAAAACTCCAACTTGACTTCAAGGAGAGAGTGAGATGGAGAAGGAGTTTTCAGAGACTGGCAGACAGGAGGAGGATAGGGGGAGGAAGTCGATGAAGTCAGATAACAGATTCAGAGAGACAGAAGTAGCTAGAGGGAGATAATCTCTATAGAATCAGCTCTGGGAAATGTAATAGAAGTTGGACCGATCTAGGGACAGGACGTGTCTAGTGTAATGCACTTATGATGTCAGGGCGAGTAATGAGCCACCTGACATCAAGGATATAAGGCTTTGATAATGTCTGCATTCCCAGAACTCAGGCAATGCCTATACTTCTTTGGAAAGGAAAGAGGCATGGGAAAGAAGCGAGCAAGAGAGAGAACTTCCATGTTCAGAGAAATACATACATGTGGTTCATTGTATGTGAAAGAATGCATGGAGATGACAAATAGTTTCTGCACTGCAGTGAGAGAGAGAGAGAAAAAAACTTTTAGACCAAAGTTTTGTTTTGCGTTTTATTTATTTATTGTTGTTGTTGTGTGGTTTTGTTTTTATTGTGCTGTTGTTTTTGTTTTTTTTATGTTTTTATAGTTTTTTTGTTGTTGTTGTTTGGTTGTGTTGTTTTTGTTTTGCATTTTGTTAAAGTTTTTGTTGTTTTGTTTTGTTAGTTTGCTTTTTTGTAAATTTAGTAAAAACCTGAAAAGGGGATGCATATTATTTTTCTTTTCCAATTGAAAATGCTTTTTAACATTTTAATTTGATTGTTCTAAAAACAAGCCTTGATATCTTCTTTTGTTAAACAATATTTTATGGTTCACAGAAGAAAGTTAAACAGGTTTGGAACAATAGGCAGCAGTGACTTGGGACTTATCTGATATCAGCTGTTTTGGGAAGCCAAATAAAGGAATCATTAGCAGGTTTGCTCCTGTTATATAAAGCATGTTGATCTCAGTATGCCAGATGGGAACCTTTGGGACTGTGAAGGCATGTTTTCACTATTAATTTAGAGTCTGTTACTTAGCTAACTGTTGGAAGTGACCGTGTTTGTGTTTGTTTGTGGGTAGGGGCAAAAGAGAAACAAAAGAGTCACTGAATAATACAATATTGAATTCTTAGGCTTAAAAAAAATGTAACAGGTAAGGCTGTGCTCTGAGATAAGGGTTGAGTAAGTTAGACAGGCTATAAACGTGAGACAGATATCCTGCACATGGGCTGATTCTCCAGCACAGCTTCAGCGTGGAGGGCTTGAGCAGATGCTCACAGACGGTTGATCACAGAGAGAAAAAGAGAGATGTGCGATATGGAGATCTTGCTTGATGAATGTGAGAATCTCAGAGGAAATGTCAGTGAATGCTCCAGTAACTCAGTATATTATCGCTCTTTCTTTTTTCTCTAGTTTTCTATCTCTCTCTTTGTTTCTATCTGTCAGATTGTCTCTCTCTCTACACTGTATCTCCTTTTTCTTAATGCCATTCTGGCTCTTCTGTCTTACACACACACACACACAAGCTGATACACAATAATTTTTAGCTCCAAACACTTTCAATCCCCCTCCTCACTCAAATATTTTGAAATGCTCACCGCTGACCATTTAGTTTCATCCTAGATGCAATTTTCTCTGAAAAAATAATATTTTTTTCTCACGTTTAGTAATAAAAATTATATTTTAAGTCTATCTTATGATTAGGTTAGTTAGGTTTACTAACATCAAACCTCATGGGTTCATGACGTTTGGTCTTGTGGCATATCAAAGAGGTTTAACGTTTGTTGACATTTGAAATTTGTGCCACCATTTGATGTAGTCATGCCTATTGTCACGGTGCGCTGTTGGAAGGAGTGCGAGGGAAACAAGGAGTACAATCAAAAGTCTTTATTCCAAGGAACACAGGGTAAATCCACACAAAGGGCACTGGCGCAAACACACGTACACAACAAGAAGAACCGACAAATACAAACTGAACAGACTGGGGCTTATAAGGACTGGATAACGAGGGACAGACAGGTGCAGGGAATCAATTAATAATCAAACTAAACAAGGACAGGAACAAGACCAAGTAAGGCAAAACAGGAACTGAAACACATGACAAAACAGCTCCAATCCTGATACCTATACTGCCAAAAATATTTATTTTCAGATATATTTTAAAATTATACAAACATTCTGATTTTAAAGTATATTTTTTGATAATTTGAAGTTATTCATATTTCCTATATTATTTGTCAATTTTATTTCTATTTTATATATAAAAATATCTTTAAAATATATTGTCCAAAATCTTGTTTTAAAATAACATTTTGATCAATGATTTGATTTGAGTGAACAAAGGCTTCTATTTCCCTTCACTACATGCAGCCAAAAAAACAAAACACAAAATAAACAATTATTTTCAAACCGTAAAGCTCATTCGTTCTCAGAAACTTCTCGCACATCATGACGTTTGTTCACACGACTTGCAAGAACTAATAATGAGGTCTGACATTTGAGGTTTGTACTGCCATATTTGATGTAGTCTGTCTATACTGCAAAAATGATATATATTTTCAGATATAATTTTAAATATATTTTTTCAATATATGCAAAACATGACCAAAAAAAGATTGATTTTAATATATTTCAATGAATAAATGTTCAATATATTTTAGTTATTTAAATTTCCTCATATATATTTTTGGCCTATTTGTATATATTTTGTATACAAATACAAATATTTATTCTGTCCAAAATCATTTCGCTTTAGAAATGGACCTTGTTGACTTTCATAATTTGGACAATATCTTGTTCTGTGTTCTGCAGAAGAATGAAAATTTTACAAATTTGGAATGACACGAGGGTGAGTAAATTATGACAAAAGTAGAAGTCCAGTAGTATACATTAGAGATCATAAATAATGGATAAACTATCCCTTTAACTGATTATTTGTAGTGTACATTCACCCTGAAGGTTAAATTATGGTGTATACAGTTTATTATTGTACCCCCAGCAGGAAGCTCTTCTCTATTTTATCCGATTTTATGAAATGGTGGCTTTAGATTTGCTCAGACTAAGACTTAAAATCATGCTGCAGAAACCTGACTTTCTTATGCGCTTTGCAAACAGAGGTCTTTCATAGTAAAGCCAGCCATTATGCAGTGACTGAACTTATCCTTTTTTCCCTTGTCATCCTTTTACAACAAAGCTTGTGTTGCTTGTCTGATTTCCTTCTGACACTAAACTTGAATAAGAGTGTGCGAGAGAGAGAAAGGTGCCTTGGCTGGTGCCTCAGCTCTACGGAAACCAAGAAAAGCAAAGAAAAATACTTATTACAACAAGAAATACTAGGTTAAAAGTAAACCCTGGAACTGATAAATCCATAGGTCAGTCTTCCAGAGCAAAGTTAAACAGAATATGAGAACAGAGCTGTCAGTCTCTACCAGCATGCTCTTTTTTCAGCTTGTGTCATCAGCTGCAACACAGGAAGCTCAGGAATGGGAGTGTGTCAGTCAATATGTTGTTTACTTAGTCAATCTAAGTAAATCTGCTCTGAACTCATACCTGCGGGCGCAACATTGATCCACTTGACCCAGGCGGCTTCCAGGTTTAATTGAAAAAGAACAGCTGAGACCTTTATGAATTAACTGCAGAAATCAATATCTGCAGAATGCCACCCTGTAAACTCTCCTTACACGCTGACAATGCCAGAGCAGCTAGCAGGCAGGTTGTTTGCAGTGCTTAGGAGAGTAAACAGATGGTTTCCTTTGCTCTCTGTACTGTACAGGTGTACTGTACTGTTTTATGCACTCAGATTGTTAGTGAATGCGAAGGCTGTCATCTGTTCCTCTCTTTTGTTTTATGTCACGATATATTGAATGACAACAGGTGGCAAACATCCTGCTGTAATGCTTCAATATAAATCTTCTGCAGATAAAACTCTCAGTCTCTATGCTATGTGGTAAGTCTGCTGTATTTACATGGGCACGTTAAAGGAATAGTTCTCCCAAAATGAAAAAAAGCTGATAATTTACTTATTCTTAGGCCATCCAAGATGTATATGAATTGTTTTCAGCCATGTTGCTTCAGATGCAGCTTCTGTGCACATAAATGATTGATTAAGATTAATCAAAAGATCAAGTTGTTATTTTAATTCAAAATTATGAGGTAAAAAAAATTAAAATAAAGCATGCACGGATGAATCGTTCACAATGAGAACAATGACATGCATTTAGAAAATATATAGGGTCAGAGCAGTCACAGAATTCCTGGAATGTCCATTGAGTTTTTAAATATTTTACTATGTTCAGTCCAATTCCACAGATTTAATATCCGTCTCGGCCTACTTCAATTTGATGTGTATCTTTATATCTGTCACGATCTTCATATATGTGACCACAAAACCAGTCATAAGGTTTAATTTTTTGAAATTGAGATTTATACATGATCTGAAAGCTGATTAAATAAACTTTCCATTGATATATGGTTTGTTAGAATAGGGCAATATTTGAAAATCTGGAATCTGAGGGTGCACAAAATTCAAAATATTGAGAAAATTGCCTTTAAAGGTGTCCAAATTAAGTCCTTAGCAATGTATATTACTAATCAAAAATTAAGTTTTAATATATTTACGGTAGGTAATTAACAAAATATCTTCATGGAACATGATCTTTACTTAATATCCTAATGATTTTTGGCATAAAGAAAAATCTATAATTTTGACCCATACTGGTTGCTATTGCTACAGATATACCTTATATCTGTAGCATAAGTGTGACTTATGACTGCTTTTGTGGTCCAGGGTCACATATCTTTATATGTACACAGAGTATCAGTATCTCCTGTACTGCAGAAGATAAAAGGGCATGGAGTTTGCATGAAAACAACAGTAGGGACATGCCATCTGACCTGGTTGTGTACTGGTAATGACAGGAAATTGGTTGGATGTGAGTGAATGAGGGAGATGTCAAGCTTTCAGGTGAAGGGACTGTTTCTTAGAGGGTGGTTTGGAAAGCTTGTCTTTGCGTAGTGTCTGAAATGTCCTGAATGGGATAAAAAGAGCCAGTCTGTCATACAGGGCTTGTAGATGCCTCAAGACCTATTAGTCTCTGGTGAATACTGGAATGGACAGGCGCACAAAAGAGTGGAAGCCTAACTATCATTCTTACTGTGTGAATGAGACCAAAACATAGTCATCTCACAGGCACTGCATGTGATAAAGCGCTACTAGAAGAATCTCAACATTGCAACATGCTTACCTCTGATAGCGTTTCTGCCTCAAACACGTATCATTCAGCTTCAGATGAGCTTGACTCTGCAGGCCGGAGAGGTTCGATCCATTCAACTCAGAGACACGCTCAATATTCTGTAGGATCTATGATGGATCATTTGGGCTGCAAATCAATGACATGGTCAACACCTATCGATTGCAATGTTAGTTTTTTGAGTGTGCAGATTTCACTTGCATCCCAAGTATAAAACTATGTGGAAAATAGCTTTATATTCTTTTGGAAGTCAAAATACACTCTTAAAAATAAAGGTGCTTCACGATGCCATAGAAGAACCTTTTTGTCTAAATGGTTTCATAAAGAACCTTTAACATCTGAAGAACCTTTCTGTTTCACAAAAGGTTCTTTGTGGCGAAAAAAGGTTCTTGAGATTATAAAAAGGTAATAAAGAGATGGTTCTTTAAAGAACCTTTGACTGAATGGTTCTTTGTGGAACTAAAAAATGGTTCTTCTATGGCATCGCTTGAAGAACCTTTTGAAGCACCTTTATTTTTAAGAGTGTACATTGCCACTAAACCCCCCATTCAATTCAAAATTTAGCTGGTGCACAGCAGTTGTGTTTGTGGTGAAGTTCAGCACCAAGGACAGCAGATTCTCTCAGGCCTTTCTGTTGTCCTAAGTAAGTGCACCCAAAAGGGAAAAAAACACTCGCACATTTATTGATTAGGTTACACTTGCCCCACAAACAAAAGTGTTTCTAGGAGATTTAGTTTCATTGCACACTATTATAGAGGACAGTATATATTGTGAGGGGATAAATAGGAGAAAATGACATAAATTTGGGTCAAATTAGATTCATAGATGTAAAAAAAATGCTGAATTTCTGAATGGTCAAAGGTGAAAAGTTGAAAAAACTCTGGTGAGGTTCTTCAAATAAGGGTCCAGATGTAACACTTATTAAAATTAGAGTATTGTTTATGAAAAATTATTCAATAAATCAAATAACTAGATTATTGTGTTTTCAGATATTCTTGACCAGTGTTGGGGGGTAACTCATTACAAGTAACTCGAGTTACGTAATCAGATAACTTTTTTCAAGTAACTAGTAAAGTAACGCATTACTTTTTAATTTACAAGAGAATATCTGAGTTACTTTTTCAAATAAGTAACGCAAGTTAGTTCCCCCCCCCCAATTAATTGATTGAAAGCTCTCTGGTCCCAATGTTGAGAAATCAGAAGATGTTACTGTATTCTAAAATAAATATGAATATGCATTAATTCATCTCACTCACACAAAAAACACAGATTCAGTATTCCTCAAAATGAATAAAAATAATGCAACTCAGAATATGCAATAATTAAATGTTAAACAACACAAATATCCTTTATGTATTTAATCCCATTCTATTAACCAATGTCTTTGCTTCTGACCTTCGGTGATCCAGTTCAACTGTACTAATAAGCAAGAATTACTCTAGGCAAACATTTGTGTGTCTTTTTTTTTATTGCTGAAGTGTGTTGAACTTTCTTCTTCTGCGTTCTATTGTACAGATGTGAATTTACATTTCCTTTAGCCTGAGGCTTATTCATTTCACTTTTGTTAAAGCTTTATATTTTGCCAAAAATAGAACTTTTTTTTAATTTTAAAACCAAACAAGCAGCCCGTCCATATTTCAAAGTAAACGTAGAGCTTACGTTCCATAAAAAGTAACTAAGTACCGTAATTAGTTAATTTTTTATGGAGTAACGCAGTATTGTAATGCACTACTTTTAAAAGTAACTTTCCCCAACACTGTTCTTGACAATGCTGCAAAGCCTGCTAATTTCTAATAGCCTACAAAAAACATTTAGCGATTTTCTTTTATACATAAGCCTATTGAAAACATTCACTCACATAATACGCGTTTCTTGCAGGTATTGTTGCGAAATTACATACTATACTTTCCGTTTTGAACGAGTCTCCTGGTAAGAGAGGATAACTGTAATCTTTAGAAGAAACGGCGCGTTTCTGAGGGGACTTCATCAAGTCAGCATGGATCCACTAATGTAAGCAAACAGAACACAGACATCTCGTAGACATTTCGTGTATAATATAAATGTATCAACCGCTTCAAAAAGAAACTCCAAGTTTTCTCTCAGATTTTACTACACCTTTAAATGGCGCGAGCCTCGCAGTAAGAGGAAGGCGGGGTCGCGCGGCGAGTGTGTGAAAATCTCGTGATTGTCCAACAGTATCTCTGAGCGCGCGGCTCTCTGTAACTGCAAGCGAGCACAGAACCGAGGTAAAACATCCTCACACAAGACCGTGAAAAAACGACGTTTAGCGGCGTGGACCAAACATATAGAGCCTGTTGGGAATGTAATGTGGATTATTACGCTTTGGGATATTTTTACGAAAACTGAGGTTAGTCTGTTTCTTTTTTCTTTTTGGTTACGGAATGATTGAAAGCTCGCCGGGATGTTTCAAGTTCATCACTTGCTTCGAGTATTTACACTTAACGTTAGTTGGCTTGTTTTTACATTGTAAATCACGGTTGTTGTTTTAATTTGATTTTCATTTCTGTGAACGCGGCGTGTTGCACTGAATCAAAATAAACGACATTCGCGTTGTTTGGTTGTAAAATACTAAACTATATTATCATTCAGGCCCACAACAGAAAAAACGAAAAGAGGTTTTACACACGCTGTCGAACTCTAAAAATACATTTACGAGTATTTATTCTTCAAGGATAGACTTTCGTCTTCTATACAGAGCTCAGTGTGGAAACAGTAACATATTTCTGTCAGAGTTGAGCGGTTTTCGAGACTAAATTTTAGGCACAAAATAATATGACTGGACTTTTTTTTTTTTTTTTTTGTCAGCTGCCAGAAATATCACAGAATGTTTCGTTTATTTTCAGTAAGTTTGACAACATAGCCTGTATTCTTGTAGTAAACACGAAAAAAGCACGCCTTTTCCTCAGTAAACATGTAACAAACAATTTCGCACTTTGCTCTCAAGATCTGTGGCTGTGAATAATGAATGAGTTCTCAGGTGTCTGTGGAGCCCATGATCAACTGCCACTCAGGATAAACAACACGCATGCCCACTGCAGGTTCCATCCTCATGAATGCACCTAGACATGGACTGGTCAAATACACAGGAACGCATATCCATGTTCTTTTTTTAGCGCGTGTGTGAAAATGCATTAACACTTGCTACAAATGTATTTGGCTAAAATTAATTTTTAGGATGCACACATGTGGTGTACTTAGCCTAATGCATTTTACTAGTATGATCTATTAGTGTACTACTTTATTCTGGATTTTATTAGACCAAATGTATAGGGACTTTTTAGCAGTCTTTTATTTAACATATATTTATATAAATAGTTCAAGGGTGGCTATTAACACTTTGCAGTGATTTAAGAAAATTCACAAACCCTTATAAATTATTCGATATAAACATCTGTCTTATTGTCACGATAATTGAAATGTTAGAACTTTTTGCACGTTTGCACATAACATGCACATTCAGCTCTTTTTGTCTCGCTTTGAAGTGCTCAAGTGAGTACAGTGCATTATTAGAATATCTTAATTCGTTCTCATCAATTTGTAGCGGCTCAGTTAGATCTCCTGGAATTCAATAGACTTTGGTAATAATCCAGTATAACACGCACTAGCGCGCTCACACACTCATTTTAAAGGTAGACGATTCAGGCTTATGCTTTTTAGTAGCCTACATTGAATGTTTTTGTTAAAATAATAATTGGGCTAGATACGTTGTATTTGTGTGTTAAACATTTTTGCCGAAATGTTAACACATCCACCCAGACAGTATCGTTTGTCCTGAAATTGTCGGGGTAGATAATATTTCCTGAGTGCGGCCTTGTCAAACACACACACACATTCATCGACTTATTTTTTTCACAGCTGACAGAAATGAAAATGAACACGTATGTCTGAGTTAAAATAATATATCATATATTTATTCGAGCGTGTTTAATTTCACCCTGTGGTGTTTTGTGACATCTTTTGTGTGAAATATGATGCAGTGTCCTCTCACCAATTATTTTGTCGGTCTGTTTATACATGTGCTCATTTATTTGTGAGGCTGACGTGCCTTTTTTTAGGTGACTGAATTGTGCATTAATAATTTGGATCAAAAGCGAGATTTCAGTGTATTCGAGCACATTTTGTGTGTATATTGTGCACCGTTTTAGACGGGTGAAACGAAGCGAAATGCTGTTTTAAAAACGAAATATTGGAGCACAAAACTATTCAAATTTAATGCTCCATATAAGCGATTTTTGCTTAAAAATATACATCTGTTTCAAATGTATTAACTCGCATTGCACGTTAGCTAAAATTAAAATAAAAGGACATTTATTATTTCCCTGTATTTTGTATCGTTTTGTTCTCACGGGTGTTGGTTATAATCTCCATTTAACCTATCAAGCCAAGACAGCTAAATGATTTGAATGCAACCAATGTATTTTTCCATAGAGATAAACGAATTAGAATAATTCACACTGATAATTCTAAAACTGAAAAATACACACACATATATATATATATGCACATATAAATGTATTAGATATTTAATGAACGCTATGTAAAATATAATATATATATTTTCGTTTTGTTTACCGAATATAATAAGAAACACGTATAACACATTTCCCAATTTTGTAACGAATATCGTTCTGCCGCGTTAGATTTTTCTTTCTTTTTTTAATTCTTTAAAATCGCCTTTTTGTCTGTGTCGCATTGAAGAATATTTCCTATTGGCGTTGTGCAATGCTCAGTCTCCAAAACACTCATCGAATGTGCTCTGCCTTTCCAATACACCGCAGTGTGACGTGATCTTTCTGTCTTGATCAGAGCCCTATATAATGCACACACTCCACACCTTTACCACAGTGAAATTTGCTCATAAATCATATTCCTAATACTCTGTTTCTTATTATGAGGGGTATTATAGTCAATCATGGCACAAGGATGGTGTGTTTTGGCAAGGTGATGTAATGCCGTAAATGACTGCTGCAGAACCACTCACAAGTCGCTGTTCCTCTGCAGTGGGTTGTTTAGGGGGTTGCTGGTGGTACCCGTGCCCACTCTGGGTCACTGGGGGGAGGCTATATGAGGCCAGGTAGGAGCCTCACGCCTCCCATTCGCCGGCTGGCAGCCCAGGAGGAGAGCACCGGACGCTGATGTCATCCATTTTGGCCCAGCTCTACCTCGCCCACTCCTCCGCTCCACCACGCTGAGGCTCGACGGCAACCGTGTCACTTACGGAGCCGAGCTCGCTGAAATGGCGTGCACCTCCTCCCAAAGCCTCCATGATATCATCGGGCGCACTGGAGGACATTTTGTCGCAGCTCTTCTGGTGTAATGGCAGAGCATAATTGAGGCACCTGTGGTAAAACCCAGCTTTGTGTGTCTGATGAATGGTTGGACCTGCTGTCATTAACATGCCCCCCTTCCTCCATTACACCTCCTTCTCCTACTCGCCGTCTTTTTAAGCGGGATCCAAATGCAGGGGTTTTATTTTGTGGTGTCGTGTGCCGTTCCCAGTGGGGTGTGTCAATCACAAATCAATGAGGACAATGATGTGCTCAGTTTAGCCTTTTCACCTCTCTCCTCCTCTTTGCTACCCCTCGCCCGACAAAAAAAGAAAACGAGAAAGCACACATGCATATTTCGAGGTGTGGGAGCGAGCCAACGTGGAGTATCTGTTACAAGCACACGGTCTCTCGCTCTTTTTCCCCTCTTCAGCTGCAGCAGGCAGAGCTCTGACGGCTCGGTTGAATCGCGTGGGCTGGAAGCACTATTGTCCTGCCGTACCTGCTGCCTACGCCTCTGGCAAGGACACGGGCAATATTAGATGTCTATTAGGTTACACCTCGCATGTTGCCATGTAATTGGAGCCTATTCATTTATGCACGTAGGGGACACATGTTAAGAGGAGCCGGAGCTGCGTTTTGGCTTCACAAAAGTCCTACTAATCTGTGCTGGTTTAAGGCCAAACGTCAGCATGGGAATCTTCTCTCATATTTGTAGAACAAAACAGGCCATTTTGTTTGTGCTTAAGGATGTTAAAAAAGCCCTAATCCATAAAATAAAAATTTCCGTTGCGTTTTTACTGCATCTTATACAACATTCCTTTAAAAAATAATAATAATAATGCACAATCATTTTAGATTATTCATTAGATTATTTAAAATTATTATTAATTATAGATCATCTTTATGCAATGCATTTTTTTTTTCAAAATGAAGGACCACACCTAAATTTTATATTTTTAAAGCAAAATATTATAGATTTTTAGACCTAGTGTTTAGATGACTATGGTGCTGGAAATGTGGGTTATGTGTCATGAGAATGTGTCGACATGCATATTATTGTTTTCATGCATTGTGCATCCTGCAGAAAGCCTTTTAATTTTCCACATCATCAGATAAACACGGACTCGCTGCTATTGAATGATAGCTGGAGCTGCCATGTGAATAATGCTGGTAATTTACACACTAGATGACCGATAACACACAAGAATCTTTTGGGTAAAATGCCTCTAAAATAGAAACTTTTAATTAGGCTTTATCAGGAGTTGCGTTTTACAAAATGATAAGACACTTATTCAAATGCAGCTTTTCATGATAATATTTGTGAAAGTGTACTGAATTGTTTTGTTACATAATATATTTTTATGCTTTTGTGTTTTATGCATAAAAAAAAAATCACACACTCGATAGACTGAGCCATTCGTGGATTCGTTTGTAATTTGATGCTTTTCTATTTTGACAGCTATTGTGTGCTAGACGGGGCAGAGTAACAGTATGGACTACATTACCCACAAGGCATCATGCAGTCTGCGCTGGTTTCCCTAAATACAGAAAGAGTCCGACCTGGAGGACCTGTCTGGATGATTAAAGTCTGAGGAGATTCCAGAAGAAAACAGCACCTCAGCAGACACGCAACACCTCATCTGCTCGTCTCCTCAAGTCGATCCATTCCAGGAAACGTGGAAGAAGTACTTTTATTGTCGCCTGACAGAGATTGGATTGTTGTGCAATGTCACTGGCCTTATGACTGTTATTTAAGACTGTTCTCCTCCTAACTCCCTCTCCTCTTTTAGGATATTTTTTGTTTGTCGCTGCGTTGAAGATCTCACCTCTTCTTTAGTATCTCTGGGCATACTGTGGGATGTACTTTGGATATACTGACCTTTGAACCAAAGCGAATTCAATGATTTCCTTCTGTTCAGGATAATAACCCCAAATCTCCAGCACTTTTACAATGAATTTCTTCAGATTCCCAGTCCAGTTGCAGCTGCTGATCAGTACTGTTCTTGGGCCCTGCTTGGGCCTGGAGTTTACAGGGTCGCAAGGCCAGTGGGCACGCTATCTCCGCTGGGACGCCAGCACCAGAAGTGACCTCAGCTTCCAGTTCAAAACAGACGTGTCCACCGCCTTAATCCTGTACTTTGACGATGGTGGCTTCTGCGACTTCCTGCAACTCATGGTGGTCGAAGGGAAGCTCCAGTTGCAGTTCGGCATCGACTGCGCCGAGAGCACAGTAGTATCGGACAAGCGAGTCAATGACAGCAGCTGGCATTCTGCCACCCTGAGCAGGTACAACCTGAGAACTGTGCTGGTTCTGGACGGACTGAGCAAATCGGGCGAGGTGCGGCCACAGAGGCAGTACATGAAGATCGTTAGTGACCTCTTCCTGGGTGGAGTCCCTCAAGATATTCGTATTTCTGTGCTCACTCTCCCGACAGTGAAGGATCTTCCGCCGTTTAAGGGAATTATCAGGGAACTGAAGTACAATAACAAGGAACCTATTCTGCTAAGCAGCCAGAGGGTCCGCATGGACATAGAGGGGATCTGCATGGAGAACCCATGCGAGAATGGAGGAACGTGCTCCGTTGTGGACGGGGAACCGCTTTGTGATTGTTCTAAGACGGAATATGTTGGCCGATTCTGCAACGAAGGTAAAACGGTTTATATTTTACAGCTTGATAAGAGCAAATGCAATATTGACTTTGTACTGTATATGCAATGTAAAATCTTTTCTCAAACGTTTATTGGCACCCATCTAATTATACTCGAAATAGTCAGTCTTAACTGCTGAAATGTGAATAATGTTTCCCAGAATCCTTCATGCTACTGAAGTTTGACTCTAAGGTTCAGGTTAATGGCGTCTCTTAGCTTGTCTACAGAGGTTGATCTGTTTTCTGCATTGGCAGGCATTTTTGTGCTGGGAATGTCTCGATAAGCTTCATAAGACCCTCCTCTATTCCCCCATCGCTTCTTACGGTCAATTTAAAGTGAATGTCATTGAAATGCACTACTAGCAAAACCTGCATTTTTACCTCTGTAAAGCACTAAGCTGTTTGTCTCTGGCAAGCGTTTGTGTGTGTGTGTGTGTGTTAGCGTGCCCGGCTGAGGAGGTGGTGTTAGGATGTTAAAGTGCATTTTTAGATCCCTTAGTTGTTTTTCTGAAGTGGCCATTTTAGTTTCTCTGGGGATTTGAGGAGGCCATTTCACAGCTCTGGGTTTTGTTGTTGCACCTCTTCAACAGAGAATGAATCAGAGACTGGGGATAATTGCCTATTTTAAACATGTCAATTGCAATTCTTTATAGCGTCATTACTGGTTTTCCTAGATAGAAAATTTTATGACCTTGGTTATCGAATGTGCTCATTTATACACTGATCTTCTGATTTGCGCACATTTATTTTGTAAATATAATCATCATAACTAAACTAATTTTGTTATACCACAGAACGCAACTTTTGAGTTCTTCCCCATGAAACATGTTTTAGATCCTGGTAGATGATCCTGATGGTAATGAAAGGTACACCATGATTTCTTTTTTGAATATTTCTGTTTCTTTTGATAATTTTTGCTTTAAAGATATCCTCTTAAATGCTTTTAATTCTAGCAAAAACAATATGGGCTATCTTTACCTGAGAAATAATGATTTTTAATTAGCTAGGAAACAATTACAGAAACTCATGTGTATATTTCCTGTCTTGATTAGGCCTAAACTTTTTTTCCCCTTGTGACTGGAGTGTTTAAGCTGGGTGATTGATCGGTGATCAGTGCTCTGAGCCCTATGAGTTGTTACTCTCATTGTAGACACAACCACTCCTGCGATGCTCTCCTTAATTACACAATTACTGAATGTGATTAAAATGTTAAAGCCAGGATGCTATCTGCGTACTTGGGTATTTAATATAGAAGTGAATGTGTATGCATGTACGGCCTGTTTCAGAGCGCAAGAGAGAGAAAGAGGGATGTGTAGAAGACCGGGCACTAGGGTTAAATTTATTGGTTGTAAAGAGAACAGAGTTTTGGGCTTGATTTACAGCCGTTGTTCCTCTCCATCTTGTTTGGCTGACTGGGTCCTGCAGTCCACTGATAGGGGCTAAAGCCAGACGTAAAAGCAGCTTTGATGGCTTTGAATGCTGGGAATCAGTTCAGCCAATCATAAAAGAATAAATAAACCATTTTTGGAGGCCATTTATACTGGTGCACAGGGGTAGCCTTAACTTAAAGGCTCTGTAAGACTACAGCTGAACTTCCTCTCCTGGCGTCTCTAATCAAAACCAGTATTGTGAAATGACACATTAATGGCTGACATCAGTGTTTGATAACAACATTACGAAAATCCACTGAGCAATCTTAATTCCATCTTAACCTTGTGTCTTCAGGCTTTTGAAACATCTGTACGTGGGTAATAAATATCGGGTCGGAGCCATATGGCAAGCTGGTCTGAAGTGTTAAGCATTAGCCTTGCGTACGTTTGACTGAATCCAATTGCCATAGCAGCGGCAGCAACAATCTGACACTCCTCTCGATAGCCAGATGGCTAAAATGGCCTCGGAACTGTTTTGCGTTGCCGTGGCGTATGTTCCTCGCTCTGTGAAAATTGTGATAGCCACGCCGCTGCATCATTTGCGAAAGCGCGTAATCTTTTGGCGGATTAGAATAATAAACATTTGGCAGCCAAACAAACACTCAGTCTGTCTTCCCATGCGGATGGTCTCTGAATTGGTACGCTGAGGTTTATGTTTAAGCTGGCCACTCTTTACAAATCTCCTCATGTGTTATTTAATGTAAACTAAGCTAATTCAAAAGTGCATTATGAGGATATGTAGATCTTAGAGTTGTTTTTTTAAGGATAAGACTCTCTAAACATTTTCTAGCTATGGTTTGCTTTTTTTGTATATAAGAGAACTGTTCTAAGTAATTGAACTTAACATTTTCACTTTTTGAACAAAAGTGTTCAGAAAATGCAAAAATGTAGTATTATGGTTAATTTAATATTTATTTTAGAAAATTATGCATAAAATGTTGAGAAACAGATTTTATTCAGATGACTCTTTATTGCAGAGATCATTACAATTTGGTGTGAATCCAGATTAAACTAGTAAACTTTTTGCTTTTGAGAAAACAAGGAAAAGATTTACTGATGTGCTACAGCTAAACGTACATTTTTGTTTCGCCGCTGTTTCTGAGAAACTAGGTCATCATAGAAGGCTGACAGTGCATGTAGACATTCATATTCCAACCAGAACTTCAGTACAGGTCATCTCAAGAGCTGAACACATCAATCAAGTCACCATGGCTCTCACATCCTGAGTGTAACTCAGCATTCCCCGCTCTCCAATCACATCCTAATACTTTCCCCACCAGGTTAATGCATCTCATCAGAGGACTTAATGTCCTGTACCAGCCTTTAACAAGCACGGCAGACAGACACACACTTACACATTGGAACGTGTCCCGAAAATGAGTGACCGTGAGAGACAACATATTGCATTTTCAGCCAGTACAGACATCAACACATACAGGACTAAATTAATGTCTAATGTAGCTATAATTACTCTGCACTAAAAGCATTTCATGGAGGCAGACCCCATCAGGTTTTCCTTAATTTCCTGTATTAGCTGCAGTTTGTGTGCACTGGCAACAGATAAATTGGTTTTTCAGCCTGTCAGTGTCTGGTACTAAAAAATCTACAGTAAAATCTTACATTCTTTAGAGTCATATGAAATAATTCATTGGAATAATCTGGATAATCTCAAAGTTGGCTAAATATTAATTAATAAAAATATTTTAAAAAGTATACCTAATAATAGTTATAATGTCTATGTATATTTTAAAATATTTGGTTTATGTCATGTAATATATAATGCCATTCCAATTATTAAAAAAATACTGGAATTAGGAAATACATTACTTCAAAGTGTTATTAATCTAAAGCTGTGTACACTATATATACAAAAAATAGATTTCTGTTTTAATAGTCAAATTAAAAAAAATTATTATAATTTTTTTTACATTTATTTTAAGATAATTTTCTGTTAACAGCTGAAGTTGAACACCATAATATCACCACTGCTAAAAATATCAAAGCTTAAGAATCACTGACCTCACTAATCGAGTAGTTTAGTGGTTCGGTATGTGCTATGTTTAGGCAAAAACTATACTGTCAAATAAAAATAAAGAAAATAAGAAAAAAAAATCTAACTACAAGAAACAGTACAAATAAATAAACCATGAAAAAAGATACAAATAAAATAAACAATGATTTTCATATTTTTTTATGTAGGTCTAACATAAGTTTTCAGGTAGAAATTGAATAAAGTAATGAAGTGTTAAACAGCATTGCATATTTGACTGTATAAATTAAAGATGAATCTTTATTAAAGTTACAAAAGCTATTCAATCAAGAGCAGTGAGTGATTTCTTTGTTGCTGTTTGATTAATATTAAGAAAGTGCTGTCACTTTAAGAGAATGTTTTGTTTTTTTCCGTTAATTTTTCTGGACTCCTTTTTAATGGTTAAATTAAATTGTATTAATCAAAAAACATTTCTAATTAATTAAAATCATGAAACGTAAACAATTTAACATTTAATTTATCAAAAGTTTTACAAAAATTACATGTTTAGGGCCCTATGAAATGTAAATTTTTTCCAACCTTATGTTTTATTGTTACCAAATTATGTGTTTTAACATGACTAATTATTTGAAACCAATTTTAACAGCTTAACATCTGAAGTTGAACACAATAATATCACCACTGCTAAAAATATCAAAGCTTAAGAATCACTGACCTCACTAATCGAGTAGTTGGATGTTCGGATGATCGTAAATCATCCCTATCCGGAACAGATTAGAGAAATCGTAGATTAGCTGTTTTTCATCACACAGAGCATTGCAATGCCCGTTTATCAATGTTGGATGCCCTTTGGTTTGGGAGACGACCAGAGTGCATTAATGAAATGAGTCAGCCCAGTGCTTCAGTGCCAAAGGCGGCCTGTGACGCAGAGAGAGAGAGTGAGTGTGTGTCTACAATGAGAGTAAACGCTACCAGGCTCTGAGTATGGAACAGTGCTTTAGACAAACATCAGCGTCCCATAAATCCACAACCCTCTCTAAAGGGAGCAGGTTCTGTTGCCTGTTTGGATTTATGACCCAGGCGTGGATGTGGGCTTTGGGAGTGTGTAAGACATGGAAGATGAACTAGACCTCTTAGATGTTGGTGTGTCATGTTGTTTCATACACCACAGATCTGATCCCCCCCCCCCTCCTCATATCCTAGGGAGAAGAGGGGGTGGATGGATGGATGGATGCAAGGGGCATTTTAAGGGTTTCTATGTACATGCACAGGGCAGATGTCTGCTCAGTGCATGCTGGCAGGTGTGTCAGAGTTTGCATGATAGTTTTCATGCAAAGATAATGTGAGTGGGCTCTAATGGCTGCAATGTTTCTCTCCTCCTTTTTTTCTTTTTTCCATTGTGTCTTCTTTTCTGCAACACCATCAGAGGCCAACAGCATCCCAGGTGAGTTGATAATGTCCTTAAGGCTGAATTGAAGCTGTCTTTTATAGGTGGTGAAAGCATTAATGATGTAGAGTACACGAGTATTCAAATGTACAGGAACATAAACAGATATTTTCAAATATAACATAATCTCAGAATTATCATAATAAAAAATACATAAAGTTGTGATGAAGCAGAAGTAGGGATAGATATATATAAAAAAAAATGTAAATGAAAGAACTGTTCACAATAAGATCTATAATATGCATTTGGAAAAATTAGTTTAATCACTAAATTAATCATTAAAATCAATATACTTTGCCACATTTATATTAAACAACATACAATGCACAACACTGTAAAAATTATTTTTAAAAGTTGTATTTTTTGCAAGGAAATACCATTTCAGTCTTTCTACATCAAAATTTCACATTTAGTTAAATGTGTTACTTTTTCTTTATATTTCTTTGTAATTACTTGTCTAATTTAGTAGTTTCTGTTTGTAAATAATTTCTCAACCCTCTACATTGTGAGTAAATCACTTGCATATGCGACTAAATCTCACTCTGGGCGACTAAATGATGACTAATATTAGCCAATGGCTAATAAATTCTCCGATTTTATTCGCCAGTGTGTGAGTTGAAGGCTAAGTATAAGTTTAGCACAGATATATTTTCACTTGCCAAACACTCTGACTGAGCGCTTCAGAGTTTCACCCTCCGTCAAGCGATCTGTGCTATTTTTCAGTTCATCTAAATGGATGCGCAGCGCACCTGTATTTGACGTACCGTGAACTCTAGTGTGAAGGCGCACGACTCGCTGTTGCTTTGTCTCACACACACGCAGAGAGATAGAGAGAATTGAAGTGCTACATGTAAACGATATTCTTTGTTGTATTTTCCTGTCAAAAAACAAAAGGTTCCTTTAGAATTCTTT
The DNA here is from genome assembly GCA_018155175.1 of Sinocyclocheilus anophthalmus. NCBI lineage: Eukaryota > Metazoa > Chordata > Actinopteri > Cypriniformes > Cyprinidae > Sinocyclocheilus > Sinocyclocheilus anophthalmus. Next base: position 269,067 of record JADLZN010003113.1, on the reverse strand, counting down.
CGCTTTTAAGAACTGCCGGGTTCTCTGGTAGTAGGCGGAACTAATGCGAGACGGCAATCTCATGATCGTCCCTGTTTTGATTTAAGCAAATCAGTTCGAGGGAACGCTGACAACGTGATTACAGTTCATGAATCCAGCAGCTCATTAATCCTTAGTGCGTTTAATATTGTTATTAGTAGTAGAATTGTTCATTATTGTCTTATCAGTATTTTTGTTAGTTTTTTCCCATTTTTTTTTACTGAAACACTGAATGACCAAAAAAGCACCACCACCAGTCCTAAGTTCAGTTAAAATGGTTATCAAGTTTTAATTCTAATGACTAAAGTTCTATCATTAAATAATACTCGATTATCATATTATAATGCTTGACTGACTAATGTTAAGAGTGTACTTTCAGATATTTAAAAAAAACTGGCATTTACAACACATTTATTAGAAAGGATGGCGAGTAAACAAGAAAATATACTAGCCAATGGCGATTCAATGCCAAGGTGTCCGTAGAGGGTTGTTTCTACACCAACTTTTGACTATAGATGACTATTCATAATGTATTTACATTTTTGTCACTTTACAATAAAAAAATTTAGCTGTCACATTAGATAAAACATCTAAATAAATAAAAATAAACAAGTTAAACCAATAATTTCCATTAAAATGCAAAAGCAGAGACTTTTGTAATTACCACTTTGTGTCAGATTATTAAAACTTTAGATTACACTTTATTGTAAGGTGTTCTTGTTACAGTGTAATTTTGACCCTTGACCACAAAACCGGTCATAAGGGTAATTTTTTTTAAATTAAGATTTATACATAATCTGAAAGCTTAATAATAAGCTTTCCATTGATGTATGGTTTGTTAGGATAGGACAATATTTTGAGATACAACTATTTGAAAATCTGGAATCTGAGGGTGCAAAAAAATCTAAATTTTGAGAAAATCGCATTTAAAGTTGTCCAAATTAAGTTCTTAGCAATGCATATTACTAATCAAAAATTAAGTTTTTATATATTTACAGTAGGAAATTGACAAAATATCTTCATGGAACATGATCTTTACTTAATATCCTATTGATTTTTGGCATAAAAGAAAAATCTATAATTTTGACCCATACAATGTTTTTTTGGCGATTGCTAAAAATATACCCCAGCGACTTAAGACTGGTTTTGTGGTCCAGGGTCACAATTATACATTTAAGTACTGAGTAATATTAATTAACTACATGTATAGTTAGGGTTAGGATTTGGGTTACTTGCATGTAATTATGCATAATTAATTGTTATTATAATAGTAAATACATATAACCTGTGTAACAATGACACCTTAAAATATAAGTGTTAAAAATAAATAAGATGTTCATAAACCTTTTCTTTCTGCAAAGATTTAATGTCATCGTATGGTCTGATACATACCTACAAGATATTCTTTTCTTTGTGTCACTTTCTCTGTTTCTCAAAGGATTTGCACACATGATGATGGCGGATCAAGGTATGCCACACTCCTTCACTGGTATTCACTCTGTTGAGATTGATTATGCATGCTTGAATTGACTGAATTGCTGTGAACCTTGAATGCATAGATGCGAACTGTGCTTTGACTGTTTCTTCATATCTCTCCATGCTTACTTTCTGTGGATACTCTTTATCTCTCTGGTCCTTTTTCATCTCCTTTCTCAAGCCAAGGGCAAAGGTACAGAACCGTTTTCTTCCTCAAGTTGTGCTCTCTTGTGTTTACATCCTTGTTTTTAGTACTTATTTTTCTAATAGCTGTTAACCATGGGTGACTGGATCAAGAGTATAATTAAATGAGAGTTAATTGAAGACAAACACACAAAAGGTATTCTAACTGCAGTCTGAATGGTCTGAACTGTGGCGTCTGTCTCCCTGGTAGTCTTATCCCCAGTAGATATTTGTATCAGCTTCTAAAATGCTTAAACGGCACAGTATGACGCAGTCTCATGAGGGTTTATCTAGCTTGAGACCATGAATTACGCTTTATTTGCCATGCAGTGTTTGTTGTGGTTTTGATCTTGCATGTGAAGTTTTGAGAAATGTTGTGTGTTCAGCCAGGTGCCAGAATGACTTTCTCTGTGTTTTATTTTTTATTTTTTCTGAAAGAAGGAGAGAAAGAAAGAACTGTGATATTTCAGTCTGGCAGTACATGTGTGCTGTCATGTCATTTCATAACTGGCTTCTCTAGGGAGGCTTGTAAGATGGGCCCGATTTAGCCTTGACTTGCTGCTGGGCAGAGCATCCCTGTGGAACGCTGTTGTACCACATGTCATCTTGCCGTCTCACCCGATCCAATATTTCAGCATGTCTCAGAGTGGCCAAATAACTTCATTCTTCAATAGACAAGGCCTGGAATTGGCTTGATTCTTTGCAGGTCCTCAATGCATCCACAAATGTGCAATCGTACACAGTATAGCTGTTTTATTTAAAAGTTCTCAGGTTTTTAGGGTGATTCTCTCAGCTTGGACACTTTTTTCCCCCACAATAGAAATTTTGGTGCATACCTGAGTACATTAAGCTTCTGAGTAGGATTGTTTTGTTGGCGCAGCGTATGTGAAAAATTGCATGCTTTGTTTTTTAGGGATTGATCAGTTCGTAATGGTCAATTCTGAAAGTATAATAAATGCAATTCTTTTTTTCAACTTTTTCAACTTCATTTTTATATATACTGTATATATACAGTGGGTACGGAAAGTATTCAGACCCCCTTAAATTTTTCACTCTTTGTTATATTGCAGCCATTTGCTAAAATCATTTAAGTAAATTTTTTTTCCTCATTAATGTACACACAGCACTCCATATTGACAGAAAAACACAGAATTGTTGACATTTTTGCAGATTTATTAAAAAAGAAAAACTGAAATATCACATGGTCCTAAGTATTCAGACCCTTTGCTGTGACACTCATATATTTAACTCAGGTGCTGTCCATTTCTTCTGATCATCCTTGAGATGGTTCTACACCTTAATTTGAGTCCAGCTGTGTTTGATTATACTGATTGGACTTGATTAGGAAAGCCACACACCTATATAAGACCTTACAGCTCACAGTACATGTCAGAACAAATGAGAATCATGAGGTCAAAGGAACTGCTGAAGAGCTCAGAGACAGAATTGTGCAAGGCACAGATCTGGCCAAGGTTAAAAAAAAATTTCTGCTGCACTTAAGGTCCTAAGAGCACAGTGGCCTCCATAAACCCTAAATGGAGGACATTTGGGACGACCAGAACCCTTCCAAGAGCTGGCCATCCGGCCAAACTGAGCTATCGGGGGAGAAGAGCCTTTGTGAGAGAGGTAAAGAAGAACCCAAAAAAATCACTGTGGCTGAGCTCCAGAGATGAAGTCGGGAGATGGGAGAAAGTTGTAGAAAGTCAACCATCACTGCAGCCTCCACCAGTCGGGGCTTTATGGCAGAGTGGCCAGACGGAAGTCTCTCCTCAGTGCAAGACACATGAAAGCCCGCCTGGAGTTTGCTAAAAAACACCTGAAGGACTGCAAGATGGTGAGAAAAAGATTCTCTGGTCTGATGAGACCAAGATATAACTTTTGGCCTTAATTCTAAGCGGTATGAGAAAACCAGGCACTGCTCATCACCTGTACAATACAGTCCCAACAGCATGGTGGTGGCAGCATCATGCTGTGGGGGTGTTTTTCAGCTGCAGGGACAGGACGACTGGTTGCAATCGAGGGAAAGTTGAATGCGGCCAAGTACAGGGATATATTGGACGAAAACCTTCTCCAGAGTGCTAGGACCTCAGACTGGGCCGAAGGTTTACCTTCAACAAGACAATGACCCTAAGCACACAGCTAAAATAACGAGGAGTGGCTTCACAACAACTCTGTGAATGTTCTTGAATGGCAGCCAGAGCCCTGACTTAAACCCAATTTGAGCATCTCTGGAGAGACCTAAAAAGGCTGTCCACCAACGTTTACCATCCAAACTGACAGAACTGGAGAGGATCCCGTTTTTCACACCTGGATCTGCAAGGAGGAATGGCAGAGGAGCCCCAAATCCAGGTGTGAAAAACTTGTTGCATCTTTCACAAAAAGACTCATGGCTGTATTAGATCAAAAGGGTGCTTCTACTAAATACTGAGCAAAGGGTCTGAATACTTAGGACCCTGTGATATTTCAGTTTTTCTTTTTTAAAAATCTGCAACAAATGTCAACAATTTGTGTTTTTCTGTCAATATGGGGTGATTTGTGTACATTAATGAGGAAAAAAATTACTTAAATGATTTTAGCAAATGGCTGCAATATAACAAGAGTGAAAAATTTAAGGGGTCTGAATAATTTCCGTACCCACTGTATATAAATATAATTAGAGATAGATACAGTACGTTCAGATGGCCTGTCTGCTATAGGATACTCCCCACCCCCCCCCCCCCCCCCCTACCACGAGGGCATTTTTGACACAATTTTTGGGTGCGTGTCCATTATAAACACGTATCCACGATAGTGTTATCCCCCTGTTGTGCGCTTATGGACGCTGCGGGGTTGGCGGGTGGGTATTGACTTGTGCAACCTTTTTACTGTAGTAGTCAATTGGTTATAGGTTGGGTCAACACATTTACCTGTCAGTGAAATGCCCTGACCAGGTTTAGTTCCTTCACAATTCAGCTTTATCTAGGATTAAAGCACGGTTACTTGTTCCTCTGTCGCTGAACTTTAGTTCTTTGTGTGACTGAGATGGTTCCTGCTGTTAATCGAGTAGCTATATGTAACTAGTCATCCAGTGTTTTGCTCGTTGTATGGCATGACCACCCCTCTTTTCTCTTCTTTTTTTTTTTTTCTTGAGTTGAAAAAGGAGCCGTCAAGCCGGACATTTCTGCTCCCATTAGTGACGCTCACGCGGTGTTTGCATAATCACAGATGAAGTCATATGCAGTATTGTGAACGATATTGATTCAATCTGAATGTCTGCTCGGCCTCACCATGACTAGAGTTATTGCTAACACACCTCACACAGGCGTGGAGCGTCACTAATGGGAGTACCAGAAGTTGTCCCGGCACTGTGCGGCTTGCAGTTTTTCACCTCCGCCCTACACCCATCCTCTGACGCTCGTTGATGGCCCGTCTGTCTCAGCCTGCTTCAAGTCCGATTTTTTCCGCACTCAACGATTGTGCCCTGCGCAGTGAACATACCAGTACGCCACGCCTGCCATGATGCACACCACAATTTCATCAAGATGGCGGAGAAAAAATTAACATCTTGTTTTAACCACGGACACAAAAGTTGTACCACAATTCATGCACAGTCATGTCTGAGAGAGAGACACAGTGCATCATCATGTCATGTGTTCTGGGATGCAGTATTTTGCACTTACTTTTAATAGAGTGTGTTGACTGAAATAAGTTTATGAATAAAGTTTTTGTTTTTGGAGAATAATAATATCTCTTATCTGTTGTATTTGAGCAGGACAGGGATGCACTTTGGTGACATATAAAACAAATTCCCAACATTGTGTCTTTTGTGTCTTTCCATCATGTTTGATGTGCTTGCAGATCACAAGCATTTCCTAATTTCACTTCAGAATTTTTTGTTATACTTAATCTTTTGATATATTTTTTATACTGTCATCATTTGTAAAGTACATATATATATATACATTTACTTTCCTTTACCTTTACCAAATTTACCTGTATTTACTTTGTTTTCATATTTGGCGACTTTTGTGAAAAATTGAGACTTTTGAGGGTGGTTCTAGAGATTTTCTGAGGGAGGGGTTTGGCAACACTGGGGGAAACACTGACTTCAGAGAAAGCTTAATATTTGCGTGCATTCTGAGGCATGGGTTTGCTTGCTTCAGATGTTTAAATGATTTAAACAGCCATTCAGATTTGTGTATTTGCTATGATGTTCATCACAGTGCCAAATACTTAAATATTTATACTTAATAGGCTATTTATTTTCAAACTTTTTACATTTGAATCTGGACTACAACATGCCCTAGATATTGTTTGAAAGTGTTTTGATTCTTTATTGTCCGGTCACACTTTACATTAGGGCTTCATAAGTTAACATTAGTTAATTCATTAGTTAACCTAAACTGCCAATGGAAAAATTCTTCCAAACATCCATTAATCTTAGGTAATTACAATATTAAAACAGGTGTTAAAGAAAGTTGCAAATGTGTTATTTAATGAGCTAACATGAACTAAGACTTGTATATTTTAAACAAAGATTAATAACTTCTGTAGCAAATGTAGCTATTGCTCATTGTGAATGTTAATGCATTAACTAAGGTTAACTAATGAGGTCTTATTGTAAAGTGATAGCTATTGGTCTTTATAGTTCTTTTGCACTTTAATCTGTGTAAAACTTTTAACTTTATACATTTTTTATGTATTGCTTTATTGTATTTAAATGGTCAGTTATTTTTGTTATAAGAAAAAAGTTATTAAACTTGTTATACTGTATTATGACAGCACTTCTTTTTAAACTAAATTTCAATATCGTGATAATACCGTATACCGTGATAAAAGCATTAGCAATTAATCACAACATGAAAATTTGATACCGGCATATCCCTAACCCAAAGTCATTGGACATTAGGACTAAAATAAATCCAGGCATATGCTGCAATTCCACTTGCCAACCTAGTTTCTTTCCTCAACCCTATTTAAGTGCTAAGTCAGAGCCCAGTCAGCGAGAACCTGGCAGACCGACAATACCATATAGCCAGTCAGATGCATTAGCACGTATTTGCCTGCGTTGCATTAAAAGCGTTTGTATTGTAGTGCTGTCTCCAACACTGTCTGTCTCTCCCGCTACCGCCCTGCGTTAAATCCCTCTGCTAGACGGAGGGACATTATTACAAATCAGCCTGGCTGTACGCCCAAGTTAAGATGACAAGGGCTTCCATTTAGGAGCCCATTTGCATCTCTGCCATGCTGAGCGATTCTACAAAATGTTTAATTTATCTGCATTTGTTTCTATCGCTGCATCTTTTCCTTTCACCTGTCATCACAGCTCGAGTTTGTACAGCACGTAAATCTCTAATTTTTTAACCTTTCCTTTAGAAACCTCTTGCAGTTAAACCTTAGGAAGGTTCCTAATTGTTGTGCTTTGTAATATTTGACAGTGTTGTGTCTGCAGGATCATAAAGGGATCTAAGTTTTTGGGTAGCCCAGTGCTTCTCGCTCATGTCAGTGTATCTCACGGCTCTCGGATGCCATTCCTCTGCACCTGTCTGAAGTCAATCATATCAGTCCTCTCTGGCACAGGCATATCTCAGCAAACAACAGAAAGTCACAGGACAATGATAAAGAAGGGTCTCTCAGGACTTCCTGTCTCTCATTGTTTTTGATTCTGTCCTCTTTCCTTCCATCTGTTAGTTTATCTGGGATGCAACTTTCTTTTGAGTTTCCCAGAGAAACCTTTTGGTGCTCAGAGGTTGTGCTTTCATAACTTAGGAGACATAACAGAGTTCACATTTGTTTTTCTTTGAAGTATCAGCTTTGTCTAGGATGTTTTTTTGTTGAAATAACTATGTTTCTTCTTAGTTTTTTCTAATCAGTTTTGTATATTAGGGTTGAGTGTTACATCTAATGTTGCTAAATTAATGTTTATTGCATTATTTCAGTTTCATGTGGGTTACCATGATGGTATTTAGTGTTTGTGTGAATGAAACTGTGAACCTTCTATATATGTTATTATTTAGAAGCTACTTGTGATGGGCTTTTGTTCATCATGTGACTTTCTCATCACCTCCTGCATTTGGTGGTTATCAGTGTATTACAAAGGTACAAAACAGATGTCAGTGCTTCAATAGGTTGGTGTATAATAACATTTTATCAGTTAATGAAATTACGGGATTTGACTGTAAATTTAAGTTAAAACCGTAAAACCTAAAACGTTGCTACCGTATTTTTTACGGTAAAATTCCGGTATCCACAGCTGCCGGTTTTTTACCGTAAATTTTACGGATTTTTTTTTACAGTGTAGGGTTTTTTGTTTTCAGGAGAAAAATCTAAAAAACAGACTGTACATAGTAAAAATTGTGTAGGATTTACTTTAAAACAATTTGCTATTAAATTTAGCAAAATTACTGAAACAGATAGCTAGACTGAAATAGTACTTTCTTGTAAAACGGGCTCTGATCATCTTTGTTTTATTTACAATTTAGAAAAATAATTTTTTACAGTGTAGCAGAAATCCCCATTTGTTCTCTATTGAGCAACAATTATGATCATTTGTGATTTTACTTCCTTGGTCATGCTTTTGTGTCTTTGCTTTGTCTGAGCTGTAGTAGAGGTGTTCATTAGCAAGTAAATGGAGATTCTTAGTAGGGGTGCTTCGATCAGGATTTTTGAGGCCGATCACAGGAAGCAGTATCTGCCGATACTATCACTGATACCGATCTTTTTAAAGCCTTCTTTTTATCATGTAGAATTATTTATAGTGATGATCCAATCAAGATTTTTAGACATTTATTCAGGGCCTGAATTTCATTTTTGAAAATGAATTCCCCTCTTAGGTGACTCTTGTGAGAGGGGATTTTTTAATTTGAGGGGTGCAGGGGGGCACTTTTTAGACATTTTTCAAAAATATGTATTTCTCACCTAAGTGTTTGATCATGCACTGTATTTTTGTTTTTACAATAGTTTTATTGTTGCACAATTGCTTGCACTGCACAAGCCTGATTTTGTGAGCTGTATGTGAGACAGCCTTTTACACCAGGTTCACACATACTCCGTTTGCAGTGCGTATGCAGTCCATGTGCAGTACAGAAGCGGTGCAGAAGCAGCACGGACTCTCATTGTGCTTTCACACAGGAGTCTGCAACTGATCCGTGGCTGTTTACTACAAACACAACATTTATCCATTTTGATTTCAAATCCAAACATTGTTACTTAAAATGCTTTTGCAGCATTGTGATTATTTTATTTACCCAGCACAGTATAATACAATCTTTCATAGATGTGTTTAAATGCAATAAATATAAGAAACACATTATTCAATGCTTTTTACTTTTGCATTTACTTCTAGATTTATATAATAAGTTGCTCAAGCAAGTGGCAAAACAAAACTACTTTTCTTATGTTATCACAAACATTCAAAATTAAAACTTACCATTGACAGAAAAAGTCAGCTCTACTGCCTTTTCTTTTGAATTTAAATCTTTATACAAGCAATCCTGCGGGTTATAAGAAATTGTTTTCATACCTCACACGAATGCATCTACCCTCTTATTTTATTGACTGTTCTAAAAGTGCTCTTTTCCTTTAAACCTAGCCAAAAAGCCATAGCCTATGTGTTGATTGTGAAACAGACTAGACTTCAATTATATGCATTTATGACGTAATTACTACATTTTCGTGTCAATCCATGTTCATATTTACCTCAAACAATGCGCTGTTACTTTAATTCAGCGCGAGCAGAATTATTTTTTTTGTCATAATAGCTCTGATGCAATGTAGTATCTCTCACCTGTTCCTCTTTGTCATCTTAAATCATTTGCAAACAATATTCATTTTAGTGAATTAAATCAGTGCAAGTCTGCAAATATTGTCTGCTTCGCACAGCAGTTAGATTGGTTACTGTGGCTCTGGTTCAGACCACCCGGAGATTTCGTAAGGCATTCCGCAAGTGTGCGAGTCTTTGATAGATATTAGTTGGTACAGGAGGCAGTAAATGAGTTGACCTTTTCGGACGGCAGTGGAGAGTCTGAGCTTTGTTACAGGACAGAGGGGAGTAGAAACACTGCAGCTCACGCTATGCTGATGAACTCACATGCAAGGTAATGAATTGCAGTGCCATTATGCAAGTACTATGCTAATTATCTAATCAGATTTGATTCCATTAAGGATGTACCCAGCTTCCTAACCTTCGGAAGGCAGGGACTGATCAGCTCACTCTTTCTAAATTTTTCTTTTCTTTTCTTTTCTTTTCTTTTCTTTTCTTTTCCAGACATTTTCTTATTTTTTCAGACTTCTTTTATGTTCTTTTACATATATTTTTCAAACTGAACTGAACCTTTCCTTTCCTTTCCTTTTCAAACCAAACCAAACTAACGTCTCTGACTGCTTAAAAGTTTAAAAATTTGAAAAGAAGAGTCCTGTTATGATTTTTCATATTTACACCTTATTTGCTGCAGTACAAAAGGCTTTGCCACCCTCTGAGTGGGGTGTTTTTATGGCACAGAACAGCGTTAGTTCTCTGTTACCACTAGGCATGGGACGATAATCGGTTCCAAGGTATACCGCGGTTTGGAATAGTCACGGTTTCAAAACCACTAAAATATTCCGTTATACTGTTCCTGCGGTATGCACTGTTTTTCAAGTCTCCTCAAAGACTGAAAGTGCAGGGCTCCCTCAGTTGTGTGCAGCGAAGAGCGTAGTGAGTCACACGACCCCTCCCCCTCCCCCTCCGGTATGTGCACACATCCTCGTACCTCACCGCTCCAAACTATAGCTCCAAACTTAATCCGGGAAAGGTGAACATTCCTGCATCATAACTTGGACTGAAAGATAAATGTGTAGAAAGCGAACATGTCTCCAAAAACCTTGTTGAGCTGCAGGTTTATGCATGCATTTTTTATACATTTTTTATTTGATTTTTTACAGAAATTGTTTCTTTTTCGTTTCAGTTATAGGATTTTTTTTTTACAGAAAAAATAATTTATTTATGTTATGATGGATTGTTGACGCGCCGGTTGAGGGGGCTCACTTAAGTGATGCATTTAATTGGAAAACTTATTAATTTATTCTAATTATTTAGCCTGACATGTTTACTGTTCCAAAATGTTCTATATGTTTCTTAAAAATAAAATTTGTCAGTTTTTACCCAGACATTTAAAAATAACATATTTTAGAGCTGTAATCGCAATACCGTGATACCGTGGAACCGTGATTTTTTTTTGATCTAAGGTTATCATACCGTCAGAATCTCATACCGGCCCATGCCTAGTTACCACACATCTAAAGGCAGGTCTTCCTGACAGTGAGGTGACACATGGTGTGTGTGAGAGCCAGATAATGAAATCTTTATCACATGTTTGGGCCTGTAATTCCATTTGCTCTACTAATCCCTCGGTCACTCTGTCTCTCTGTCACTCAGTGAACAAACCTGTCTAACCAGAATTACCCTTGCATTCATCTACAGTTTACTCTCTTTTTAATGGCACAAATGTAATGAGCCCAAATAAGCCTTCTTTTAAAATAGAGCCTGATTACTTTCTTAATTTAAGTAGGTTACAAATGTTGTCTCTAAGCAAATACAGAATGTGTTTTTGGAGGAGATATGAAGCATGAGTCTCCTGTTCGGTAAGAATATGTTAGGAAACACGCTGGTCTGATGTTACTTGCAGAGTCGGGTTTCATGTTGTCCGTAATTTTATATAGTTTTTTTTTTTTAAATGTCATGCACTGAAGACTCCTCGGGCCTCATCAGTGCAGGAAGAGCTCTTAGGAAAGCCTGATTGAGCCACCTTGCCGGCTGTCTGCTGATCAGAGTGCGATGGCCTCTCTTCTGTAATCAGGACCAGCCACACAGGGCATCCTTTATCAAAATAGCCCCATCACCAACCCCCTCTATGATCTCCCCCCTCTACATACGCTGTAACCGAGACAACAGAACTCCTCACCGTCCCCCTCCCCACGGCCCTCTATTTCCAAATCCCAAAGGCTCTTTTCAGCGTAACACTGAAAAGAACATCAATCACACCCAATACGCACACATGTACACACACAAAAAAAAAAATGAAGCCTTATTCTGCCACCCCCCGGTCCACCCATCTGAATGCAGTTATGCCCATAATTGCCTCCAATTTCCCTGAGTCACACCTGACATATTAAGCTACTGTACACAACGATTTCCTTTCTGGTCCCCAGAGGGAACAAGTGCCATTTGATTATGGCTAAATGTGATTATTGTCCTCCCGTCCAACTGGCTTGTGGCGGTCTTTTGTCCCTGACAAAACAAAAGAACAAGGCGACCACTCTGATAGTGACCGACCAGCCCGGATGTTGCCCGGTGAACAAAAAACGGTTAATTATTTGTAGAAATAGGCATTCATGTATACAATGGAATGGAACAAAAGGAAAGAGATCAGATTGCATGGACAACTGTTTTTGCAGAAATGGGTTTTTTTACATGTCTTGTAAAAACAAGTGCTAAATGTATATTATATTTTTTATCATTTTGTTATAATTATATAATCATTTTTTAATAATAATAAGAGTAATTTATTATTATTACAAAAGGTTTCATTATTACTTATTCTTTTGAAATGAACAAAAAGAAGGAAATGCTGTGCAGACATTGTATAGCTTATAGCTGAAGTTTGCTTGCATGTCTGTATGTATACTGACTGATGAATGCAAGATATTTTTGGCCAGTCTCATCAGACATGCAGAAGTAGGAGGCACAATTGGAAAAAAAGGACTGCTTATTTAAAACCACTTCAATTAGTAAGATTTAACCTCTCTGTTCTGGTGAGAGGAGGGTTTAGAGCAAATGGTGGTCTGCACATACAGAATTTGAAAGTATAACTCAAGTGAATGGAGTGTTTAGGGTGGTATCTCCTTTAAGATATTACCTCTCATTCTTTTTTTGAGACATCTCAATTACTTGGTTACATCTTTTTGGAAATGTTCTGCTTCTGACAGTAATAAGATTTTTTTTTTCACATTCAGAGTGAATAGCATTGGTCTGTTATTTGTCATTTGAAAATGTCATGTTTCAGTAATGGAAATTGATTCAGAAATGACACAACTTGTCTTTATGACACTGACAAAAATAAGACTGGACCAGACCTAATGGAGTTCTCCAGTTTTTATAATGCAAAACTATGGAGAGATAACCTTATTTACTTTACACATAAGCTTATACATGTTTTCAGCATTTTTTTTGTCAAAAATTGTACATGGAATTAAATGCATGCATTTTGATTAAATATTAAACGTTCTAAATGTTTTTCTAAATGTTTGCAAGGCAAAAAAAAGGCTTACGTAGGCCAGAGACAATTTTATACATGCATTTTTGGTGATTTCGCCATTGTAAGGGTCAAGGCAATATTTCTTTTTAAATAACCATGATAAAGCGTGTTTTTTTGTGGTAATGAGAGTATATATACGAGTCACCGAGTGTAGATGTCTGGTTTTGCACAGAGGTCATACAGTGCCAAGCAGTAATTGCGTTGTTAGAAGTGGGCAGATGTCAACATCTGGTGTCCAGCAATGCACCTATTGATCCTCATTACTTTGTGTACTTGGAGACAGCAAAGGGTTTTCATTCCCACAATCACTCTTTAATTGTGACAAGCATGAAACGAGCATATTTAGCACTATTAACCATCATTGATTGAGAGTTATTTGAGACCAGACTTGTTTGTGCAGGCTTGCAGTAGTCTTGTGAAAATGCTGGACACAGTAATCATCTTTACTGTTTATTTAGAGGATTACTGATATAAATATGGACTATAGCTAATAGGAAGGATACTATTAAAGGAATAGTTCACCCAGAAATGAAAATTTGCTGAATGTTTACCCACTCTCAGGCCATCCAAGATGTAGATGAGTTTGTTTCTTCATTAAAAGAGATTTGGAGAAATTTAGCATTACATCACCTGCTCACCAATGGATCCTCTGCAGTTAATGGGTGCCATCAAAATGAGAATCCAAACAGCTGATAAAAACATCACAATAATAACCCACATCACTCCAGTCCATCAGTTTTTCTTGCTGAGCAAAACTTTTCTCTATTGGGCGGACATTTCGGCCACCTGAGCAAAAACATTCTTTATACCAGACCTGTACAGCGCGCACACAAAAAAGTGTGTAACTTTTAACTTTAATGTGCTATTTGTATTTAATTTGACCCATGACTAAATGATGTACATTTTAGGTTACCTGAGAAAATAAAAAAAAAATAAAAAAATTTTAACACTGCCATTCAAAAGTTTGAGATCAATGATTTGTATTAAAGACGTTTTCTTATGCTCATCATGGCTGTATTTATTTGATAAAAAATACAGAAAAAATATTTAATCTTGTGAAATATTATTGCAATTTAAAATAAAAAATTCTATTTTAATATACTTTAAAATATAATTTATTCCTATGATGCAAAGCAATTTTCAGCATCATTACTCCAGTCTTCAGTGTCACATGATCCTTCAGAAATCATTCTAATATGCTGATTTATTATCAATGTTGGAAACCGTTGTGCTGCTTAATATTGTTTTGGACCTGTGATATTTTTCAGGATTTCTTGATAAAAGAAAAGTTAAAAAGAAACAGTGTTTATTCAAATAGAACATTTTGTGTTACACTCTACACTATATTGATGACTATTTAATTTTTTTCTGTTTTTTAAGAAAATAATTACTTTTCTTCAGCAAGAATGTGTTAAATGGATAAAAAGACTAGAAAAGATTTCTATTTTGAATAAATGCTGTTCTTTTTAACTTTTTATTAATCAAAGAATCAAAGAAAAAAGTATCACAGTTTTAAAAAAATAATAATAATTAAGCAGCACAACTGTTTTAAATATTGATAATAATAAATCAGCATATTAGAATGATTTCTGAAGGATCATATGACACTGAAGACTGGAGTAATAATGCTGAAAATTCAGCTTTGCTTCACTTGAATAAATTATATTGTAAAGTATATTAAAATAGGAAACCAATATTAGAAATTGCAATAATGTTTCACAATATTACTGTTTTTTTTCTCTCTGTATTTTCGATCAAATAAATACATCCTTGATGAGCATAAGAGACTCCATTTAAAAAACAGGAATATTTATTAGGTTATTATATAGGCCTAACATAATATAATATCAAAACAAACTGAAGCACATAAACTTATAGAATAGAATAGAAAACAAACTGAAGCATTTGAACTGAGATCTGTAAGTTAAATATATATAAAAAAACGTGAACGTGAATTCTTCTATAGCTATCTAAATATCCCTATAAAGTAGGGATGGCTGACGCAAAACTGATGTTTCGACACGGTGTCAAGATCCCGACACGCAGATGTTTCGAAACACTGCTCCGAAGTGTGATTCGAAACACCCATGTCACGTGACTAAGGCAAATCAAAGCATCGGGCCGTTTCACAAGTGTTTCGAGACCCGAATCTGCTTTTGATCGACAAGGTCGGGAACAAACCACACAATTGCATATCTGTCTTAACCTAACTCCCGCAAAGTATAAAAGTGGAGTTAATGCAGCAGAACAATTCATATATTTGAATAAAAATCTTTATACGTAAAAAAAAAATGGCAGACGTTGTGGCTTGATGTCTTTTAGTAATGTAAATTTTTTTCATGATCAAAATAACTCACAAAGAGTTCATTAAGTTGTCAGAGAGGTGTTACAACATATTACAAGAACAGAACAATAAAAACACACCTTTTAAATATTTATTATAATTGTATACATGCTTCACCTGGATTCAAACCTAAGGTTGACAAGCGTATAACACGCTAGCAAGCACATAATAATCCCCAACCCACATAGTGAAATGACAATTGATGTTATAATTCGTAAATTCGCTTAACTGATTAGCTGTCGATGCTGTTTCAGAGCAATACTTGAAAAGGACCACTAGATGTCACCGTAGAGACGGGTGTCGAATTGTTTCGAAGCGTCGGCACATTTCTCGCTGCGTTCAGTGTTTCCGCATGAGATTTGTTACTGTTCTGTACCCATCATCCGCTATTTCCACTACTTAATCAAGCCACTCTTCTTTAAAATATGATGATGTTTTATTTTACATGTCATTGCGTTTGCATTGGCTCTCGATTTGAACGGTTTCGTCCGCAACCATTAAAATATTCAGTTTCTACAGCGACTCATTTGGCGCACATCATTCACTTTCTATGAAACCTGTAAACCGCATTCACCGGTTCTAACTCTATAGCAATATCAACTCTATAGCAGTTTACCTGAGCATTGCAATTCATTCACTTTCGCAAATGGCTTTCTCAACTCGTTTATGCATGTGCGCGGCACATTATTTCTTCTGCGCGGCCGCGTGCACAGCTTAGAGGGAACATTGCTCTAGTCCATCATTTAATGTCTTTTGAAGTGAAAAACTGCATATTTGTAAGAAACAAATCAATCATTATGGTGTTTTAACTTTAATCTGTTGCTTCTGGGCAAAATAAAACAAACAAAATCAGCTGTTTGGACTCTCATTCTGATGGCACCCATTCACTGCAGAGGATCCACTGGTAAGCAAGTGATGCAATGCTAAATTTCTCCTGTGATAAATATCTGTTGTGATAACGACACAACTATTACATCTTAAAGGCCTGGAGGAGAGTAAATGTTAATTTTGAAATTTTGTTTTTCTCGAACCGTTTCTTAATTTAGATTTTAGAAGTTGTTTCTAGTAGTTTGGTTTTCATCTCTATTTAGGGATGCAAAGTTTTCTTAGAACAGATAAAAAAAGACAAAAAGATAGCTCTTTTCCAAAACATAGTGAGCTGCATATGGAGGAACTAGTTAAGCAAAATGGTGCCTCAAGCCTGTACCTCATTTTGGCCAAATTTGAAGACACCATTGAAGGTTTTGGAACAGATTCATCACGTTAATTGAGATAGTTGGTAACGTTTCCAATGTTTTTAATATTATGGTTCAGTAAAATTTGTGTATTAGGGTGACGGATTTAGACAGTGTTTAAAGCTCAGAAGTTAGCTAAATATACCAAATCCTCAGTTTGACATGGGAACATATTTGGAATATTTCTGTTTTTGTTGTTGTAAAGGTCTATGAGTCATATATATATATTATATATATAATATATATATATATATATATATATATACAGAACAACAGACGTATGTTTGTCCTCATTTAGATGCTACGTAAGTGCGTGTAGATATAATTTATAATAATTAATAATAATTTATGCATTTAGCAGAAGCATTTATCCAAAGCAATTTACAGTGCATTCAGGCTATACATTTTTTACCAGTATGTGTGTTCTCTGGGAATCGAACCCACGACCTTTTGCACTGCTAACGCAATGGTCTACCACTGAGCCACAGGAACGGTATTGTGTGATATGTGTGAGACAACCTACACCTGCTAGTAATCGATACCCCTCTCAAGCGGAACCTGGCTGCCATGGTAACCCCTCTAGAGCTGTTTGTTTGGGATGCTGTGTTAGCATGGTGCCTGGGCTGGTTTTCACTGATCTTGGCTAAATCTAACCAAAGCGGACACTTTGGTGCATAATTGTGCATCAACGGAAATCTTAGAGTTGCTCACGCAGCTCCTAACGCTAATTTTCTTTCCTGTTATAATCCACATGCGGGATTAAACCGTGCGCCACAGTACTGACTCACACTTTCATAATATCAACCTTCGTAATGAAGACTTACATGTAGGCATTTCTCACAATGTGTGGACATGCTTAAGGGCTGAGAAAAGCTTTGAGAATTATGCTGCATTCCGTTAAATGTCAAACGTCCTACTTGTGAAAGTGCCACTTGATGTCGGACTTGGATACGGGTTTGGTTTTCTCATTCATACATTATCTGTATCATTTAGAAAATATAAAGTGAGAGATTACAGACAAAAAAAGTGTTTTCTTAAAATGTCTTTTTCTAAAAAAAAAAATGAAATGGCACATACTACTTTCTACATAATAAAACACTTGATTATGATGCTGGAGGAATCTCTGGGTGGATGGCAGATTCTGACCCACTTTTTACCCGAGCCTGGCTAACCTGCCGTGTGTGTGTGTGTATGTGCTGAGCACCATGGAATTGTGTGCGTTGTGAATAGGCACTGAGATATGCCTGGGGCAAAAGGGCCAGGAGGACAGCAGGTAAGCCCTGGGCTGGGATTGAGATCTGTTAAGTGTATAACACACACACACACACACACACACACAAACAAAAACAAACACTGAGAACCCCATGCTCAACAGCAAGTTGTACAGTTACTAAAAAAAGCAGAGAATTAGGCTTGTTTTGTGTACCTGCACAGGTTTTAATCTTTGATTTTAAATTGGACAAGGGATGCACAATACTTTACTGGTTAATATATTTTTATATGGCTAATATTTAACATATAATATAATATACACTGTACAAAAGATTTTTCAAAGCTGTAAAAAAAAATACTGGAGAACATTTTACAAGAAATATAACAAAATAGTTTACGTATTTCAATGTTATTCACCATTTCTTTGTATTTGTTTGTTACATTTACTAGCAGTTTCTGAGTGAAAATAGTTTTATATTTATTGAACAAATACATTACTATTAGATTATTATGATATTATTATATTTATACAAAAAAACATTACTATTATTATTATATTAAATTCATGCAGGTTTGGAACAACTTTTGGAACAAGCAAGTGATGACAAATTAATTTTTTTTGGTGAACTATACCTTTAAATGAGAATTTGTTTTCATGGTTGAATTATAATATTGTGGTTTTCCTGTAGCCTTTAAAATGATTGATTTTAGTTTAGTTTTTTTGCTGATCTGACCACTAAACATTTTAATCACACTTTCTCTCCTTAAGTTAATGCCTGGCATCACTGTAATTGTGTGTTTTTGAGACAGTATCCTGTCCTTGTTGTGCACACTCTGACCTGTGCTTTTGGTTAAACGCTGCACATCTATTCTTTCCTACTCTTCTCTTTCCTAGAACACACGCACACCGAAAGTAACCGGTGTCTGTGTCGTGCCCGTGTTTGGTGTGAGTAACCCCCCTCAGTGCTTTGGAAGCCTGAGATAGTCACCTGATCTGGCCTTGCTGTGAAAGGATAGAGTTTGTGACCTCAAGCCAGTTGAGATGCCCTGCCAACAAGAGCCAGGCAAAACAATGATGAAGAATGATTGTCTGTTTCAAAGCAAGCAATATTTCATCTGAGGGCAATTGCTGTGTCCCTAAGTGCTCAATTCAGAACTTAAATGTTTTATATCGTAAGTCACTGTAAGATCAAGTTGTCTTCTGCTGATGTTTCACAAGACATTTGGTACATTTTCGTCCAAATATGTCAATGGAAGCTGAAGGCAAGGGAAAAAAATCGAATGCTGTTCCTTTAATAATGTTATGATATAATCAGTAGTTTCCGTGAATCAGTTAAGAAATCCCATTGGCCCAAAAGACAGTTTTACCTCAGGCAAAGTCAATAGCAGAGGGCAGAACGTAATTTATCTGGTGCACACATCTGTTGTGTTTAGAAAACATAGGGGCCAGACACCAGGAGATCTACTTTAGAATACTGATGAACAGTCTGTAAGCCTCAGTTATTAAAAGCCTGCTTTTCATCTATCTTAACAGAAAGACTGTTGTCTGTTTTAATATATTTTAAATTAAAATGTAATTTAATTGATTCCTGTGATGGCAGAGCTTATTTGGTGTTTAAAGGCCCGGGTATACTTTACATTCTGTGTTCCATTCCGTCTCGCGCACAGCCTCGTCCGCACAGCTTTCAAAGTATACTCAACCGCAGATGAGCATGGACAGATGAGCTTGACACAAATGCGCAGTACCACTTACTGTCTCAACATTCACCTTGTGCATGCGCTGTTGTACGTGCACCGTATACGGAAGGCCGAAGTATACTTTGGCCTTTTTTAACACACACTCACACACACACACACACACACACACACATGCATACATACATACATACATACATACATACATACACACACACACACACACACACAGGTTTGTTTTGTGTGGGGACATCCCATAGGCGCAATGGTTTTTATACTGTACAGACCGTATATTCTATTGCCCTACACCAATCCTACCCCTAAACCTATCCCTTACAGGAGACTTTGTGCTATTTAAGATTTTCAATACACTCCATTCTGTGATTTATAAACGTTTTGAAAAGTGGAGACATGGGGTAATGTCCTGAAAAGCCACCTTCTCCTTATAATACCTATGTCATACCAATGTCATTATACAAATTTATGGCATCATTTGCACAAAACGCGCACAAAAACATAGGGCTGGGTATCGTTCAAAATTTTTTCGATATCGATACCTTGACTTCGATACAGGTTCCTGAATGATACTTTTTTCGATACCAATTTTATGAAATCAATTTTACAAGATTACATTATCTAAAAAAAAAAAACTTTGGTTTTATTTTTCAGCTTGTTGATGTTTATACAAACTCAAAGACTCATCTCCTGAGCCACTGCACAAAGGAACAAAATGTAACCAACACAATAAATCAGTGCAAAATAGTTTTAATAAAGCTCAAATAGTCTTCAGTTTACACATCTGTTAGGCTACATTTACACTAGTTAGTGTTCGTTTTAAAACACATAGCTCAGACAGAATCATGATTTCTAATTATTTTCCACTGATTTACTGATGAGCGTTAGCAGTTACAGCGAGTATGCTTGGTTCTCCTTCCATGATCGCTGCTCTGAATCGGGGGGGGGGGGGAGTAATACATATTTAATTTCAGCAACATTACATAGCCAAAACACACATTAGATGGCAGGTCCGGATTTACCTATTTTCGTGACGTAGAAAAAACACATTTTTGGGCCCCCTTCCCTATTAATATAATAGACCTAATATTACCACCCAAGCAAACAAAAATATTTCTTAATCAGTGGAAACCGATACAGTGTTTTCTATCGGAATAAACGCTTGCGTTCAGTCAATAAAAATCGAAAAGTTCTTAATTTGTTTGAGAACTGAGAAAAAATTAATAGGCGCAGCGATGTGATGACATAACCACTGAGTGCAGTATTTCTCTAATAATTTTAACGGCCTGGAGTCCCAACCACACATCAAGACATTGTTCAGATCATTTGTTTCAAGACATTTGACATGTTTCCGTCCTGAGATCTCGTGTGGGTTGAACTAATTTTTACGCACCTCATCCCAAACCTTCCGTTGCAAATTCCAAAACGTCATTTTAGAGCTGATAACAGAGGCTTGAGCCATTGATATGCAGGCTTACGCAGTTATTAATGCAGTCTAACGCGGTTATTAGAGAGTGAGAGATTAAGTGCGTCTATGCGTCTCTCAGCAGCAGCGTCTACTAATAGCGAATCTTTAAGTTAAACTCCTTCATGAACCTCGCTACTGAGAAATGTCATGTAGCTTTTCAGCTGCGAAACTATTTTACTGATAAACCCACGGTGCAGCGCTGACAAGAAGTTTCTGTTCGCGTCTCCACGTGTCTGCACTGTGTGTGCGTCTGTGAGAGAGAAAGAAAGCATCGATTTGCGGGTGTTAGCCTACATAAAAAAAAGGTGAAGACAGGGAATTAGTTTGTCATTTTTACCTATGTTGGTTCATTATTTGCTCAATGTCTGCGCATGCGTAAATCGGCCTGTAGGACGGCAATCGGAGTTAGTACAAAAACATTCGATGGTGCGTAAAGTGAGTTTGAGTAAAAAGCGGAGGAATATAATTCTTATTATTGCTTATGTAGCATGATGCTACAGTTTGCTGAATGGTCACAAACATGCGCTTTCGGTCGTGTAACGGTTAGTCTGAATGCCATGGAACATCTCACATTGATCGGAAATCCACGCAGTCCCACGTACTCTATAATGGTTGGTATTACAGTACCATGAGAGCTAAAGAGAGCAGTCTGCTCCGTGTGCTTTCGAATCGTTCTCGCGGATGATTGATCTGCGCCGCGCCTCTAGTCGAACACATCAGCTAGTGCTGCAGGCTTATTGGCTTACTGACGCTGATGAGATTAACCCCTTAGGTATCGAAATTTGGTACCGAACGACAAGACATTTTTCGATACTCGATGGTATCGAGGCAATTCGGTCGGTGCCTAAAAAGTATCGAACTCGAGACCCAGTTCTCACACACACACCCCCACACCCACACCACACACACTATATAATAAAATAAATAAATAAAGACAGGGCTCGCAAAATTTCTAAATCCCAGGTAGCACTTCGGGCAGGCATTCTTCAGATATTGTATTTTTTCTTCAAGTCAAGAGAGTAGGAGTGCAACAGATCACAAATCTCACAGTTCGGATTATATTACATTATCAAATCACATTTTGAGTCACAGATCAAATAATTTTTCAGATGAGCAAAAAAAATATGGTTCTTTATTATTTAAGTAGCACTTATTATTTAAATAACAATTTACTACTTCAATACCACAGCAAAAACTAGTAGCATATAGGAATGTAACGATTCACTCAACTCAACTCACGATTCGATTCACGATACTGATTTCACAATTCAATTTTCTCACAATTTCTTAACAAAATTAGATTTAAGACAAATTATAAAAAGGTGTCCTTTTATTATTTCTCAGACCAAAAGGCTGCACATTACTTTGTGAAATTGAAATATGTCAAATAATAAAACTAACTTAATTTAAAACAAATCCCAAATCAAATAAATAAATAATACAAATAAAATACATTTCTCCAACAAAGATGCTGCATACATGTTATTTAGATTGTAAAATTGTGAAATTTGAAATAAAAACAAAATTCTTACTATAACTTTGTGATACTGCATAAAAAATCTGAACGAAACAAAAACAGCAGACGGGCTGAATGAGACGCAAATGTCACTCTCTGACAGCAGGTGGCGTTTAAACAGCAGGTATTTATTGGCTGCTGCCCCTTTAAGACCGAATGCACGGATCCAATATAATGATGCACTATAGGCCTAGTTTTCATGTCTGTGTGTCAAGTATTCGTTGAGTTTTGGTTCGTTTTTGTGGCGCGTTTTCAGGAGGTTCAAGGAGACCGAGATGGCAGAAAGTGCACCCTATTTGTTTTTTTTAATGTGAATGAATACAATTTAAAGTAGACCTTTTACAGATTCAATTGATGTATTACTCTTATTTGTATGATGATAAATGACAAACATGTTCGCTTTTTATTTAGCTGTTATCAGGAAAAATGCAAGTGATTGTGCAAGTTGCTGTTTTAATACTTATGTAATTTTTCAGTCAATATTAAATTACTGAAAGAACTATGAGTTTCAATTTGTAGTGCATTTTTTAAGTTTGATAACTTGAAAC
This sequence comes from Sinocyclocheilus anophthalmus, assembly GCA_018155175.1. NCBI lineage: Eukaryota > Metazoa > Chordata > Actinopteri > Cypriniformes > Cyprinidae > Sinocyclocheilus > Sinocyclocheilus anophthalmus. Next base: position 246,084 of record JADLZN010003113.1, on the reverse strand, counting down.
GAAAAGTAAAATTGAAAGTAAAGTAATTAAAGAACTGGCAAAGTAACTTTTTTTAATGCAGCAATCAGTAATGTAATCAAATTGCAATTTTATAGTAGTAATTAGTCATTTGTAGTGGATTATTTTTTTTTACCCAACACTAATGTATATATATTAGGGCTGCACGATAAATCGCATGCGATATTTAACACGCATCTTGTCAGTAAAGCCGATTCTGTAATCAGCGGTAAATCTCCATCACGTGCGGGCTTTCTCATGGAGCAGCATTAACTACACAGAGCGTTGTTCACTGACGAGCTGCGCAAAAAAAAAAAATCTCACAAATATGAACGTGGTTTTGCACAACTTGTCAGTGAACAACGGCTCTGTGTAGTTAATGCTGCTCCATGTGAAAGCCCGCAGGTGATGGAGATTTACCACTGATTAAAGATTTTCAGATTTTCATTTAATTTTATGAAAAATAAGAGGGCATGGTGGTGTCAGCCAATAAGGGAAAAATTTTTCAGATATAAAACAACTTGTGATAGATTACAAACACACATTGTTTTTTTTTACTGAATCATTTACAATAATATCAGGAGTGTTTATTGAGAAAGTAGTAGGGCTCCCTTTAGGGATCATGGTGACTTTATTGAAACATAATTGGCTAGTTAAAAGCTAGCATTAGCATTAGTGCAAACGTTTTTATTTTTAGCTACAAATTAAGCCACTGTTTCCGGTGTTAGAAATCCAAATGACACAAGCACCGCCATTCCTTTGTGGAGGTGGTTAATGTTTTAAGGTCTTTAGATCCACCATCCGCCATCACACCATCACAAAGGCATAGGGAGAAAAAGCGCATTCTTTTTTTTAAATAAACACCATGGGTCTTCGTCTCTCAGAAAGCTCGAATTAGGAAATGAAAGACTTCAAAGGCGGTGTTGTGCCCTTTCATGTCCCAGATTAAACAGGGTACGCTCAGCCTGCATGAGTGGCTTCGCTTCACACGTGGGGAAATCCGTGGTGATATGATATGTGTGCGAACGCTTATAGGTGTTCCTCCGCATGACTGTTCGGTTTCATGTGCAGATCCGCGCACAAGACACTTGTAACATGTTTGGCTTAGAATAGAAACGAGAAAGTGACACATCAGATTGACATTGTTTGCTGTGTTAATACTCTTTTCTTGTAGTACGCTGGTTTCTGTGTGGATTGATTTTGTGTGTCACAAATAATGTCTACATACTAGACACATCAGATCTGACACAAACATACACGCATTTACATGGACACATCTTTGGTCTGACGTTTTAGGAATAGCTGGCAGCTTCATGCTGAAGGTGTGGACTTCCTGTCAAGAGGTCACTGCTTTGATTACCATTTCCCCTGTCACTTTCCCCTCGTCTAAACGCAATGAGAGTGATGGGTAACATAGCTGAGAACGAGACCACCAGACATTCATGCTTCTGGGCTAATCGCAAGCTGTTGTTTGGATGTCATCATGTGCTCATGTGTCAAGTTTGCTGCCAGGGTTTTGCAAGTCTTGCTCGTAAGTGCCAGAAGCATTACGCTAGATGAGGACTTCCTCTGTTTACACCCACTGGCATCCGACTTGGCTTATGAATTTAACATAGCCGACCTTTGGTATGAGAGTGTTTGCTATTTTGGGTAAGTTGACTGTATTGAATAAAATATTCAGCAATTTGTAGTTCAGCTCTACTGCAAGAGCAGCTGTTTACCTGAAATCTCTTCTGATGGCAGTATAGTTTTATTAGTTTACTGCCTCGATTAAAGGAAATAACTGATCTATTCAGATGCTTAAAAGTGTGTTTTATTTGGTGATTGGATTACAGCCCATTTTACTTCTATAATGTGACATTTCAAGGTGAAACGACATTTCGAGTGTCTTTATCAGGAGTTGTGAAAAGTGGACGCTGCAAACCAGCATTCAAGTACTAGAATTCATTCAAGTCCAAACCAGCATTCGTACTTGGACTTGACAGTTGGACTTTGACTTGACAGTCATTTGTGAAGGACTTCTTTGCCATGTTTGTGTGGAGACTGAAGGACAAGATCAACCTCTTTTTTTCAAATCTATCATTAGCTGCTGTTATTTTAGTAGTCTTTGTTACTTTAACATTAACTGACTGTAGATTATTGAGTTAAGATTGGGATAAACAGAAGTGGTGATTGTGATGTATATCTGTGTGAAATGGATTCTCAAATGAGAAAAAATGTAGGATGAGGCTTGCTGGGAATCTCAAGTGATTGACTGGTTGCTGGAGAGTATGGATTATTGCCCAGCCCTCGCACCGTCACACACGTCCTAATAAAATAATGTTGTTTTTGATTAAAGATTACAAAGGCACATGATTTTTTTGAGCAAATAATGATGTGTATAATCATTTACTGTATAATAACACTGCAATATTCCATTTTAAAAACAGAACTGTCAATTTTGACTTCATGGTGACTTCACCTATTGGCAAGATTTTAGAAAGGTGACATTAACTACAGCAACAGTCATTTTGGTGATGGAAGTTGTTGCATTTGAATGAAAGACAAACTTTTTGTTGTTATAATACATATTTATGTATCAATTACGATAAAACCACTAGAAATGTGTACTGAGAAGGTAATGGGGGTCCATTTTTATTTTATGTTGACTTCAATTTATTCAATATTCAGTTTAATTAAATATTCAATATTCCAATTGAGAGGCTAAAAACTTGTTTTCAGATATGGCAAGAGTTAAAAATCCTCCTAGGTAAGGCTTATTATAGTAAGATTTTCTGGTATAGTGCATGGCGTTTAATTCTGCCTGCAGGCTTGTTTTCTAATGAAAGAATCTTTTTAAGTTTGATTTCTGGCACATTAGTGATAGCTGACATTCTGGTGTTGCACTTACAGTAGTTTGTTACACACTAGTGTCAGTGAATAATGACAGCTTGTGGAACATTTTGAAGCTTAAAATAATGAATACTCCAGAGGTGTTATTTTCACATTCATCCAACATTTGGTGAGTTTAAGGTGTCATTCCTTATGTCTGCAAATGACAGAGGGGCAGAGACATGACAAATAATCCACCCATGTATTAAAGCCACTTTTTCTCTAGACATTTTGGTTAAAAGAGGAAAGCGCAAGAAAATTTAACAGGAAGAGGCAGGAGCTTTAAAGTTTGGTCCGATATATGTATATGGTTAAATGACACATGATTACAGTGGAGCTGACATTACACAATTCTGCTATTGTTGTTCTGTGGAAATCCCAGACAAGGACACATCAGTTTTATAACCTGAAATAAATTTATATATCAAGCCGAAAGTGTCCCAAATGGACATTAGTATCAGAAAGAGGGGTGTTAAGAAATATCAAAGAAGGACTGAAGTTCTTGGGACACTTAAGCTAAAAGAATGCCTTAATGTAAATGTGATGTAAATATTGAATAACAGTACTATAGCGTGTATCTACATAGGCGCTGAGCTGTTATCACCACAAGCTCTGATGTTCCACAGGATGATTCAAGGCTTGGATAGCTATGCCAAAATGTTTATTCTTCCTCTTTTTTTTTATTTTTAGCAGCCAGCTAATATGAACAGTTTTGTCAACTCTACTGCGCCTCTGGCAAAAGCGCTTAAGTGTATCTTTTGCAATTTAAGTGACCTGCTTTCCGGCTTCGACTTTTCCCATTACTGGGAGTGACATTTCATTTAGGGCCCATCATTCATCTTTCTTGCGCCTGGGCCTGGGCCTGGGCCATGAGCGTCTGTGCCCTCTCTCTCTTGCAGCTGAATCTATTTCTATTTATTTATTTATTTATTTATTTTTAAGGAAGAGACTAGCTTCTCTTTGTGCAGTTCTGTAAAACATTTAAAAAAAAAAACTTGGCAAACCATTTCAGCTAGTTTATTAAAAACATACCATATTTTGTCTGTCGATCAATTTTTTGGGTGTGCCCCCCCCAGTTAGAAAATGTTATGAAATATTGGGAAAAAATGTATGGCATACTGTGTACTCATAGAAAATTACGGAAGCGACAAGCTTCTCTTTGTGCAGTTTTGTAAAATAAAAAAAAATGTACTCATGTATTTTGTCTCATCACTATGTCAGTTTATAAATGTTATAAAATAATTGAAGAATAAATTAATAAGATGACATACACAATACTCATTAAAAATAAAGAAACTTGCTCTTCTGTTTTGTAGAGAAAACCTACATAATTTTGTCTACAGAGGACAAGAATGATTTTTTTGGTTCCAGTGCAATAGAACTTGAGGGCAATCTTGATCAGATGTAAACTAAAAAGGGCAATTTGATGATGCAGGAAGAGTCACTGTGATTTGCTTGTGAAAGAACCAGAAAGAGATGGTAGATGTGCCCCTTGGGGAGTAAATCAGCGGAAAATGAACATCCCACGCACACTCAGCTCTGTGTTATTGTACTGATTTTTATGTATTTCATTTGTTTAGCTATTTTTACTAATTGATCAGAGAAAGAGTGGTCAAAATGGCATTAGCTCCTGGGCTTTGAATCGTATGCAAAGAGATTTATATTTTTCTCTGACAGGTCTGTCTTTTTTGCCTAAATGCGCTTATTTTTAGTAAATAGTCTTGGCGTATTTTTAAGCTTAATCTATGTATAAAATCTTTAATACAGATAAATTGAATCCTCACTAAATTTGAAATGTTGCCATGGCTTAACATTCGTTGACATAATTGCAAAGATATTATTTAAACTGAGCTGGATGTTGACATCACTGAATTCAATGATGAACTGTCTTTAACTGAAAAATGAGTGTTTACTATTGTCATTTTGCATTATTGACACTATTTTCCTAATTAATGCTGTTCAGTTGCTTTGTCACAATCTGTATTGTTAAAAGCGCTATATAAATAAAGGTGACTTGACTTGACTTGACTTAAATTTTGCATCAATTTTGTGTCAACAGAATTGAATTTAATGCAAAATGTCCCCTTTTATTAACCTTGTTTTAAATTTTCAGGATTATGTACTTGTTTTCTATAAGAAATGCAGATAGATTGTAGTCCTTTTTGAAGAAAAATAAGAACACACACATACAATACATTAATCCTGTTATAATCTTTGATTATTTTTCAGCATTATTTACTTTGAGCCAAAAAACATACAATAAAAGGGTTTTAAGGTAAGCTAATTTGAACATTTTATAAGGTTGTGACTGGGACTCCCACACTTCTACTGAGCATATGCTCAGTTATTGCCTTTATGAAAGTGACCTCATTATTACAGGAAAATGCACAATTCCAAAAGCACAATGATCAAGATAGCAGAATGGCCTATATGGATTTTGAAACTAGTGAGGGCGATGTATCTGACTGCATGTTATGCAAGGTCAGAATATGAGTGACACTTTTATTTTAATCAGCACCAATTATTCCTTGTAATAATTTCCATCATAGTTTAGTTATGGAAACGTTTTTTCTGTTATCGGATAGTGAGCTTTTCATACGTGGAATCCCTGACTGACTGGTGATTGGATTATATTGGAAGTGTCATAACCTAAACACGACCGTTGCGAATAATATCTATCAGTAATATCAGGTGTGGGTAACAGGGACTGCGCCAGGAATATTTGTTCTGTCAGAGGACAGCACAAGTGGGTAAGCATGTGTGTATGTGTTTTTATTCCCATATTTGCCCTCCCTTAGAGTGTTCTCTCTACTGGAAGCCCTATCTGACTGAGTCAGAGACTGCAGGGTGCAGTGCATTCTGGGACAATGGCCATCCCTTTAGGGAACTGGTAAGGGCCATTGATAATTTGATGTCTTTTACATACCCAAACAAAAAAAAATGCAGTGTAACCTTCCTAACATTTTATCTTACTTTTGAGGATCTACACTAAGAATCATTATAGTTACTGCATTCATTTTAGTAGTATTATTTTCAGTTGAATTATGGTTAAATACTGTTATGGAGCTTTCTTGATCACTGTGATAAACTCCTACAATAATTAAAATAAGCACTAAAAACAACATGAAACCACAGTAAGAAACCATTTACTGTCATAATGTGATGTATTTCTTAGTAAAACAGAATGTTCAGCAGGAAATCATTTTATTTATCTGTCAGGATTTGATTGGCTCATGAAAAATAGGCATTTTAGGCCGTGATGTTATTGGCAAGTTCCTCATGGTTGGTTACATCATCAGAAAGAAAAGTTTCAGAGCTAGAGAACATTATTATATTACATACATTTTACATAGAAAACATTTTTAAAGTCCCTTAAACTTAAGAATTTTGCACAATATGTTTCTAGTCACAAGATTCACACTGTCCTGTTCTATTCTATTCTAGGTATTGATGCAAGAAAGAGTAATAAATTATATCTCAATATTTCAGTTAGGGATGTCAATTTTTGATCATTTCCATGATCGATCGCCGTTTAAATTAACAATCAATTAATCGATAAATCGTTAACCTTAATGCTGCAAAATGCGTCTATTGCAGCGGCACGCAGTCACCGGCGTGACAGGATGTGCAAAAGCCACTCAAAAAAACCCACTTTCTCACCCGAATTAAAGGGGGTTTAGATTGAATAAATTGCTAGTAGCAGGTAGGGCTGTGTATCACCAGCAACATCACGATACGATACGTATCACGATACATATGCCACGATACGATACATTCTAAACTAAAGCGCTGTCTTCACTGTATCTAACGCACACACTCTCAAGGCTGATTTAAGGCTGATTTATACTCGACGCGTCCGCAAGTTCGCTTTGAGTGCGCGCAACGTCGTTTCACGTGGCCGTGTGCACGACATTTTTTGTAGCTTTCCGCGCAGCTCAAAGTTCAAAGCGACTCTAGCCGAACATGCACGACTGTGCCAGCATTTGTGTGAAACAGAAGCTGTTTGATGTTAAGTGCAGTCACACACGGATCATGTTGCGGCCGAACTCAGACATTCAGGAACAAACTTTTTAGCGCTGCCCCGCAGTTTATCAACTAAATAGCTTAATCGCTCAAGCGCTACATTATCTAACAAAAAAATAAAAATTCTTCTTTCTCAAGAAGGAGCTGGTAGCATCATTGTCTCTAAAGGAATTAAAGCCACAGCTTTACTGTTAATAGAGAAACGCGGCAAAACGGTGGTAATTCATACATACACAGCCTCTCTCTCTCTCTCTCTCTCTCTCTCTCTCTCTCTCTCTCTCTGTGTCGTAAATGAACAGTTGATGAATCACACTTTTCTGAGAATAGATTATTAGTGGAGATCACTAAACTGCAAGCTAAAACCGCTGTTTTCAGAAAGTAAGTGCGTTTATCCTCAGTGGAGAGAGCGTGTGTGCACATGGTTGCCAGGTTCACAAAGGTAAGTAGCACATTTAGCAGATATTTCAGTATTGCGCAAGTGTAAAGCTCTGTTTTGGGGTTTACGTCTCTTTATATCAGGCAACCCAGTTGTGTTCCTCTGCGGCCAGATTAAACCTTGTTGTAGCCTATATATGCTCTATTCATTCTTTTTTAGAAACCTCGCACTTTTCTACTCAATTTTAAATGTTGTGAAATTTTAAACAAATTAAGCGTGGTCCACTGCTGCACACGTGCCACAATATCGATACAGGGCCAGCTTTATCTATATTCGTATCGTCAAATCTCTGTGACGATACATCGTCGTATCGATATTTTGAACACAGCACTAGTAGCAGGATTGTAAAATGAATAGATGTGATAATGATCATTTGATGAAATGAAGAGAGCGTGCCGTACGTTTAAGATCATTTTACTTTGTTGACTGCTTCCTATCCCGTCACGGAGGCCGCTGAACGTGCTTATTTAAATGGTTTTGTATTGCTTGTTGTATTTTAAAACACAATTTCAGTGTTTTCAACTGACATTGTCATTTAGAATAAAATTATCCCAAACGTAACTGTGGCGTGTGTGGCTGTGCTGCGCAGTCAGTGAACCGCTTCCATCGGCGCTGCTGCAGCAAAACACACTGTTGCTCACATGAAACATTTTTATTTGAGTATTATAACCAGTGCTTAATTTTATCCTGCTGGATCCTGTTCCAGAAAATGACAGATATTTAATTTTTGCGTTCCGGTGACCCTATTTGTTTTTAAAAATCTGGCGTTTACAGTGCATTAGATCGTGACAAGCGAACACCTCTGGATTATTCACGAGGACGGAGCGAGCACAGGTTTGGCTAGATGTATTTGGAGGTTATTGCTCACGTCTCATTCGGCACAAATCCAAATGCTTTACACGCATTCGCATATAGGCCTACTGTAGACGGAAAAGATCATCCTCTTCACATGAGCAAAAACGTCCTTGGCATAACAGCAGAGTGGACCGGTATACTACGGTCTATTTAAACTGACCAGTGTAACCTTTTATATGTTTGGTTGACTGTATTTTATTTTGATAATGAACAGACTGTGATGTAAGTTTGAATTGCTAGAATATGTGGTGTGTGTGCGCGCGAGGCACCGGTGCGATCAAACAGCTGAAACATAAAAAAATCCAAAAACTTTTTTTAAGTAAGATATAATCCACAAAAGTGTTACTTTTATTTTTGCCCACTCACAATAAAAACAGAAGATTTGTGCTTTTGTAAAATAATGCAAACAAACAGAATGCGCGTTGTCATCCTTTCCTTTCCGTGAACTTGTTTATGGAGCGCCGCACCACACTTCTGTTTTAAATCTGTTAGCTTAATTATTTAAGTCAGATATATTTCGTTTTTTTTTTTTTATGAAAACAGATTGTTATTTTTATTTTAGGCCTATTACTTACATAGGCTATACATTTTCCTTAAAGCATCCCATTTTGTCCCAGGGCTTGAAAACCTGTGCCCTATAGTTAGGTCCATGCAGAAACTTGTGAACGATGTGAAGCTCTTAGTTGTGGCATCACCGTTTAGTGACATCACTGAATGCTCCGGGAAAACGTATTGTCAGTGTCGGTCAAAGCGCCTTTTAATTGCTGTTTTGAATCCAGCAATTATTTATTTACAAATTGTAAGCTCTGATTATGACAAGTGTGGTATGCAATAACACCGCTATTTTTTCTCTTACCGGAATAAATTGGTTAGCTGACATTTAAAACAATCGTGACCATCCTTTTGGATACCGTTCTAGCCCATATAGGCCTATCCTACATTTACGTGGCTTTGTTCTGGTTTGCCCGTGTTCACGAATTTCCACAAATTCAATAATATTTAGCTTGGTTTCTTTTCCTTAAATCCTCACCGGCTAACCCTCTACTTTCGCAGGTTTATTTTATTGTCATTCCCTTTTTGATGATGCCTTTATATGCGCTTTGTGTATCGTTGTACACCCAAAGTGCTTTTACAATCATGGGGGGGGGTCTCTCCTCAACTCACCGGGGGCGCGTCTTTGTGCAGGCATCCACTTGGGATGCACGCAGGGCCCCCCCCCCCCCCCACTGGACAATGCGCCGTGCGCCGTAAGAATTCGTTCGATTTATTAATTTGTTTTCTTCATTTTAGTTAAATCATGGGTTATTTAAGGAAGAAATTTATGAAATATGGACAGTGTCCACAAATGAACAAGTTGTAGGAATGAATAGCCTATCTGTCCTGTGTCCCGCAGCCCTGCAAAGCGCAGGATATGAAAGAATTATCAGGGGAAATTAGTTACTACATTTCTATTGCTTTCTATGTTGAAGAACTTTGTGTTGTTTCTATTTTAATGTACTTTAAAAGTTTAAATCACATTAAAAGTTTAATTTGTACATTATGAATGAATGATGATGCATTTATATACCATCACCGTCACTCACAGCCGCTCGCATGTGTTTTGCGCACGAGCCACACGCAGCCCAAAATTAAATAGCTTAATCGACCATCGATAGCTTTAATCGATTGCATCTCTTATCGACAATCATCGATTAATCGCTGACATCCTTAATTACAGTTGGCAGTCTATTGCTTATGACTTTCAGCATTTTACATATTGTTTTGATACAGCATTGTACATTTCTGGCCAAACCGTGACCTAGTACTTGATAGCGAAGTTTACCCTGTGCTATTGTTGTGAAATTATCTTGACACTCTTGAGCCGTCTGCCCTCATGTTCATGCAGGAGGGTTGAGGTGATACCGTTATCATTTTGAATGTGTGTTTTGCATCACTGACAGTGTTCTGAAGATTTTTTTGGGGGGTACCAAAAGCTCCTGCCCTGCCTCTGGCTTTTGATTAGGTTTGACAAACAAAATGGCTCATCGAAGACCACCTCCATTTTCTTCAGACACACTGGTTAGAAGAATGTATTTTTTCTGATTCTTCACTGTGGAAAAGCTTTTCCTAAGTGTAGGGGGATGCACGATACGGGGGGGGGGGTACTGCGGCGGCGCAGATGCGCGAGCTTGTCGAGTGAATATATCTTTCTCACAGACATCACTGGAAAGCTTGTAGTTCGGTCGGATATTTCAAAAGCAAGTAAGTAAAACAATGCATAAGTTACTAAAGTTATTTGACGGTAAAGAGAGAGAGAGAGAGAGAGCGCACACTTCTGTTGTGTGATCTTTGATGTTCACTCACTTAGCACACGCATCATTTGGATTAAAACTAAATCGTAAAAATAAGACCATTTATAGGGGCATTCACTATAAACGTCATTTATTTTCAACCTTGGGCATACGACTTTCTGGCAAAAGTGAAACTAGCAGCCTGTGCGAAATGCGCTAGGCTGTACTATTCTGCACCAGTACAAATACGTGTGCGCGTTGCGCGTGTTTTGCTTGCTTGAGTGTTTCTGCATTATATGAGTGGCATTGGAATATAAATCGGTGCACGTTTCAGATGAAAAAAACGCGACTTCTATTTCTGAAAATATCACAGTTAGGAGAATTATAACGAGTGGTTCCCTGCATTATAACAGCAAAGAGCATGATTACAGTACTAAGCCGCAGCACTGATGCTATTAAATTAAAGATGATGTACCACAGAGCAAAAACAGTGAAAGTAACAAAAACTTGTAAAATACATTTTAATGGCCATAATTAAGTGTGAAAATAACCGAAGGATATACAGTCAAACCAAAAATTATTCAGAGACCAGATATCATTTTAGATTGTTTTTAGTGGGTGCAGGACACTATAGTTAACTTATGTAAGTGAGGATAGCAAAATAAAATAAACTGTAACAAATTATACCCAAAAATTCTTCATAAAGTGGACTACCAGTAAAATTGATAAATATTTGGGACCAAAAATTATTCAGACAAGAGTCTGGGAAAAAATTTAAGTTGAGGTTTGCATGAAGCTGGATTACAGCATGCCCAGGAGACCACAGGCTGTCACTGAGGCTAAGGGTTGTCCAACTAAGTATTGATAGTTGTGTAAATACTGTCATACTAACAGCTGTCTGAATAATTTTTGGTTTATTGTAATCCATTACATACCTTTTTATCAAAGTTATCTGACATTATCAAGCTGAATTTTGTTCTTACCTCAATTAACTCCGTTTCTTGTTAATATTTTTTTACATTGGTTCTAAACTATATCGTGGGGCTGGACGATATGGCCAAAATGTATATCACGATATATTTCTTAATTTCGGTCGATACGATATAATTCCGATATCGATATGAAAAAAAAAGCCTCATAAAAACGGCCAAGAACGGCCACAACAGATGTCTGTACCTACAAACTTATGAAAAATTAATTTGCCAACTCTATGAAACCTACTCCTATAAAACAATATAACATTTTAGGAAAAAATGGCGCAAATAAATAAATGTTCACCTTTTTTTGGTATTTAGCCTTAATACAAACAAGAAATGTGATCATGGGTTGTTTAATATTTTAATTAAATAGAATATATTCTAAATCAACAATTGCAACTGTTACTGTTATTTTCATTTGTATACAAAACTTTGTATTATGCTTGTTATAAAGTGTGTGATGTCACGTGCACTACCGCCGGTGGCAATAGACAACCACAGTGGTGACGCGGTTTGTCATGCCGCCCGTCACAGCCTTAAGAGCAGGTTGTTTTTGTGCTGTTTTTAAATATAAATAAAAAATAGTAAATGCACATTATATGTTTTACAAGACATTTTTATATTTTTATTCATTTACAGGAATTTTAGAATTTGAAGCTTTTTGATTATTTTTTAATCATCTATCCATTCATCTACGAAAGCATACAAATTCCATATAGCCCAATAGAGACCAAAAGCACTGTCTTTGACTTAGAATGGGCTTTTTCTCTGTGTCTATATGGTTTACAATTACCTATATGCTTTTATGGAGCTATTATTCTACATTTGATGTAAAGTAAATGGTCTATTTTGTTATTACAGTCCCCCCCCCCCCTCTTTCTGTCTATGCATTCTGTATGTAGTCAGATGGAGTGGATGTCGTACCAATCATTCCCGTTCCTGGCTGCTTTCAGTACAGATTAGTCTGTGACACTCTGCCTTTGTTGTATTTTACTTATACCACAGTGATGAGGTTGTCAGATGTGGCCCATACTGGTGTCGTCACTTTTGACTGTTCAGAGACATGCATTGGTTGTTTTGGGGTGAGAATTGTCGCTCAGATTGCCTTATTTTGGTAGGATTGGGAGACTGGGAGGAAGTCCTAATGCACAGTGTTCCCACTGAGACTGAAGCAGAACATAATGCACCCTTCACCATCAAATTATGTGTAGTTAATTACAGAAATTGAGCTTTACAGTTCAGTCTCTATTCATTGCATTTATTTTTTTGTTTATTTATTTAGTTTTACTTTTCTTGGCAGAATCTGTTTTTGTAAAATACTATGTATATGCAAAAACCTCCTCCTAATTTTAGTTCAGAGTTGACAAATAAATGCTACTTACAAAAATATTTCAGAATACACAATAAACTGAGATGCATAAAACACAAAGGTTACATTTTATGTTTAAAAGCACAGCTCACCCTGTCTAAAGAGGGTGCAGGGAGACCCAGCGACAATTTGATTGGTTTGATTGTGATTGGTTGGCACATTGTGCTGCACTCCCTGTCGGCCCGTCTGATTGGTTGAGAGCTCTCCATAGTGCTGAACTCAAGAACAATAGTGCTGTAGTAGAGTGTCTGGTGCCCCCAAGGACAGATTATCAGGCCCTCTTCACTCTTCCTCATAATTTGTCCTGAAAGGATGGGGCTTCCACCGAAGGCACAGCCTGAGTCTCTTGCGATTTCATGGAGAGATGATTTTGATGATTTCAGTGAATTGGTTTGGGCTAATCCTCTTTTGTTTGACCCCCTACCACATGCCCACTGACACAAAACCGTGCTCCGAGTCAGTTCATTTTGATGATGCTTTGTCTGCATGAGTACAAAATTTATTATCTGTAAGTCTTTGTGAAAGAATAGTTTTAATGTTAATACTGTATATAGTTCCCTAAAAAATAGATATTTTTGGTTTTACATAACCATCTAATAAATTCTAACAGAAACCACTATTTTCATAATCTGTTAGTAACTCATATATACACACAAGTTGTTATCGATTTTTCAGATTCTGTTTGCTCTGCACATGAGTCCTGACAGCTGTACATTCTGCCTCAGGCTGTTTATATAAAGCAAGTCAATTCAAGCACATGTACTGAGAGAAAATTAACCTAATTATGCCCCTTAATCAGTACCCTGCTCCCATCCAAACGAGAGTAATTGTAGGCCGTGTTCAGCACTTTGAAATTGGGGGCGGAAGAGGCCCCTGTCATTTTTGGGGGTCCACGACGTCATATAAAGGTTCAGCCAATTACTGTAATCAGCCCCAGACAGCACAGTGTGCTCCGGTCATGGACGAAATGAGAAAGGAAACAGACTGCATCTTTTTCTGTTTCTGTTTGATCTGTCCTCCGAAGCTGAAATTACTGAATGTTGCATCCATTTAAAACATTATAACTGTAAAATGATATGTTGTGTTATATTAAATAATTTGAAGTAAAATATGTTTCAAAAGGGTGTATATAGGTCAAAGACATTAAGATGTCCGCATCAAAATAAATTTACAAAAGGGATTTTATGTCCATAGAAAGCACATTATATGTCAGTAAAGTGTCTACTTTTAAGGTTTCAAATAAGTTTTTGGAGGATAAAATGTCAAAATCTGGTTGAAATAATGTTGCATTGTCATTCAGTGGAACACTATTTATGTAAAAATTCAAACAACATGCTTATTCTGACGTGTACATATTAAAATATATTAAAGAATAAGGGAGAATATTACATTTTATTGTGTTTTAAATGAGTAAAAAATTCTTACTGACAAATGGGCAAAACCTAGGATAGTGGCAAATTTTAAAAATGTAAAATTACAACTAATTAGTATTTGGGGTGAAAGTAATTAGTCTTTTAATATGTCATAAATTGATTTTTGTTGTTCCCAGTCAGTCAGGCAAGTTAAACGTACGTCAGTGACTGATGAATTGGGATCTCGCCCGAGAGCCCATCACCTTTGAGTGTTAACTAAACAAGCCAATGACAGTTGGCGTGCGTGTTTCGCCACGCGCACCCCGCCCCGCAGCGCGGGTATAAAAGGAGAGCGCGTGCAAACGCACATCAGCTTTTCGCTTCGGAGCCGAGACTTCTCAGGACGAATCTCCGCGAGTGTTCGGGAAACAGCTGGCGTTGGTGTGACGGCTTATCAGTGGGGGTTGCCATCCAGGCTGCTGAAACCTCGGCGGGCTGCAGCTTTCATTCTGCGGTCTCGCCGCGACCTCCCCTGGGCGCTTCAGCGCTCTCACTAAAAGAGTGTTTTTCCATTTCTAAAAGAGCAAATTCTAAAAGAGCTCCACGAGCGACGGGCGTCTTTTTAAAGATGGCTTCCCGCTCGTGCGTTTCTGGATGTGGTCGTTTCCTGCCTCCATCTGACGGTCATGATCACTGCCTCTCGTGCTTGGGCTTACAGCACGCTGAAGCAGCGCTCATGGATTAGTCATGTTCTCACTGCGGGAACATGACAATCGCGACCATTGCGGTCCAGATACTTCCTCATTAAACGGGGGGGTATCCCCCTTGCCATGCCCCGCTCTAGCTCCTCTGGTTCTCGGAGGGCTACTTCGGTTCATGGTCAGGGAGACCTGAGGGTTACTGTGAGAGCTTCCCCGTCGAGTACGTCTCCGCGGGCCTCTCATTCCTCAAACATGTCACACCACCTGGTGTTTCCGGACGAGTGTGCTGGTCCTCGGACAGGGCGGGGTCCAGCATCTTGTGCGGGGCACAGGCAGAGGACAGGATGTCGATCGCTGCATCGGAGGGCGAGCTAGGCTCTGGAGATGAGGATTCGGCTGCGCTGCCACCGTCAGGAAGAGTGGCATTGCCCGAGTCAGTTCCAGAGCTGACCGCTATGCTTTCCCGGGCCGCTGAGAGCGTCGGGCTGCACTGGCCTCCACCTTCTCCCGAACGCTCGAGGCTGGATGATTGGTGCCTGGGGGCGCAGGCCGGCCGGCAGCCGCCTCCGGTTCCATTCTTCCCGGAAGTGCATGAGGAGGTTACTAAGTCTTGGAAGGCACCTTTTTCTGCCCAAAACAGACCTGATACCTCCTCCGTCCTAACCACCCTCGACGGGGGGGCAGCCCAAGAGTATGTAGACATCCCTCCAGTCGAGCGCGCTATTGCCATGCAGCCCTGCCCGCAAAGCGCCGCCGCCTGGAAAGGTAGTCCACGCCTTCCGTCCAGGGCCCGTAAGTTCTCGTCCGCTCTGACGGCTAAGGCTTACAGTGCTGCTGGACAGGCCGCTTCCGCCCTGCACGCCATGGCCCTCCTGCAAGTCCACCAGGCCAAGGCGTTGAAGCAGTTGCACGAGGGTGGTGCTGACTCAGGTGTGCTGCAGGAACTGCGCACGGCGACGGACCTCGCGCTTAGGGCGACGAAAGTCACGGCGCAGGCCCTGGGTCAGACGATGTCCACATTGGTGGTCCAGGAGCGCCACCTATGGCTGACCTTGGCGGATATGAGGGAGGCCGACAAGCATCGCTTCCTGGACTCCCCGATCTCCCAGGCCGGCCTATTCGGCGACGCGGGGGAGGGCTCTAACCAACAGTTCTTCGCCGCACAGAAGCAGACGGAGGCATCTCAATACATCCTGCCCCGGCGGTCGGCTGCTGTAGCCACACCACCGCCGGCTGCAGCCCTCTGTCTGCTCATCGCCGAGGGCACCCTCCTGCGGCCTCCACCTCCGCTCCAGCTCGGCCGCAGCAGCAGCCTTAACAACGGCCGCAGAGTGGAGCTGGCCGCAGGAAAGCGGCGCAGCCCGTGTCCGCCCCTGCCAAGCCCGTGAAGCGCAAGGGCGGGCGGCATCCCTGGGACGGGCGACCCAGGGTTCTTGGATCCGGCTCTTCAGGAAATGGTGACCGCACCACTCCTTCCCCCAGAAGAGGGCCGGGTGGAGAATCCTTTGTTCACGTTTTTTTCTGTTCTGCCACTGGCTACCCAGCCAGTGGTGCCCAAAACCTCAACAGAAGAGCGGGTTCCTTTGCCTCCGGGTCCCAAGAGGGTGAGGACGGCGGTGCACGAGACCCAGTCTCCACTCAGCCGGCCCCCTCTCCCTTCGCTAGTGGGCAGCAGGGTTCAGTTCAAGGACGCTACGCCTCCTCACGAGCCCCCTGCCCAGCAGTGGAGCCAGGTAAGTCGCGCGCCGCGCACTCAGACCCCACCCTGGGACGCGCGGCCTCCCGGGTCGGGTCCCTGTGCTCCACTTCGCTGCCCCACTGCGGGTACGTCGGTGGTCTCCCTAGTCCCGCTAGTTCGGTCGCTGGGGGCCTGGTTAGCGCTCCCCAGGCCGTCTCGCTGGCTCCTGAGAACCATCAGACTCGGCTACGCGATTCAGTTCGCCCGGCGCCCTCCCAAGTTCAGGGGCATTCGGTTCACCTCTGTGCCGGACAAGGATGCTCCTGTCTTGCGTGCAGAGATCGCGGTCCTGCTAGCGAAGGACGCGATACAGCCAGTCCCTCCAGCCAAGATGAGGTCGGGCTTCTACAGCCCACACTTCATCGTACCCAAGAAAGGCGGTGGGTTACGACCAATCCTGGACCTGCGCATACTGAACCGAGCCCTTCACAAGCTCCCGTTCAGGATGTTGACGCAGAAACGCATCTTTCAATGCGTCCGTCCTTTCGATTGGTTTGCAGAGGTCGACCTCAAGGACGCGTACTTTCATGTCTCGATTCTCCCTCGACACAGACCATTTCTCCACTTTGCGTTCGAAGGGCGAGCATACCTACCAGACAAGTAATCCCACCCAGTCCCCGGGCTACTAACCCTGTCGCCTTGTGTCTTCACCAAGGTCGTGGACGCAACCCTCGTTCCATTGAGGGAAGCGGGCATTCGCGTTCTCAACTACCTCGACGACTGGCTCATATTGGCCCAGTCCCGAGCGCAGTTGTGCGAACACAGGGATATGGTGCTCAGTCACCTCAGCCGATTGGGGCTTCGGGTCAACTGGGAAAAGAGCAAACACTCTCCGGTGCAGAGGATCTCTTTTCTCGGCATGGAGCTGGACTCGGTCAACTTCTCGGCACGTCTCTCAGTAGAGCGTCCGCAGTCGATGCTGAACTGCCTGGGGTCCTCCCAGTGCAAGACGGCGGTTCCACTGAAAAAATTTCAGAGGCTCCTGGGATATATGGCATCTGCAGCCGCTGTCACGCCACCCGGGTTGCTTCATATGAGACCGCTTCAGCGTTGGCTTCACGACCGGGTCCCGAGATGGGCATGGCGACACGGCACTTACCGGGTTTCTGTTACCCCGTTCTGCCGTCAGACCCTCAGCCCGTGGGCAGATCTTGCCTTTCTTCGGACAGGGGTGTCCCTTGGGCAGGTATTCAGGCATGTTGTTGTGTCAACAGATGCCTACGCCAGGGGCTGGGGTGCCATGTGCAACGGAAATGCAGCTGCGGGGCTCTGGTCGCGGCCCCGACTGCAGTGGCATATCAACATCATATGGCTGGCTCTGCGCCGCTTCAGATCGCTGCTACACGACAAGCACGTACTGGTCCGTACGGACAACACTGCGACCGTTGCGTACATCAACCACCAGGGCGGTCTACGCTCCCGTCGCATGTCGCAACTCGCCCGCCATCTCCTCCTCTGGAGTCAGAAGCATCTGAGGTCGCTTCGCGCCGTTCACATCCCAGGCGAGCTCAATCGTGCAGTCGACGAGCTCTCACGTCAGACCGCCCTTCCGGGAGAATGGCAACTCCACCCCAAGACAGTCCAGCTGATTTGGAGACGCTTTGGGGACGCTCAGGTAGACCTGTTTGCCTCCCCGGACACGTCCCATTGCCAGTGGTTTTACTCCCTGGCCGAGGGACCCCTCGGCACGGACGCACTGGCGTGCAGCTGGCCTCGGGGGCCTACGCAAATATGCGTTTCCCCCAGTGAGCCTTCTCGCACAGACACTGTGCAAGGTCAGGGAGGACGAGGAGCAGGTCCTCTTGGTGGCGACATACTGGCCCAGTCAGAATTGGTTCCCAGAACTGATGTTCCTCGCGACAGCCCCTCCTTGGCGACTTCCTCTGAGGAGGGATCTCCTTTCTCAGAGGGGGCACCCTCTGGCACCCGCGTCAAGACTTGTGGAATCTCCACTTGTGGTCCCTGGACGGGACGCGGAGGTTCTAGGTGGGCTACCTCCAGCGGTAGTAAACACCATCGCTTCAGCTAGAGCCCCGTCTACCAGACACGCTTACAGGCTGAAGTGGAACATGTTCGTCGGTTGGTGCTCTTCCAGCCTGGAAGACCCCCGTAGATGCCCCGCCCCGATCGCACCCCAGAGTTGTGCTGTCCTTTTTGCAGCAAAGGGTTGGAGCGAAGGCTGGCTCCCTCCACTGAAAGTGATGTGGACGCCATTGCCGCCACATCCAGAGCAGTAGACGAGTAAGTCTCTAGGGAAGCACGGACCTGATCATAAGGTTTTCTCAGAGGGGAAAGAAGGAGGACTGAAATCCTCCGCCTCACCTCCTGTTACCATCTTGGGATCTACCCCTCGGTCCTCATGCCACGGCACAGCAGAGCCCATTTGAGCCTTTGCAGTCAGTAGAGCTTAAAGTTCTGTCATTAAAGACAGCGCTCCTCACCGCTGTGGCCTCGGTCAAGGGGGTAGGGGACCTGCAGGCATTCTCGGTCGAAGATTCGTGCCTAGAATTCGGGACGGGTAACTCTCACGTTGTCCAGAGACCCCGGCCCGGATATGTGCCCAAAATTCCCACCACACCTTTTAGGGATCAGGTGTTGAACTTGCAAGCGCAGCCCCGGGAGGAGGTAGACCCAGCCATCGCTCTGCTCTGTCCCGTTCGCGCTCTGCGCATTTACGTGGACCGTACACGGAGCTTCAGGACCTCAGACCAGCTCTTTGTCTGCTTGGAGGTCAGCAGAAGGGAAAGGCTGTCTCCAAACAAAGACTGCCCACTGGTTAGTGGAGGCTATAGTCTTGGCATACCAGGCCCAACGTTTACCTTGCCCCCTCGGAGTGAGAGCTAACTCTACGAGAGGAGTGGCATCTTCATGGGCATTGGCGCAGGGCGCCTCGATAGAAGACATCTGTAGAGCTGCCGGCTGGGCAACGCCTAACACGTTTGCGAGATTCTATAATCTCCGTGTAGAACCCGTGTCCTCTCGTGTACTCGCCTCAGGTAGGCAGTAACACCGGACCTGCTCGGTGTCCATCACGCTTGCTGCGCCATTCCCCTCTACGGACCGGATACGTGCGCTCTTGTGCTCCTCAATCAGTTCCCCATGGCGAACCCTGGTGGAGTTCCTCCCGCACCCTCGGCGGTCAGGCGTGGCGGAGCGCCAGACGCCAGGCTCAGCACTCGTGTGCATGCCCAAGGTCAGCACTTGTGCTGGGCTAGGTGCCCGTGTGTAGAGATTCCCCATGGGTGATCCCACATGGGTTTCTTCACGGTACGGCCTCCCCATCGGTGAGGCCCGGGTCTTCCCTGGCAGTGTTCACTGCAATCTCTGCAGTTAGTGATCTCACCCCAGGTGGGTTGAGTCTACCGTAGGGACTTCCATATGTAGTACTGCCCTAGGCCAGTCCATATGTGTAATTCCACATGATACCTCCTATGTGCGGGATGTGGCTTCCGTAGCGTTCCCAACTGGGTACGCTTTCCCAGTGTTATCCAATGTGCCACTGTATGTAACAGCAGTGGCGGACACCTCTGTCTAGCCGCTGTCCTATCTTCCGCCCCTGCTGGTGTGGGGGGACTTGCCGGCTTTTGCAGGGCACTGGAGGGGTTCAGCAATAGTGGTGTTTTCCATACGGATTCCAATTCGTCAGTCACTGACGTAACGGTGAACGTGACTGACTGAATGGGAACGTCTAGGTTACTTGTGTACCCATCGTACCCTGAAGGAGGGAACGGAGACGTTACGTTCCGTCGCCACAGTTGCTGTACCACCGCTGTACGGCCGGGGCACGTAGTCTCGGCTCCTCAGCGAAAAACTGATGTGCGTTTGCACGCGCTCTCCTTTTATACCCGCGCTGCGGGGCAGGGTGCGCGTCGCGAAACACGCACGCCAACTGTCATTGGCTTGTTTTGTTAACACTCGAAGGTGATTGGGCTCTCGGGCGTGATCCCAATTCGTCAGTCACTGACGTAAAGTCTCCGTTCCCTCCTTCAGGGAACGAGGGTTACACAAGTAACCTAGACGTTAATATGCCTGACAAGATTGTTACACTGAATGACATTTTAGTGGGTCTCTTCTGTAAATCAGGAGAAAATTTATAATATTTATTTTTTGCTCAGAAAAACAAAAAACAAAATTGCACTTTTAAAATTAACGGAAAAACATTTGGGGAAAAAAACACCAATTTAAAGCAGTATGACACTTATTGTTTTTCTCTTGAACCTTTTTTCGTCTGTGACCCATATATTGTTGTATATATAGAACAATATTCTGCTGATAACACAGTCCTATGATATTTCTATAGATATGTAGTTGATGTTTCACATTATAGAGGTTAAGTTGTAAATGTATAGTGTGAAACATTCATTATTTTAGATATTTAATCAAGGATTTTGAAACATGAAAATGTATACTTCAGATATTTAATAGAGCAGTATTATGCCAATGGTGTGTATGTATATTAATCATAGAACATATTCGATAAATCTCATTTGTTTTTAATGTTTAATTTTTTATTATTTTATAATAATAACATGATAACTAATAATAACTGTTATGTATTATTATCGTAGTAGAGAGTTTTGTATGCATGCGCTACATTAGATGTTGCTCTTAATGAGAATGGAACATATCTGGTGGTTTTTGTATCTGGTCACAGCCTTGTCTGCCCTAAGCATTCCTTTATTCCTTCTTTTGTTCCTTCTTGAACCCCTCCGTAAGACACATGAGACCATCCGTTCTAGCGTCCAGATTCCCAATAAAGGTATCTGATTCAAAACCACCTTTTCGAGACATACTACACGTTCTTGTTTTCTTTGCGTCGAGAGATCTCGCAGTCTTCGGAGATGTTGAGTGAGTGACAGGAAGGAGGAGAAGCGAGCTTGATGCTAGCGTGGGGCTTAATGAGTGACTATCCTGTCATATGCGTTGTTCGTTGTACGTCTTTCGTTTTAGTTTGTTGTGCTGCCTGGGAGTCGTAATGACGATTTGACCCTTGCATCACAGCGCGTGTGCCTCGAGGATTTAGATATTGGAGTTTGTCAGGGAAAACAGCAATGACTTTTGAAAGCTCGTATTACCCCCGCACCCCCTACCACCCACCGCAGCATAAATGAAAGTAACCTGAAGCTTTTTTTCGAAAGTAAAGACGTAACCCCCCCCGAGATATTTCCCCAAAAGCCTATTATCATTCCAAAGTTGCCCTTGAGAGTTACATTTTAGGTTTATGCTTCGCAAAAACAGCACCAGAGTTGATAAAAGCTCTGGATTGATTGACAAATACTGTCTCGCCACTGTCTCGTACAGAAAAACAGGACAATATATCTGACTCTTGAAGGACATCATTGAAATAATAAAAAAAATCTCCTTATGCATTTTACACATTTTATGTATTGTAGAAGCCATTTTCTTTGTTTTTTGTTTTCATTTAGATTATTCTTCACAAAGCTTGAAATCACCAAGTAACAAAATATAGATTTTCCAATTTTGTTTTGTTTTGCAAAGAAAACACCTTGTTGAATGCAGTGACTGTCTTAGCAATGTGAGCTAAGGCTATGAGAAAACTAAGCTGGGGATGGTCTAGAGAGAGAGAGAGAATAGGAGAGAGAAACACTCCTCTCCTTTTGTTTCACTCGGTTTCTGACAGTCACTTTGCCACTGAAGCTGTCCCTTTGTGTCTGTGACAGCTGAACAGACTCGGATAAACAAAAGGGCTGTATCTGCACTTCACTGCAACTTTGACTGCAGCTCCACTGGGAGATTCCAATCCTCCTCTGATTTTCTTTCCCGTTTTGAGGCTTCTGACGAATTGTGCAGCCTCGAGATTTGCTTCATCTAAATATTAAAGAATTTGGAAATTGTGACCCTTTGATAATGGAGATTGAATGTGAAATCGCAAGACCATTGAGTGTAGAATAAACCCAATCATGTGATTGTCTTTGACATGCTAGTCTGATGTTCATTTGTTTTCATTTGTAATACAATGCTACCTATGATGGTATTTTTTTAGACCAATGATACAATTTTTAATTTTGTAAAATAGTTAACCTAAAATTGTAATTTATTTCATAGTTTACTCACCAGCACCTTATACCTTAGCATATTTAAATTTGGCACATGATTGTTGCAAGTATACATTTTTGAAGAAGGTTATGAAGAAATTAATACTTTACTTTACGTGACCGTAAAGACTTGTTACAAAGAAAAAAAAAACATTGTTACAAAAATATTTCAAAAAAATTCTTTTGAACTTTATTTTCATCAAAGAATCCAATATATCATGGTTTCCATAAAAGTAATTAAGCAGCATAACTGTTTTCAATTCTGATAATAATAAGAAATGTTTCTTGAGCACAAAATCAGCATAATATATCTTTTGAAGGATCATGTGACACTGAAGACTGGATTAATTGCTGCTGAAAATTCAGTTTTGTATCACAAGAATACATTGCATTTTAAAATGTATTACGATAGAATACACTTAACAAAATATTTTACTGTATTACTGTATTTTTAATCAAATAAATGTAGCCTCGGTGAGTAAAAAAACCCTCAAGTTTGACCTCAAACTTTTGAACTAAATATTTACACAATAGGCACAAATGTAATATAAGAGCATTGGTGGCAGTCAGTTTTGCTGTTTTGTCATATAGCTTAACCCCCAGTCACCCCCCCACCCCGGAAATATAGCAGATTTTTAATGTTTTTTTTTTCCTTGGATAGCCTCCTTAATAACTATATGCTTTTGTTTTATGGAAAAGAGCCGCCAGAACATTCTTGAGGTTTGGATTGACATGAGAGTGAGTAAATAATGACCAAATTTTTATTTTTGGGTGAAATATTAATTGAAATAGTATAGATATACAGATGTGCTCATCAACTAAATGAAAGTTAATGTACCCACTAAGTAAAAGTGTAAAAAGGCAATAAAGAGACCGAGCGCAAAGTGAACTTTGCAAAACTGTCTGTAAATGTGTTGACCCCAGTGCTAAGCAAGCAATGTTTTCTGCTATCTGATGAATAACTCATACAGTCTGTGACTGGAAAAGGTCAGCACGAAAGCCCTACACGCTCTCCACCGATACTCCGAGCTGATAAACAATCCTTTCATCTCGTCCCACCGTAGCTGTTACAGGCCAGTCCCCTGTCATCTCATCTGGAGCACTGAGCAAGCATAGCTGCTGTTGCTGTCTCTCTGCGCTCTTCATGCTCTAAAGTGAGTGTTATGTAAATCAGGCTTCAGAAGTAATTAAGTCCCAGATCACCTTTGACCAGACCTGCAGAATCCAGTCTGGTCTAGTTCTGACTGCTGCCTGCCACATAAAAATGGATGTTACAAATATAGATTGTTGTCATGCAGTTGGGAACTTTTATTTCATGACCTAAATGATGATAATTAATTACTCTCTCATTATAGGGCAAAATAATGCACTAGACTGTAAGCCATTTGGATGAAACCCATTTGAGTCTATACACATTTGTGCAATTATGTCATGTATTTCCATATTGGTTCCTTCACCCTTTCAGGCTCAAAGTATATCCTAATGATGCAGCAGACAAAAGCTGAAATTAAACGAACAGCAGAGAAAACAAACAAGCCCCTAGAGACATTTACCTAGACCGCTTTAGTCAGAGTAAATTCAATTGGACGAGAACATTGTGATATTGTAGCATGGAAATTTTTTTGGTAACACTTTAGTATAGGGACCAATTCTCACTATTAACTAGTTGCTTATTAGCATGCCTATTATTAGCATATTGGCTGTTTATTAGTACTTTTAAAGCACATATTCTGCATGACCATATTCTACATTCCTAATCCTACCCAATATCTAAACTTATCTTAAACAACTACCTTTCTAACTATTAATAAGTAGCAAATTAGGAGTTTATTCAGGCAAAAGTCGGTTAATAGTTTAATAGCCAGAATTGGACCTTAAAATAAAGTGTCACCATTTTTTGGTACTGCTGTGCTTTTTTTAAAGGGGTCATATGATGCTTTTTTAAAGATCATTATTTGGTGTAACAGAATATGTTGACATGCTTTAATGTTCAAAAAACACATTATTTTTCAAATACTGTACATTATTGTAGGTCCTCTATGCCCCGCCTCTCTCAAACACTTAGTTTTCTACAAAGTCCATCCTTCCGACAAGCGCAGTCTGCTCTGAATGGCCAGCTGACCCAGTGCATTGTGATTGGCGAACACCGCAAGCACTCGTCAGAAACGTAACGCCCCTTACCATAATCACAGCTTCATCTTTCAAAATAAATGTAAAGAAAGAGCCCGAAAGGGGAATAGAGTCGCGTGACAGACACAGTGATGAATATGTGTTTGCAGTACACAAGCCACGGTTAAGACAGCTGACTCCACTGTGATGTGTCTCGCTCTCCCTCTCTCTCTCTCTCTCTCTCTCTCTCTCTCTCTCGCTCGCGCACACACACGCACACGCACACCACGCACAACACACAGCTCTCTCTCTCTCTCTCGCTCACACGAACACTCTCTCTCGCGCACACACACACGATGTGCAAAACTCCGCATTTGAACAGTCAATAGAAAATACTTAAACTAATAACAAAACAGGAGCTGATTCAGAATCGCCAGATTGTCATAGCAAAGTCAGAAACCTCTCCTAGGTTCACGAAACGGTCGTCCATAAAATTGCATTGCTGTTCTGTTGTAAGTAATATTAAATATTTCTAAATGCATCTACTTCCGGAAGGCCAAACAAAGTGCTTTTGCTTTCGCCTAGAAAAACACAGCGTCTCCCTGACATGCTGCCTTAAACTTAAACGCGGTTACTGAAAACCACGCCTTCTTCTTTGCGTGAACATTTGGGCGGCATTATGCAATCTTCCCACATTGTGACGTAGACAATGTGGGGGCGTGTTAGAACGAGACGTTTTATGGGGGCGTGGCAGAGTCTTAACTTTGCTAAAGAATATATCTTTGGTTTGAGACTTTAGTCTTTGCAACTGCAGGGATCTTATCTATGCACAATCAGCTTGTAACACTCCAAAAAAAATGGAAAACTTGAAATCGCATCATATGAACCCCATAAAAATACTGATTTACAAGCCGCCTATTTGCCAGACAATCTGGATTATGAAAATATAAAGTTGATCAAATAACTATACTGTACGACATACTTTAGAAGTTTGGGGTCTGTTTTAAAAGAAATATCTCATTTATTAGATCAACAAACAGCAACATGGTAAGAACAGTAATATTGTGAAATATTTTTTGCAGTTTAAAAGAATAATTTCTGTTTTAATATATTTTAAAATGTAATTTATTCTTTTGGCAAAGCTGAATTTTCAGCATCATTACTCCAGTTTTCAGTGTCACATGATCCTTCTATTGCGATGTTTGCTTAAGAGCATTCTTATTATCAGTGATGAAAACAGTTGTGCTGCTTAATGTTTATGGAAACTATGATACTTTTTTTCAGTCTTTTGTTTACAATTTAAATAAGGCATCTACTCCGAGACATCCCCACAAACTAATAAGCTCTTCTTTTGTTCACCCTTTTTTTGATCATATAAACTGAGGTATAAACAAACCTCGAAACAGCCTGTAGTGGTCTGGACTTTATGGAATAAAAAAACAAGTTTTCCATTCAGGTGCACTGAGCAGTAGAGGAAAGGGGACGGCCAGAAATGACACTGTCCATCTTCTCTTTGAAAAACTACATGCGCAAAAAGCAGGCAATCAAGTCGACGTGTGGAGCTTCACACATGAGTGGCTTCCTCTTACCCAGCCTGCCCATCTCCACACAGAGCCAATCTAGAACGGCCCACACGCCGGCCCACACACACCGCTTGGTATACCTCACCCAGCTCTCTGGGTTTTTCCATCAGCTTGAACCTGGCCGTAAGGGATCTGGTGTTAGTAGCCGTCCTTTGTTTGGTGAAGGAAAAGAATGATTTCGACTCAGGTCATGGAATAATATCATTCGGTTTATGCCTGCATTCTCCCATCATTCCTCTTCAGTGAGCAGCAGTCTCAAACTCTACCCCCACACAAGCCCTGCACCTTTTTGTCCATATAAGATCACATTTAGAAAGCATTATGCATAGTAAATTCTATGTAGGTACAGTATATGTTCCATATTATATGTTCCACACACACACACACACACACACACACAACACCACACAATATATTGTGTGTGTGTATGTATGTATGTATGTATGTATTAAAAGAGGACAGTGGTTTATTTACAGGCTATATACAAGGGAACCATAACGAACCCAGGCTGATTAGGACCAGGACATAAAAAAAAAAAAACAAAAAATTTACGTTATTAATTATTGTCATTTGTAATTATTATTAATGTTATTATTTTTTTTATTTTTTTTTGTACATTACGTTTTTTAGGTAAAAAAAAGGGACATGGGGGGGGGGCCCAAAATTTTATAGGTGTACATTAAACATTAACGGGACATGGTTAACAAAAAAAACAGTTGGACTGAGCATTACACAGATGTTATGTCAAGTGGATTTATTAAAAAAAAATTATTTAGGGACATGTACAAAAAAAACAAAGGACCAGAACATTAATCATGATAAAATAACATTTGTTTATGGAACTTTAGTTGTTACTGATTTTTAATCTTTTTTTAGTGTTATTTGCGCTATTCTTTACAAGTTTTTGGAAGCCCTAACACGACAAAGACACATCAGTGGAAATTTGGGACAATTTAGAATGCCAGTTTGAGGCAGTTCAGGAGTGGCGGGAAGAGAGAGACCATGGGGAGGGGGAGTTCATTCTGAAAGGAGGTGATATGGGACGCTGGGGACTCCTTCTGTCCGGTACCCATGAGAGAAACGGGTTAGAACACTTCAGCCCGGGGGTGTGGGGGGGGGGGGGGGCTCGTATCACGGGTATAAAGGGTTTTTTGGGGGGGGGGGGGGGGGGGGGGGTATAATGAAAAAAAAAAGGCCTTCCTCTCCCCTCTCGAGTCAGGTCCGTATGGATAATATGGACTTCTGAGAGTCTTTGCAGGGTCATTGTGTTTGACACTGGTTTGCCGAGGGCCTTGCGCACTGCTGCTGGCCTGGTGCCAGTTCCTGTGAGGAAGACCCCAGCAGTGGATCTGTCCGACGCATCTGTCTTTCTGTCTCTTACAGTGTATTGAACATGTTCACAGCCCTATCTACAATCAGCATTTAATCTGCAAATTCATTTAGAGTGTCATTAAAGCAATGAGAAACAGGTTCCATGTAGCTTCTTGAAGAATAATAACTCTTAGGCATGATTTGAAGATGTCTATAAATAATTTGTCTTAACAAATATAATTAATAATACTTGCTAAAACTGAAAGCTAAAAAAATCTGCTATGGCAAAATGATATCAAGTGTATGTGTGTGTGTGTGTGGGTGTGTGTTTATGTATGCATGTAAAGCAATAAATATTTCTAATATTATTTCTAATTTAATGGATAGTTTATTTCCCCCCCTGACTTCTAATTCAGGTAATAGTAGCTGTATTTCTAAAACAGAGTTAAAGCAGTCATCACTTTAGGTGTTTTTTTATGCTAGGCCAATATCAAGATTGATGTTGACAAGCATATAAATTGCCCATCATTGTCATTACAATTAATGTTCCTCAAATGAGGAAACACATTTCCCAGTGCCACAGGGCATAATAGTGGCCCACTCCCTGGGGAGTGAGATCTAGGCTGTTCATACAGACTGATGAACTAAAGCAGCAGATTCCACTTCCTGAGGTCTACTGAAGAGCCTGTGTGTGAATGATAACCTACAATGCTGGTGAGCAGTATGATTCTGCATATTTATATCCATTCTGTACTCTATTTTGTCTTTCTTGTTCCAGGAGTGCATTAGACTCAAAACTTTATTTCCCTGTTTTTTGTGTCTCACTGCTTTCTGTTTGCAACATGTGCAACAGTTCTGAAGCATACAATACTCTGGAGTTTAATGTAGGCAGAACAAATAGAGGCAAAAGGATGCGTTTACTCTTCTGAAGCCTTGATATGTAGTCTCCTGTTCTGAAGAAAATTCAGCAAAGCTCTCTGTTGCTTTAAAGGACTGCAGCACTTTGTTTTTGCCGCTGGGTGCAGCTGGTTGCAAGTGGACGACCAATCACAGCATAGTGCCTTGCACATAGAAGAAGCAGGTTTTGTGTTTTTGATGGATTAAGTGACTGTAGATCTGTTTGCTGACTGAATCGGTTTATTTGAGATATTCCAATACTGTATAACTTGCATTCGACAAACAGAAGAGTAGAGTCAGTGTAATCTGAAATGACCTTTCCTCAGCCCTGTTAATTGTTCTTACACAATCATTTTTTACCTGTCCAGTCTCATTCACTTACCTAAAGGAATAAAACACATTGACTTTAATATGTGTAATTTATCACAAACACTCTGAATCCTGCTGTAAATTAGGTTAACATTTTGATTAATCTCAGCTTGTGCTATCTCTCATGCCAAAGCATCAATTATTTCCTCTAACTGGTGGAACGTGGTACAGCCTTTATGAGGAATTATGGGAAGCTGAGCAGACAGCTGTCTTTAACACTTAGGAATCTTGCACGCACAAACATGACCTTTAAGACTTTATAATCACTAATCATTCATGACCAATAATGTCAAACTTGATTCAATAGAATCTTCATACTGTTTTATGACCTTTCATTGATTCCCAAGCAGGAAAGATGCAATGTACGATATGCAGTTTTAAGATTCAGCCGTTCCTTTTTCCACACGCAGATGAATGGATGTACGGATGAATGGAGAGATATCAAGGGAATAGATGCCCTTGGTGATCAATATCCTTTATTAGTGTCACCTGCTCTTTCTCTTTGGAAGTGAACGGGCTATTACTTTGTGTTTAATGGTGTTTCTTGGGTCGTGAGTTTATTGACAGGTACAAGTCACGGATATATCCCTGTGTAGGGTAAAGGTCATTCTGTTTATGTTTATTCGAGCAGGGCTAATGTGTTTTTGTAGTATCTGCTTGTAAGAGACAAAGTGTGTCCTGTTTGTCCTTTTGTGTCTGTTTGTAAATTTAGGACATAGGAAACATACTTTACGCAAGTACTCTGATGCAAATTATTGGCTAAGCATGTGCTCGCCGTGATATAAAAAAATATATATAAAAATAACATAAAAAAATTCAACAGTAATCTCTCTCATATACAATAGGGTTGGGGCCGATAGACGATCGACCGCCCGATGGCTGATAGGAAAGCACGCTGTTGAGCGGCATTCGTGACCCCCCCCCCACCCATTTCCCCTGCAATCTGGCTGCCGCATCAAAATAAGGTGTTCGGAAAGAACTGAGTGTTCTATGGAACCCCTAAAGGGAATAGATACGAGATGGGAGGAAAAATATATTTAAATGCTTTCTCTCGCAAGTATATCATTGGGTAATTATACTGTATATAAAATTCGGGCATCAGGGAGCCTCTATTAGCCTGACATTGAAAATGCTTTTGAATGCAACGATCGCGTTTTAGTTTCACTTTCACAAGGTCACTATGGCAGTAGCTGTTTATACTATGGGAGCAGAGTACTACCACATATTTTACAAGATTAGCTGTTTGTCATGGTGTGAGGATCCTGCCAATCATTCCTATCATCATCAGTCCTTCCCTACTCTGTTTATGTGCGTAAGGAATTTTATGAAGCCTACTGTACATGTACCAGGCCACGTTTGCCACTTCGTTAATTTGTTTCTCGTGCCTCACAGTGAATACTACGGTTCCTGCTTCGGGCACCCCACACCCTAACCCCCCCCGATGGTCCACTGTTAGACATCGCAATGCCATTTTGTCGCCATACCCACCCCTCATTCAGTCCTTTTAACGGCACAGACTCCCAATAATTGTGCAATTTTCCAACCCCCTGTTCTCTCGCCTCGTTGTCCTGGGTTTGTATTTGGGCTCTGTAATATCTGTGGAAGATATTAATTTTATGACTAGCTAAACTGGCCATTATATTGCGGTTTTCGCAGATTCCTGTTTTTTTTTTTTTTTTTTTTTTTTTCTATTGTTTTTTGAGAGTGGCCGCACTTTTTTTTTGGAAACATAGTTTGCACCTTAATTTGTGTGCTATGGTTCTACCCGTGATCGCTTTACAGGTGCATTTGCTAATAAATTAGAGTGTCAGTGGCACAGTTCACATTTATTTCAGTAAGTCAACCACCTCAAATTGTGAAAACTTCGTGCGTATAAATAAATTTCAACGGCACACAGACCCACCGTCTGAAGTAGTTCAAGTCTTTTTTTCTTTTAATTGTGATGATTTTGGCTCAGATTTAACAAAACCCACCAATTCACTATCTCAACAAATAAGAATACTTCATAAGACCAATAAAAAAACATTTTTAGTGAAGTGTTGGCCTTCTGGAAAGTATGTTCATTTACTGTTCATGTACTCAATACTTGGTAGGGGCTCTTTTGCTTTAATTACTGCCTCAATAATGTGTGGCATGGAGGTGATCAGTTTGTGATCAGATTGTGTAGCCTAGTGACCAAACGGAGAGACACCTTTGACCACGTCGAGGAAACCTCCGGCCGGCAGGGTTTGAGTAGGGGATGCTCAAATGTGCAGCTGTGTGTGCAATTGTAAGCACTTTCGTGCTCATGACTGGCAACCTTCTACATTGCGAGTAAATCACTCGCATTATGCGACTAAATCTTCACTCTGGGCAACTAAATGATGTCTAATATTAGCCAATGGCTAATCAATTATCAGATTTTACTCGCCAGTGTGTGAGTTTGGAGGCTGAGTATATGATTAGGACAGATATATTTTCACTCACAGAACACTCTCTGACTGAGCACTTCAGAGTTTCACTCTCCATCAAGCAATCTGTGATATTTTTCAGTTCATTTGAATGGATGCGCAGCGAGCGAACCGGTGTTTGTGTATTTGGCGTAACGTAAAATCTAGTG
Organism: Sinocyclocheilus anophthalmus; assembly: GCA_018155175.1. Taxonomy (NCBI): domain Eukaryota; kingdom Metazoa; phylum Chordata; class Actinopteri; order Cypriniformes; family Cyprinidae; genus Sinocyclocheilus; species Sinocyclocheilus anophthalmus. Next base: position 214,571 of record JADLZN010003113.1, on the reverse strand, counting down.
TGAAGCGCACGACTCGCTGACGCTTTCTCTCACTGTGAGCAAAGAGCGAGCGAGAGTCTTACATAACATGTAGAATTGATGCGCTACATGTAAATTATTTTCTTTGTTGTATTTTCCTGTCAAAATTAACAGTGTTCCTTTGGAATTCTTCATCTTTTAAGAACTGCTGGGTTTTCCTGTAGTAGGCGGAACTAATGCACAAACGACAATCTCATTGGCTGGTGCTCACCTATTATCGTCCCTGTTTTGATTTCAGCGAATCAGTTCGAGCGAACGGACACAACCTGATTAATATTCATGAATCCAGTAGCTCATTAATCCTTAGTGCGTTTTTATATTGTTCTTATTAGTAGACTTCGTATAATAATAATATCTTATCAGCGTTATTGTTCGTTTTTTTTACAGGAACACCGAATGACCAAAAAAAAGCACCAGCCCTAAGTTCATGTTACCATGGTTTTATGTCTAATGGACTAAACTTATATATTAAATAATAATTGATATATATATGATGCTTGACTGATGATATTAAGAGTGTACTTTCGATATTTGAAAAGCTGTACCATTTTACGAAAAATATATATGTTTGTAAAATGGCATATTTATAGGCCTTATATTATCTATATATATATAATATATATAATATGACCCTTATATATATAATATACCCTTATATATATATACCAATAACGTGAGGGTGACTGTATAAAAAACAAGTTCGTGTGCCTGCACGGTGTATGTTTGTCCTATGGATCTCATAGGTTGGTGCCAAAATATGCTATACATTTAAAAGAACTGTATTTAAATTTTATAGTATATGCTTATATATAAATACATTCATGAATGTTTTTCATGATGGATTTTATAATAATGAAAATAGCACTGGGTAAAATTTTACCCTATTTAGCACTTTTATTTGTCCCACAAAAATATGTTTTCACAAATGTGGGATTTCTTAATTATTGTGCACTGATGTTTATAAAAATACTTTTGCTGCAAAAATTATCCACTAAACTAGTTTGATGTAATTTTGTCATAGATTATAAAATACTAGGCCTATATTTGGTCATATTGTTTATTTAATTTTTCTTATAATGAAGTCGTCTGTATCTAGAGATTGTGAAGAATGATTATCAGTCACACACAGAGATATATATAAGTCTACCATTGTTTATTTAAATGAGGGGAAAAAACTTCACTGGGATCGGATCGGAATCGGTATCGGCCAATACTGAACCATAGGTATCGGAATCGGTATCAGAGGCAAAAAAGGCGAATCGGAGCATCCCTAGTTTTGAGTTGATTAGCTGATTGGCATGTCACCATATTCTAATTTGTTGAGATAGTGAATTGGTGGGTTGTTGTTAAATGTGAGCCAAAATCATCACAATTAAAAGAACCAAAGACTTAAACTATTTCAATCTGTGTGCACTGAATTTATTTAATACACGAGTTTCACAATTTGAGTAGAATTACTGAAATAAATGAACTTTTCCACGACATTCTAATTTATTGAGATGCACCTGTACATGATTGATGCCTGTATTGTCGTTTACTGTGATAATACAGAATTTGCATTAGGAATATAAATGCAAATGCACATGGAAATCAGGTGGCTTTATTTGACCTCACTAAGTGCACTCAGTTGTTAACAATAATGTGTACAGTTATGATGGCCTGCTATTGCATATCACAGTGGAATTATGCATTTGTGTAGTGCAATATATCGTTCCTCTATCTGCCAATATAACCTTCCATTGCATGTTATAAAACAGTAACCATACTAACAAGCTATCTCTCTCACTCTCTCTGGGTGTAACATTTGAAACATGTGAGATGCAAATGAAGGGGGTTGGAAAATAAATATTGAATTTGAGTTCTGGCACTAAATGCCTGTCTTATCTGGTTCAAGTGGAAAATGATGGGCCAAGCCCCACTGCCCTCCACCGGCATGTCTCCACGGCAACACCGAGGCAGCTGAAAAATGGCACCCAGACATAGATGCCCCTTCATTAAATATCAACACAGCAGCTGACAGCAGAGATAATGGCCAAAAACACTGTATTATGTTGAAAGCAAATTAAATGCTCATGGGACTGGCTGTCATGCCTCGGGTAAGAATACATACTGACCCAAAGAACAGGCGTACTGTATATGAATAACGCTGGCTTTTTGCATAACTCACAAGCCACTGCTCACAAATAGAGTTAGTGCTCGATTTATGGCTGTATGCTTTTACGAAAACAGTGCTATATCAAGAATATTTTTGGATCAGGCTGGTAGTGCCCATTTTTCCTATAATTTTAGTTTGGATTTATATAGGATTTTGTATTATTTGAAAGAACGACAGCCGTCATGAGCTGTTCATTGTTGTGAAAATGGCAGCCAGCATTTTCCTGCTTTTCAGTGTGATCTGTTGTTTCTCCTTTGTGACGTTAACTTCACTGACATCTGGGCTTTTCATTGGTTGCAGAGAGGAGACTAACAAACGAGGTCTCTTGTGTGTGCAGACATTTCTGATATTATCTGTCTTCTATTCCATTGGAGGAATCTCTCCTCTTCTCTTTGGCTCGTCGGTTCTCATTTCAAGGTGTATTTTAGCTTCCCTCACCCCCGTCTTACTCCTGAGATGACAGTATCTTTCTCCTTTGATACTGTGCTTGTTCTAGTTTTTCTGTGCTTTTCTTTTGCCTTTTTCAGGATTACTGTACATCAACCACTCTGTGCCATTACACCAAATTACAGCGGCAGCAACGGAGCCTTTCAGAGGGAAATGTCACTATAGCTCTGGATGGTAGATACAGTGAAAAATGTGACATTTTCAGGGAATGTAGATCCTAGAGAAGAACTCATGTGAAAGAATCTGCATTTCCTTCAGTGCATATTGAATCTGTGTGCTTAATAAATGTGTGTGAAACATCATTAGTGGCATTATTACTCCTAAAGCCAACAACATTTCCAATGGTGCAAAAACACACAGCTTCAATGCTGCATATTCAGTTTTTCTCTATAGAACATTTTTGAAAACAAGAACAATCATGTCTTAAGTCTGTCGATGAAAATTATAAACTTTTTTTCAGCAAGGAAGCAGTACATTTCATTGAATGTTACAAATATTTATATTTCATATAAATGAATCCTGAACATTGATAATAATAATAATAAAAATATATATTTCTTGTACACCAAATCAGCATATTAGAATGATTTCTGAAGGATCATGTGACACTGAAGACTGGAGTAATGAGGCTGAAAACTCAGCTTTGCCATTGGATGAATACATTAGATTTAAAAAAATTGCTTTAAAATAAAAACAATTATTAGTGATTTTCAAGTCTATTCAATTCAAAGTCAATTCTAGATTGCAGATGTAACTTTATTTCTAGAATCCATGAACCCTTAATGGCTGCACATCATCTGCGTTTGATCAATGAATAGCTTTATGATCGATGAATAGCTTTACTGCTGTTGGACTGCTGGTGCTTTAATAGTTTTGTTTTCTTCTTTAGATGGACCCTCCATCCTAGAGCGTCTTACCTGTAATTGAAAATATGAGAAAAAAAAATTATGAAATACATTTAATGCCAGAGATCAAAAAGAGCTGGCAAATTTAAATTAGCTGGGTATGAAATTGCTTTCCCTGGATTGCGAAAGCAAACGCTTAAACAGTATCCCGAAGCTTTTCAAAAGCGGAATAACAATTTCAATGGAATGGGGCGCAGCAATGCTTGTCATTTGAAGAGCTGATCTGCATGTAGTTTCACTTTTGCTGCTCTAAAACGAGGTAGGAGAGGAGATAATACTCTCATCACTGACAGATAGGCTGATAGAACATGGCCTTTAACAGGGACTAGATTGTATACTGTTATCTTTTCATTTCTCATCTCTCATTCTCAGGAAGAAAGGCTTTGCTGGCACAGGGAAGTTGGTTTATTCTACCACGTGTGTTTGAAAAGATCTCATCCCACCAGGAAAGTTGCTTAAAGAAATAATTCACTCACCCTCACGCCATCCAAAACAGAGATGATTGTTTTGTCATCTGAACGGATTTGGAGAAATTTAGCATTAGATCTCTTGCTCACCAATGGATCCTCTGCATCCTCTGCAGTGAATGGGAGTCCAAACAGCTGATAAAAACATCACAGTCATCCACAAGTATTCCACATAACCCTAGTCCATTAATTAATATATTGTGAAGCGAAAAGCTGTGTTTCTGTAATTAATGTTTTCATAAATACCACTTGCTCCAGTGAAAATGTGGTCTCGTCTGAATCAGGGGAGAAATATGCACAGATCAAGCACTGTTTACAAGCAAAAACTAATTCTGATAGCACCCATTCAGTGCAGTGATGTAATGCTAAATTTTCTATAAATCTGCTCCGATGCAGATGCTTAAATAGCTTGAGGGTGAGTACATTTTCAGCAAAGTTTCATTTTTGGGTGAACTATTCCTTTTAAACACTCAAACCAGTGCTGTGGACAATATTTTAAAAGTTGGCTTTTGTAACAAGAAATTTGATGTTGATTGTGTGTTTTAATGCATTTTGTATTTAAACTGGCTAAAGTGTTAATGCATGTTTTATAAAGATTTTAGTGTAAGCGCAGTGTGTTTCAGAACTTAAGATTGTATGTTTGCTTGCTCTGAGAAAGACCAACAGATGGTCCGATCTGGAATTCCTGTCTTGTTGCACCTGGTCCTAGTCCAGAACTCCCTGCTGATTTCACTCCTACTCCTGTCCTAGCTAGGCACGTCACACACCCACAATCAGGCACGATCACACACACTTGCTCCATATCACAATCAAAACATAACGTCATTCTTACACCAGGTGTGATACGACCATCTGTACATCTGCTCCGAACTTTACAATCACTGGCAAGCTTTTGTGACCTTGTGATAAATCCAGTTTTATATCTACTTTAACGTAACACACATCTGGGGTTGAAGGTTCATGGGAAGCAAACTGGATAAAACAGAATTGGATGTGCACAATTTGGATCTTGTGAAGTTTGATTGTGTTTGGACGTCCCGTTTCACTTGTAATCACTATAAGTAATGACAAATAATCACATCAAGCTTTTTGTTTCAATCGGCGTATACAGGTTAATTCTTCTACACAGTGGTTGTAACAGGCAGACTGGCACACAGACACCAGCGGGGAGGCAGACAGACCGAGAGAGAAAGCTAATATTTGCAGCTAAAAGCTGCAAAAGGGAGGAGCGAGCCATTGAAGCTGAACACGGACTGCGGCAGGCCTCTCCTACCCAGAATGTTCTCTCAGTGAGGGCGGTTCAAACACGCACTTAGATCAGCAATTAGCACTTTCTAGCAAAAGGTACAAAAAAGGAACCAGCCATTTTCTGTGACGTAGTGATTCTAGCTATGCCCGTTAACTCAAATCACACTTCACAGAACAGTACAAAACAAAAATAAACCATCTCATGAATTATTTCACCATATAGGACAGCATCAAGGGATCACAAACGTCTTTCAGATGAAGGAGAATAATACACGAGTCATCAATAGATATCAAGACAACATCGGTAAATATTCCGACACAGTACTTCAATGCATCAAGTCTCAAAATCCATAATTGAAGCAACCCAACACAACACATCAACTCATATCGCATTAATTCATTAACACATCAACATATGGTTCTTTCAACAGTTCTGATGACTCTTTTGAATGTTTGTGTTCTTAAATGGAAGGTTCAAAAGAAAAATTATTGATGTTTGTGTGTGTGTGTGTGTTAGATGTCTGTTAGATGACCAATCTTTTCCGTCAGTCATTGATGATTAAATAGCTTCGTTTAGATAGATGAATATACTGTTCAAGGCCTACCTGGAGTCAGTGGCTTTGCGGTCCAGCCAAGACAACACAAAACTCACTCAAAGTTACAGCGTTCCAATCCCACATAGTTCAAACACAGCTGATAAATGAACGGCGTAGCAAACATCCGAACACTCGTCCACTGTGCAGCCAGCGAGACTCCTGTAACACGGTAATCTTCAGTCTTGTAGTTTCATTGTCGGCGGCTTTACTTCACAGCGCTTACTGTCTGATGATTCAGCTTTCGTACGGCCCAGACACCACGAGGAAAGCTTGCAGGAATTGTAGAATCCAGGCACTCCTCCGCAGCGCAGTGAACGAAGCTTTCATAACACGGTCATCTCCAGTCTTGTCGTTTAGTGTTTTGCACATTTTAAGCGTCTACAATCTCCAGGCAGTTCAAATTTCTCAAACGAAAACTCGTACTCTCGGGTCAGCGGACACAACTCTCTCTCACTTGAACATACACCTGTCTCTAAATGGATTTGATTTCTCCATTTCCTTCAGCCTACTGACTCCTCCCACTTGATGCATTGCATTTTGGACTTTGTAGTTTGTTTCCGTCACACTCCCCCTCCGTTGGACAAAGCATCTCAAAGTTCCTTATGAGATGTTGAAACATTAAAGTCATCATCTGAGGATTCCTGGAAGAGGTCGATAAGCTTTTGTCTGTCTTGTGCTTCTAGTTCAGAGGCAGTTGGAAACAGGGCTTTAAATTGCAAACATGAACTACACGGACATCTTCACCTGTAGATTCCAGTGCTATTTGGTAATTCACTGGCCCCATTTGTTGGATTACCTGGTAGGGTCCTTTCCATTTTGGTGCAAGTTTAGCAGTGAAATTGCCCTTTGCACTGGACTGTGGAAAGTGTCTCATCCATACTCTGTCTCTTTCTCTGAATAACATGTCATGTCGATTCTTATTTTAATTTCGAAGCTGTCTTTGTGCTTTCTTACTGTTCTCTTTTGCTCTGGCTTGCAGTTGTTTTAAGTGATACACAGTGTCATAGTGGGGTGCATCGGGTGACAGATCATGGCTTTCACCTTTCAGAAGCTTGTCCATCGGCCCCTGTAGTTTCCTTCCTAAGTGGAGTTCTACAGGAGACATTCCTGTGGTTTCTTGCACTGCGGAGTTAATGGCAAATCTGATTTCCAGTAGGTATTGGTCCCATTGTTTATGATTGTCTTCTACAAACGCTGCAATCATACTTCTAAGAGTTCAATTTTTAAGTTCAAGTCCCTGTTTGGGCGCCATTTTCTCATATTTCAGGCCCTCGGAACATCTTAGAATTTATTTTACTTTTTCAGCAAATGTTTGGAGGGTGAAGGAGACTTGCTAGTTTGGGACCAAATGTAGCTTTTTAGTTATTTACAAAAGTAATACTTTTTCTAATAATCAGTAGAAAAACGGTTTATTGGTTTAGAAAATAATGCAAAAAATATTGCATTATAAAGATTTTGCAAAAAAAAATTGGCCACAACTACATATCATATCATTAACAAAATATTATCAACTAAATGCTAATTTTTTGTAAAAAAAATATATATATACCCTATCTATCTAGTATATAATATATATATATATAACCCTATTTAAATATAATATATCTTAATATATATAGATATAGATAGAGATAATCTCTAATATACCCACAAAACCCTACACAAACTATTATAAATAGGGTTTTAAAAATATTTTTACTGTCCAGTTACAACATTGTTTGATTTATTTATATTATTTATATTCATAACCATTTAATTTGTTTAAATCTAGTTATATCCTAGTGTGTGTGTGTGTGTAAAAATTTTTTTTTTTCCTTTTTTGAAAGAAATTAAAGGTGCAGTATGAGATCCTGGAAAATGCTAACTGTAGCCTGATAGCACTGAAAGCAAATGTCCCACCCTCCCTGCAATCACCGTCCAAAGCCACACTCCTGAACACATTTACGCTCACAGACCAGAATTCCAGACAACATTACTACAATAGGCTACAGAATGCCTTCCACAGAATATATAAATACAGTTAAATACATTTAGACCACTTAAGTTAATGATTGCTATCGTGATGTGAAGAGACTTTCAACCAACATAACAAGAAATGTTTCTAAAGACAATCACCTATTGCACTTTTAATACTTTAGAAATTAATACTTAATCAACACACGGAACGTTACTGGACACCCGGGGGAAACGCTGAAATATTGCTGCTGAAAATTCAGCTTTTTCATCATAGGAATACATGTAAGAATATATTCATATTCATGGAACATATTCATGGAATGTGCAGAAAGTGATACCTGCCAGTCAATAGAGCTTCAGTAGACATAATCTATCTCTATAAACAGAGGAAAAACCCTACAAAAACATAAACCACCGCAAGATGACCAAGAGCATGTCTGACATTACAATTTTCCTCTGCAATTTTAAATAAATGATTAACTTGATCAAACATTATATCATACATTATAAGTCTAATAGTATGGGTGGGTTTGGTTGCAGTTTTGTGTGAGTTAACACACAAAAGTGTGAGTTTGTAATATACGGTTGCTAGATGCTGGTGAGTCAGCAACTGTCCGTGACGGGAGTTTGGCCTGCACAACAGGGTCTCTCTAGGTCAGCCCGAGGGAGATGGGCCCTGTTTCTCCTTCCCTCTTTATTGATTTTCTCCGTCACAGCTGCATGACGGATGCTCAGGCCACACCGTCTGGAAGCTCCCTCTGGATCTGCAGGGATAGATTAGCCTTAACACTGCCCTCAGTTGACAGATGAAGAAAGAGAGAGAAAGACTGAGGGAGATTGATTAGCTCTAATTATGTACTCTATTGCAAGAATGTGCTCATCTTTTGGTCACTTTTAAGATGGCTTGATGTTAGAACGAGCATCTTCCTTTATTTGAGTGTTTTTAAATAGTCCGGGTCAGGCAAAATATATTTGAATGAACCAGTTAAATCCTGATATTAAGTCTCGTTCTACTTTATTCCCCACTGATTATTCCGTTTCACTTGAAAATGTCACATTATGAAGTGTATTAGGTGTGTAAATGATGCCTGAATTCTCAGGTTTGTTTGAACTCTCCCTTCAGATCTTTGATATATTGTCAGCACCCATGATGCAGGCATTATTATTTCCATCTGTGTCAGTCATGGGAGACTATATTTTTGTGGAGTGCACTATGTGGCAAATGCCAGTTTTGTTCTTAGGAGTTGAGAGACCAATTGGTCAGAAAGTTGCCTGCATCCTCTCACATGTGATTGACAGTTTGAGAGCTCTCACCCTGTAATGGTCTCCTCCCCCAAAGCATGCTGGATTTAATGGCTTCTCTAACGACACTACTTTTCTCCACTCGTGAGCCTCTGACACCTTTACGCATGAGCACGTCTCTGACCAAACCACCACCATCCGTCTCTGTGTAGTGGAGGGAAAAAGCATTAGCGGACCATTGCAATTATGACTCGATAAGAATCTGTCCGTGGTGCCGATTTGACTAATAATGATGTTTTCATTAAGATTTCATAATTCAGCACGTTTACTATCTCACACACAGCCGTAACCTCACCCCTCCTTTCTGTCGGATTCTCCATTATAGAGGAGATTAAGTACCTTTGCCCCCCCTGAGGATTTTCATTAAAAATCTATACAGATAAGGTTTGTTTTGAAAGGAGTGCTGTGGCGAGACAGAAACTGTGGGAAATATGCTTCTGTGCTCGGCTTTTTGTTCACAGTATTCTGTGTGATAGTTCTAGATTATAGGCTGGAAACTTTATAAAGGAGAAAGTCTAAAACAAACACAAAGGAATGAATAAGTGGTATTCAGTATTTTAATCTCAGCTGGATTTCCTGCAAGGCCAGTATTGAATCCCACGTACCGTATGCTACATTGCCAACAATATGTCTTCTAATTATCCTTAACTAACATATTGACATATTGAAAAATGTATTCAATGAACACATAGCTTGTGGAAGCAAATAATTTCATTCTGTTGGCCAAATGTCTGGCAATGAGATTTTTTCTCTATTTCTGTCTGTTTATGTATATTAGAGCTTAGGAAAAGTAGGATTGTTTTGGGGGTCTTAAATATGGACTGTTAAACATGTTAAAAATAATTAATGCAGTTAATGCAGCCACAAGTTATAAGATTGATCATGTTTTGTTAAATAATAAACAAAAAGAGTAGTCTGATAATTTTAACTTTAGCCAACACTGATGACAGTAAGAAATGTTTAATAAATCAGCATATTAGAATGATTTTTGAAGGATCATGTGACACTGAAGACTGGAGTAATGATGCTGAAAATTTAGACTTGCATTTACAGAAAATAATTACAGTAATTTGTTAAATATGTTAAAATAGAAAATAGTTATTTAAAATTGTAATAATATTTCACAATATTACTGTTTTTGCTGTGTTTTTTTATCAAATAAATGCAGTCATTGTGTGCAAAACTTATTTGAAAAACATTTGTAAAAATTGTACTGACCACAAACTTGCGATAGTTCACTTTATTTATTTAGATTCTACTTTAATTTGAAGATTTGTTGTGTAAATAGTTTAAAAAAAAAATTGTATTCACAGCCATAATAGATCAATCTTTTTCCTCTTTCTTTTCCCCTTACTGACCCTCCCTTGTATCCTTCACATCTTCCACTCTGCTCATGTGCGATCCCACATCATATCAGCGTGGGAAGGTGACTCTTTATTAAGTATTCAGAGCTTAAGATGATTGTGCAGGGTAACATCTGGCAGTAATGTGGAGCGGTGTCTTTAGTAAAAACAACACTCTGTTTAATTAATAATTGATCGGTACTCTCTCTAGGCACATTAACAGCATGGCAGGATCTCAGGGATGCAGTTACTGCACCAAGTCAGTCAGGAGGAGGGAGATAAGGTGTCTGGGAGCTATTTGAGGGCCTGCTCTCTCAGAAACACGCCGCTAACAGTAGCCGTACAGGGGAGTAATAATGCATCTGCTGAGGTGTCGGCACAAGGCTTCCATGCCAGCATGTAGCTCACAATAACACCTAAAAAGCACTGGTCCCAGGTCAACAGCCTGAAAATCTTTTGCTTGTTTCGAGCAGGTGATCTAGTTTGCATACTCATGATGTTGAGATTTGCAGTTAGATGTGTGCAGGAGGACACAGAGATGCTGGTGAAATATTCCCTTTATTTGATTTATACCAGGCCTGAAACAGAGCTGCATTAAGTTCTGTGCTGTTATAATTGCAGTTATTATAAACAAAACTGATTTGAAGATGATGCCACTAAATATGCGTTTACATAAATAGATATACTGTGTATTTAATACATAATTGATGTATGATGTGTGTAATATGCATAAATATCTAGTGCTGGGCAACGATTAATCGCATCCAAAATAAAAGTTTTTGTTTGTGTAATATGTGTGTGTACTGTGTTTATTTATTATGTATATAAAAAGACACACATACAGTATATAGTTTGAAAATATTTACATGTATTTTCATGTATATATTTATATGAATATGATTTATATTATATATAAATATAATTAATATATAAACATAACATATTTTTTCTTAAATATATACATGCATGTGTTTGTATTTATATATACATTATAAATATACACAGTACACGCATATATATTACGTAAACAAAAAAATTTTTTTTGGATGTGATTAATTGCGATTAATCATTGCCCAGCACTAAAATATACATAAATACAAAATTTGAATAAAGAGATTTTAACAATATCGTCATTAATAGATAATAATAAATATACTTATTAATGTTATTATAGGATACATTTTGATAATGAAATAATACTAAAATTAACTAAAATTATTATTTATATTACATTTATAGTGAATTGTGAATGTCGTTAATGCTAAGTGGACTAGTAATGCAGAGTGGGCCTGAATTTTATTTGTAAAGCCTGTGATAGTTTTGTTGAATGTCTGTGACTTTCTGTTGTGTTGATTTGTATTGGTGCTGGAAAACTCATTGACACTCTTTGGCACGGTCCAGTAATCTCCACAGGCTAAACATTAAGCTCTCTTTATTTTTTCCTGTACAAGTCTAGCCAAATTTTAATGGACTTGAGAATTTCTTCAGCAGTGTGGGATTTGCACTACGAGTAGCCAAGTATATCTAACTGCCAGTTTTTGACACATGGATGATACACCACCCTCTCCTGCTGGACAAAACTCTTTTCCACTACAGGGCTCCTGACAAAAAAATCGAGTAAGGAGCCATTGGCTCCTATAAGAAAAAAAACAGCCACAGAATAAACGTGTTTTATTTATTTATTTACTTCCATCATACTGCTGGTTTGTCTCATCTTTTCTTGACTTTAAAGTGAAGTGAAAAGTGAAGTGACATGTGGCCAAGTAGGTGACCCATACTCCAGAAGTCTGCTCTGCTTTATCCATCCAAATTGCACATACCACGACACAGCAGTGAACCACACACCAACCGTGACACACACCCGGAGCAGTGGGAATACATTTTATTGCGCGGCACCAGGGGAGCATTGGTGGTTCGGTGCCGATTGCCGCAGGGTCAACCTCAGTTGTGGTATTTGGCAGGTGGGAAGAGCGCTGTACATTCACAACTCCCCCCCCCCACTAACATCCCTGCCGGTACGAGACTCGAACCCGCAACCTTTTAGGCCATGACCTGGGAACTAAGGTTCAGTTAAAGTGGGAACTAAATGTCTTTTCCAACTTAAAACATATACAGTCATAAAGAATTGTTCATTACACAGAATCTGTACCAATATCATGGACCAAAATTGTGTCAGCATCACTTGGCCATTGAGTGTTGTTTGGGCTCCTCCTCAATGCATCCTTTAAATGTTGTCATACACTCTTAAAAATAAAAGGTGCTTCACGATGCCATAGAACAACCTTTTTTGTCTAAATGGTTTCATAAAAACCTTTAACATCTTTCACAAAAGTTTTTCAGATTATAAAAAGGTAAGAAAGAGATGTTTCTTTAAAGAACCTTTGACTGAATGGTTTCTTTGTTGAACCAAAAATGGTTCTGTGAAGAACCTTTTAAAGCACCTTTATTTTAAGAGTGTAGTGAGTGCTTTCACACTTTTCAAGTCTGTTTTTCTGTTAATTAGTAAATTGCAATTTTAATAGGAGGATTTGAGTCATGTAGACAACAGGTTAAGTAAAAATATGGATATGCAATATAGCGCATATATTTAGCAAAATGCTCTTCTTTATAGTTTTTTTTTCTAGCTGACTGATGAGCTTATGGACACCTAATGGTTATTCTGAGGTAAATGTATTATTATGTTGCAATGTTTACAAGCTTTACACGATTTCCGCAGTTTGAAACACTGAATGAGACATTTCAGTAAGATGTACTGTAGGCTCTCTTATAAAATAGCCTACCTTTTGATGTTAATTCAAGTTCATTATGTACTATAGTAGTAAAGAGAAAGATTAAATGGGTTCACTTGCCGCTTGAACTGAGGCGCTAAAGCGATCGCGCCTGCCGCATTAAACAGCACCAAAACAACGTATTTATTGTTTGAAATTCATTATGAATTTGGCATAATTTTAAAAAATTGAAATGCTGGTATTTTTTTTAAAAATAAACAAAGCCACATATGATATATCTGAAGTTCACGCACTACAGAACCAGCATAAACTAAGGGCCCGTCCACACGGAGACGCGTTTAGCTGTATACGCATCCATTTTGTTTCGTATAGGCGTTTCGTCCAGACGGATCCGGCGTTTTGGGAGAATGAAACCGATCTTTTTTGAAACCGGTCCATAGTGATACATCTGAAAAACGCCCCGCCTCCCTTGCGTTTTCGTGTGGACAGCGAATCCGTAGATTTTCTGTAATAATCTGTATAAAATCCCACCGTCTCGCCCCTAGTCAGACACCGCTACGTCACGTAACAGCAACAAAAACATTAACAAACACTGAACGATTGTCTTTTTATTTAACTAACATTAACACAGATTAATAACTGTATTGTTAGTGTAGCTCTGTTTTCAGATTTACAAGGCGCACTGCTGGTCTGGCATGTATACTACATCGTTTTGTGTTGGTTTCGTGTGGACGTAGATATTTCTTGAGACGAGGGGAAAAAAAAGATCGGATAGGGAAAGCTCTGGCTTCGTGTGGACGTAGCCTAAGATCTTGATAAGAAGAAGCCATATTAGTGATGATTATAAATGAGAATTGTTAACGATATTGCTAATGTTCACAGCTGACAGCTTTACCTGTTGTATTTTGTTCAAGTTGTGCACAAAATAGACGCTGCTTTTCTGTACTTTTACTTGCACGTCTCCGTCATTTCGATCTCTCTCGCGCTGCACAACTGAGCTGCATTTAGCAGGTGTGCATCAGCGCTGCAGAGATGAGTACTGTTTGAAACACTTTTTTCCACTAATACTTTAATGCGCATCGTCTCAGTTTAATACGTCAACATAACAAAAGATGTGATCGCAAAACAATCAGGAAAAAAGGCATTACATGCAAATTTTTAAGTTATAACATGTAAATACACTCTTAAAAATAAAGGTGCTTCAAAAGGTTCTTCACAGCGATGCCATAGAGGAATCATTTTTGGTTCCACAAAGAACAATTCGGTCAAATGTTCTTTTAAAGAACCATCTCTTTCTTACCGTTTTGTAATCTGAAGAACCTTCTTTCGCCACAAAGAACCTTTTCTTAGGTTCTTCAGATGTTAAAGGTTCTTTATGGAACCATTTAGACAAAAAGATTCTTCTATGGCATCGTGAAGCACCTTTATTTTTAAGAGTGTATATATAGTCGCCAATGGCGACTTCAGCAAAAACTTCACTCTCAAATGAATATTTTAGTCGCAGTTTGGAGCCCTGCACTATCCATCCAGTAATCTTTTATTAATCTGTTTCTTTCAGCCTTGAAATGAGCGATATAATCTGAATCATCTCTTTGAATGCACAGAAGTAGTGGATTTTTGGTTTTGGTGTTCACCAGCTGCATCAGGGTCCCATGTGTTTCCAATATGTTCCACCCTCAGTCAGTTTGCCCCGTTCTTAACCGTGAGTTTATTACCATGTGAAGTGTATCACAGCTGGGCACCAGCACCAGCCCTGATGAGAAAATCTGCTCTGCAACCCTGCAGTCTGCTCAGGCTTCTGAGCAAAAACTGGTCAAGATGTCTTTACCCGGTCAGTTAAAACATGCTACATCCACTAATGCTGATCGCCGAGGTGAAGCATAGACTTGGACGTGTGAGTGTTTTGTCAACATTTAGCCAGAGAATATATCGACCCCACGGTGGCCCAAGTGAAGTACTGATAAATCAATGATGCCATTAGTGCCGCGGTCCTTCTCTGGCCGCATGATGTAAATGATGTCTAGTGTTGGTTTGGAGGAACTTTCCATTAGATATGTGTATTTTTACGTCCTCTGAGCCACACCACCATAGCTTGGTGATTAATGGACTGGGGACCACAGGGACCAGGAGTGAACTTATTTCTATGAGTGTGGATGCAGTAGATTATCTACTATGAATTACAATGACCAATGGGATCTTGGCATGCAATCACTAAAACTACATTTAAAGTCAATTTTATATCAAAATGACTGATATCAAAGTTTTACATCATAATCTTTCATCTTCCACCTCTGAAATTACTTTCATGTTTAGCTGATGTCACCAAACAACAAAGCTGATGCTTTTAACCGTCTGTGGAAATGCATCTAAATGCCACTTCAGATACTGCTTCTGTATCATCTGTGGATGATCTCATGGATCAGGCATAGGTTGAGGAGCTTAAACAACATTAATGGGGATGGATTGGAGGGCACTGCAACTTTTGTAATTATGACTCAGACATGCAACACACAATCACTGAATATTAATGCATATATGCCTCAACAAGAGAAATTATCTCCCTGATGATCTCACCAGATCTTTGGCTTTAAATGCACAGCCTCTTTGTGTGTTTCGCTGCCCACACTTGGATATGCGTCATCTTGTCTGATTTTGTGTCATCTGCCCTGAACTTAATTGCACTCCTTCAGTGGTTAATTTAAGGAAACTTGTATATTTGGGTTTGTTTTGTTTCAAGAAGTTCTAACAACATTTTTTCCCTCTCTTATAGCACGAGAAGAGAACATGGCCACATTCAGAGGTTCTGAGTACTTCTGCTACGACTTGTCTCAGAATCCCATCCAGAGCAGCAGCGATGAAATCACATTGTCCTTCAAGACCTGGCAAAGAAATGGCCTTATCCTTCACACGGGCAAGTCAGCAGACTACGTCAACCTTGCCCTGAAAGATGGGGCTGTTTCGTTGGTCATCAACTTGGGTTCCGGAGCCTTCGAGGCCATTGTCGAGCCGGTCAATGGCAAATTCAACGACAATGCCTGGCATGACGTGAAAGTCACACGCAACCTCAGACAGGTAACGCTAAAGTGGCTGGAATTTCATGTTTTCTGATCTAATTCAGAGCTAAATGCTACTGTATATTGCTTAAATTAGCATTTTCGGTCATTTAAAATTCTTCGAGATGCTAACGCAACTATTTCTTCCTCTGAGTTCTTCTACCTTGCCTCAGGTTTTGCCTCCTCAGGCATTTACCTCTGTCTGAAGCTATCAACAGTGCGATGCCTTCAAGAGGCTGTCTCTCTCTCGCCCCTCTAGATATTCACCTCACTTCTCCAAATAGTCTGTCTTATCAGGGCAGCAGGGAGAGGCTCCAACCAACCTCAACCGTTCCATTTACCCACAGCCAATCTTTGCTGAACTGTTAAATCACTCCGCCGCTGCATTTTAAAATATGTAAATATTTAGGGTGGTTTTGCCCCTCAGGAGTGAAAGGATGTCACTTTTTGCGCAGGCGTGTGTGGAGGCGTGAGTGCCCACAAGCACAAGCTATTTCAGCTCTGATCCACTAGGACTGTGACATTTTTTTCGCTTTGTTTAATAGCTGTTTTACTATCACGCCAAGAACATGCATTAGAATTACCTTGTACAATTGCCTGAGGAAAGTCAAAAACCATATGAATCACAACAAAGAGGCAGCTAGATAGAGGTCACCGTTCACGGTTGTAGCAGAAAACAACACGTTACGAAACATTACATTAGAAGAGACCTAAAAATCTAAGTTAAATGTGTTTTGGCGATGAACAAATTGGGAATTATTGGTGATAAACTCAGTCTTTATTCTGGAAGGCTTTTTCAAGTGAGTATGCACTTTAAGATTTTGCCAACAAGTGCAGTGTCTTTACAAAAAATGAAATGTCACAGGCTCTGTGGAGAATCTGCTGTTTCTTTTTCTTTTCCACATTTTCTTACTCTCACTCATATGCTTTGCTTGTCTATGGATAACATTTTTTCAGACCCAGACTAACCACTCATGAACCATTGACTAGAGGCTTTAGTTTACTTACCAGAACCTAAACTAATGTGCTACACATCATAACTTCATTTGAGTTTATTTCATTTTATTAACAACCCTTTTGTTCATTGTTTAATTTCCTTTCTTCCCCCTTTTCTCAAAGCATTCAGGTATTGGACACGCTATGGTAAACAAACTACATTGTCTGGTAGATATCATTCTTATTGTCCTTTTTTTTGGTTTACCGTGTGTTTCCCTGGCCCTCTTTCTTTCTCATTTTTGGGGTTTCATGGCTTCATAAAAAAATAAACAGACTTGGGTTTGTATTTCGGGGATTTTTCTTTTTTATTTCAAATGTCCTCATTCCATTTTTCACTACAGCTTTACCGCCATTTTCTATCTTTCTTTCTTTGAACTTTCTCTTTGGCCCTTTTTTTAGTTTCTGAAGGTTTAGTTGTCCTCTTAGCCCTTTTTTCTTTTTTAAATCAAATACTGTCAAAAACTGGCAGAAGCTTTCCAAAACAAAAAAGTGACAAAAACAACAGTATGAAAATAAAAGAATAAAGAACTACTTCAGCACTGGAGCTCTGACAGTTGATTCCAGTTGTTTCTGCATGCCGCACCGACCCATTCATGCTGGATCAGCCCTTGTGTTACTAACACCAAAACTCTTGTCTGAGCAACCCACCATCTGCCCAATGTCCTGTCCTGTCTGTATTGTGGTGTCAGTCATGACTTCTTGTGTCCTCCCTCATTACCCCTCATCCTGTAGCTTTTGCTTTGGTCTCATATGTGCTGCTTCCCCTTGCATATCGTCTTGGCTTGAAGAAGATGCATGATTCCATGTTTGCAGTGGTTGTGTATCTCACTATTAATGTTATATGAGGAAAAAGACCATCTGATCTCTGTGTTGCATGCTCATTTGTGGTAGTATTAGCTCATTTTGGAACGCATGTGTCAACTAACCCTGTGTGCACAGAATTTGAACTAAAAGCAAGCAATCTGTCTATAGTTTGTACATAACACTAACCCCTCAAACTAATGCCCCAAACCAGAAAACCATTTCTAACAACATCAAAGATAAAGAAAATATGCCGGCAAAATATTTTCTTTACCTGTCCTTTGTAAGTCTACAAGTACTAGACAAGAACGGCCTACTAAAAGTCTCGAAGTGGTCTTTGGTACACAATCAAAGACAGACAGCAACCAGCAAGATCGAAGCTAACCTATTCCTGGTAGAGCGACCGTCACAGCCATGATGTTCATGAATGGATTTTTCCCTCCCTTTTGTCATTCCTCCCAATCAGGTGACAATATCTGTGGACGGCATCCTGACTACAACAGGCTATACGCAGGAGGACTACACAATGCTGGGATCAGATGATTTCTTCTACGTCGGAGGAAGTCCAAGCACAGCAGACTTACCTGGGTCGCCCGTCAGCAACAACTTTATGGGTTGCCTGAAAGAGGTAGGTGGTCTGGGCGAACCCCGTTCTTTCATCTACATACATCATATCACCATGTCCTTGTCTGGACTGAGAGGGAACAAGTTTGAATAGACCGTCCGAGCAGAATAATAGATTCAGTACAGCTTATCTTGTGAAAAGGATAGAGCAGACATCATACCCGTGGTGTGTTTCTCTAATGAAATTTGCTGGAGTTATACATTTTTGCCTAGATGCGAAATTGTTTCAGGCGTATTTAATATGACTTTTCAATTGTGGTGAATCATTTGATTAAGGTTTCACAGGCCAGAGAAGAAGCGAAGGTGATTGGATGAGATGAGACTTTGCATAATGATATGCATCGTTTTCAAAAAGGGAACCCCAAAGAGATTCTGCTGGACATGAAGATATCCATAAATGCAAAATAAAAAACTCACAGAAAAATGCTTCATATGTCACCCCTAAATTGAAAAGAAAAAATAAGAAGTTATTTTCTGCTTAAAGAAATTGAATCCTATTTGTAGGCCATTATTTTTTTTCTTTTATCTTTTTGTTATTTATTTATTTATTTATTTATTTATTTTGTATTTTATTTATTTATTATTTATTTTATTTATTTATTTATTATTATTAATTAATTACCTTAAGTAAACCTAATTTAAGGAAGGTTTTTATCAAAAGACAAAAAAATTTACTGCAGTTCATGTAATGGGAATGCAGTAATGGTAATGAAAAACCTTGTCATAAAAATGGTCACAATGCAAACCATCTTAGGTCTAAAAAAGCTTTTTTCCACCCTAAACAAAGTATAATTTATTTTTTGTTGTTGTTGATTATGATCCAGACAGGTTTTGTTTTTGCTTTCAGTTCACCCTCTTATTATTGTTGTTATTATTATTATTACATTTTCCACATTACAGTAATGGTAAACTTTAAATAAAAATGAAGTAAAATAGAGTTAGATTTAAATTAAAAAAGCTAAATTTAAAGAAGGTTTTCATCAGACAAAAAAGTAAATGTAATGTAAATGCAGTAACGGTCATGAATAACCTTGTCATGATCATTATATCACAATGCAAACCACCTTAGTCCTAAAAAGTTTTCTTTAAACAAAGTATTATTTTTTTCTTTAAATTAATATGATCCAGATAGGTTTTGTTTTCGCATTCATTTCACCCTCTAAGAGCCATTATACTGTTTGCCGAAGTTAGATGTCATTCTCTTCGATCAGTTCAGCTGTTCATTTCCACACTCCTCGGTTGTCAGGTCTGGATAACTTTATCAGTAAATGGACTGATCTTTAATTTAGCTGGAAATAGGCAATTACTGTTTTGCGGCTGCTGGCGAGATCCTCCATTAATTCATGCTGAACAAACAGAAGACAACAGAACCTCCTTTTTCGCAGTGAGCACTACAACAGCCTGCTATCTTTTAATGACCCGCCATCAAGCTATCATTGCCGTTTCCATCTCAGACCAGCCCTCCCATCGCAGGGCTAAAAACCTGCAACATCGGCGTTTGCGTAAAAAACTCATTTCATTCCCTCTTTACTGTGATGAGTTTTAAAAAACTGCCACCCATGTCAGAGATTACAGTAATCAGTCTCATATGTGCTGCGATATAGCAAGTGCTTACATAACACTGCTCTGTTAGATAGGTGAACTGGATGCTAAGAGCTGCTCAAGACGAGATAGCAGAACTTATACATCCTTCACCCACCCAAGAGTGGCCATAATGATAGATACCTCCTCCTCACACTCTTTCTCATAGCTCGAGTCCAAGGATAAAAATAAATTGTATACTCTTCTCAGCTTTTAAAACCTCACATTTGATGTGGAAGCTGAAAATGATGTAGTTGTTATGGATCATGTGTGGTTGCTTAGACACATGGGGTTTGTAATATAGCATGAGACAGTCAACATCTGATCAGGATGACATGTTCATAAGCATGCCATTTTACATTTTTAGCTGGGTTCAGTTAAACCTAAAATGTTCAGACTTTTTTTTGTTGTTTTCAATTACTATGTTCACAGTAGCTTAGTAATGTAGTGCTCTTACGTTTTGTGCAGTATAAAAGGTCAGAAATTAAGGTGGGTAAAATGCCAGTGAAAGTGACTTTTTCTTTCTGATAAAGCCATCATACATTCTAATTTTTTTTTCTTACATTCTACATACATTCTAATTATTATTCATGCAAATAAAATACAGAACTTATATATTATAGTTATATAATATTATATATATTAGATTATAGTATAACACAGAGTGTACCACTTATTGCAGTCATGTTGTGGAAAGGGTAATGCACAGAGACACATTTAACACTGCTTTTACCTATGAACTGTATATTCTGTAGGACAGAGGTTTCAAAAAATGGTTTCAGACAGAAAATCAAAGCAATATGCACTGATTTCTTAATATGTATAAGACCACAGTATTTAAAAAAAAGAAATGATAGAGTAGCAGCTGTTTTTTTAGCATTATTAACACCAATATTTTTTCTCTTCCTTTAAATGAAGCAGACTATTGTATAGATAGTCACAGGCCTCCTCAGACCTGCCTTGTGTTTGTCTTTTAAGCTGAGCGTGAAGGGCAGTAATCAGGGTATGGCGGGGCATGTGGCTGCACAGGGGTCTGCCAGCACTAATGACTGGATACTGAGCGGCCTTCACTGCTGAGCTGGACTCTGGTTCCCTTCCTTTTTGCTCTGCCATCACAATCAGTTTCCAGGATGTGCGCATGGTGACTGTCATTTGTCACTTTGCTGGTCCGGCTGGATGAAACTGTCCTTGCTCTCTGGACACTTGCTCCAGAGCCAGCACCACTCTATGGATGCGAGACAGGTCTGAGAGTTCTGATAGATAGGTTGACCTAGCCTTACTCGCTCTCTCATCCTCTATCCAGCAGATTTGTTTCAGTAAGCACCGCAGGACTGTTAATATTTGGCAAAAGCTCAGAGCTGGAATGCTGGCCAGCCTGAAACAGCAGGAGTGGTCTTTGTCTTCTGTGTCAGACATGTAGTGTTCAGATTAAATTATATTTTAGAATATTTTGATGAAATAAAACAAAGCATCAATTAAAGGAGACATATTATGCCCCTTTTTACAATATGTAATATAAGTCTCTGGTGTCCCCAGAATGTGTCTGTGAAGTTTCAGCTCAAAATACAACACAGATCTTTTATTATATCATTTCGAAATTATTATTTTGAGTGGAAGCAGAAACATGCTGTTTTTCGTGCCTGTCTCTTTAAATGCAAATGACGGCTGCTGGCTCCCCGAACCCAGAACCCCCTTTTTCCCAGCTTTTTTTCCAGCCTTTTGAGCGTTGCGCGCAGGGGGTTACATTCTCATATGAACCTGCTAAAAACATCTGTTTTGGTTCTGATTATCATGTTTATCGCGCTGAAATCATGCGTTTTAAACTTCTGATATACGGTTTTCTAAGCGCACACATCCGAAGCACACGGACAGAAAGCGGCTGTCACAGCATGTGAGTACTAAACTAAGTTCTCATTCACACACAAGTTTTCGTTAAAAACCCACATGAGTTACAAAAACTTGGTTAGGTCTGTGAAGGTAAACAGCTGGGAAATAAATCGCATGTTTATTTTAGGTCTGTGTGGCAGCAGCAATATACAATAAATAAATCAATAAATCCACTGCTTTCTTGTCTCCTCTGAGGCTGGGACTCTAAATAGTGTTCTGTGCTCATCTGTGCAACCAAAGACAGAACAGTTATTCTCTCCACACTGAAAAACAGCTATGGAAAAAGTGACGAAAATGTCCGGCGAATTGAGTATTTACATCAACGGCGAAACGAATGTTCGCATCTTCAATTTGACGCCTACACGGTAGGTGGCGCTGACAGAAAATGTATTATTAAAAGCATTTATTATTATTAAAGTTTTTTTTTATTATTGAAGGTTAACAGACTACATCAAAGCTTATACTATATGATATAAAGATATCAAATTCACCGTCAATGCCAATTTTCTCCGTGATTCTTTGCCACAAAACTTGTTTTTTGTTGTAGTCGGTGTGACTTTTGCAAAAAGTTCTCTATGTTCAGACACCAACGACAACAACATCTCGACATCCATATTCTTTGTATGTTGGTTGAAAGTCCTCTACTTCTTTGTTTTTTTTTTTCGTCTAGACTCAATCCAGCAAAGGCGATCTCCTAACTTTTTATTAAGTGCCTACCCACCGCCAGCCCCGACCGCGTCGACTGTCTTGGGTAACAGCAGTTGCTCTGGCACGTATGTATTGGCCAATCTTATTGAATGGCCCGTGTTTTCGCTTTGCGAAACTGAAAAGATTCGTCCGACTGGTTAGCATTTTCGGTGCGCGAATGTTCGTGGTCTATGTGGAAGCATCCATAGGAATCTGTTTATTCCAGCACGTCATCGCGTCCAATATTCATTTAGCTTTTTCGTGCACAGTGTGGAAAGGCCTTTAGCATGTTTTGCTCAACCTAACTCTTTCGCCATGGCATTAGAACTGGTAAGGCCTTTCTCACTGAATCGTGCGAAAGCGAGGCGATCGCCAAAGAACGGTGCTTTTCACCCCACACAGAACGTGAAACGATGTTCTCCTTCTGCTAATTCAATCCAAACAAAACTAGACGCGAAGACTCGGCCCTGCCTGCTAGGTGGCGCCGACCAACAATGCATTTTTCCTCAGATATGTATCTCGTAAATGGATTTAACATCGTCCACTGCTCAATTTACTGCATTAAATTAAGATAAACAAAGTTTGGTTCTACACCAGAAACAAACTATCTATAATGCTTACAAGAATAGGCTACATCCTAAAATATAATTAGAAATACAATTAGCATCAAGCTACACTTGAAAATGTATGTAATTATTAATGTTTTTGCTCAAACCCCATTTTAAACCATCATTGAGTGCTTGTAATAACTTCCAGTTGTGATCTATAGTTGATTTTGATTAATAAGCGGACACATGCACTCTTTGTATGTTTAAAAATGCTACACTGCTAACGTTTGTCATAAACATCCTTTATTGCTATAAAATACCATGAGCTGCATACAAAACACATACAGAAAATATATAGTCATAATCATGTCTATTTGCTTTCATATTTCATGTGTAGAAAAAGAGTTAATGTGCTCTGACTCATAACACTCACGCACGTGGAAGAAAACGGATGGTGCTCTACTGTGATTACATAATTCAGTGGACAATTAATAGAAATGTTATTCTGTATAAAGAACAAGTGAGAATAAATCTGTTCTCAAAAACCAACGATAACAAGAACTCAGCATCCACTCCCTTCTCTTATCCGGGATACTCTTCTTCTGTGTTTGTTTACACTGGTTTTCGAAACAGGGCCACCACTCTCACCCTTTTGTGCAACAGCAGCTGCTCCGGTAACGTGATCATAGCTAAAATCTTATTGGACGGCCCGTGTTTTTCGCTTTGTGAAACTGAAAAGATTCGTCGGACTGGTTCGGAAAAAAAAAATTTGCAGTTTCGGTGCGCGAATGTTAGCGGTCTATGTGATACCATCCATATAAATCTATTGTTTTAAAAAATATTCCCCAGCGCGTTTCCGCTGCCGATATTTGTTTAGCTTTTTTTTTTTTTTTTTTTTTTTCGCGCTCAGAGTGAAAAGGACCTGTGCACCGTTGTCACCCGGCTTGCGAAATCGAAATTACTGGCGCCATGGGTGGAAACTTGTCAGATTAAGAGGTGGCGGTAATATTATAAACTGACATATCCTTTTTGCAACCTCATTAGGAGGCGAAAAATCAGACGTGCCGTTTTTTTTTTTTTGTTTTCAAAAATAGATCTTGCAGAAAAAGGCTGCCAAAACAAGTTCTAGTTACTAGGGTAGATGCACCGTGGACCTGATTATAGCACTTAAAACCTGGAAAATTTGTTTTTCATGATATGTCACCTTTAAAGTCATAGTTCACCCAGAGATTTTGTCATTTTTTTTTTTTACTCACCTTCTTGCGTTCAAACCTGTATGACCTTTTTTTTGTGGAATATAAAAAGATGTTTTAAGCAGTGTTGTTATTGTCAACAAGCTAAAACTGGAATAAAGCTGACATAAAATTAAATATAAATGATAACTGAAAACTTAAAAACTGAAAGTGTAAAAATAAAAGCCAATTTAAAATTTTTATAAATTCTACAATAGTATATAAATAATACTAAAATAACAATATAGAATCAATCTCGTAAAATACCCAGATTTTTAAGACTTTATTTATTTTTAAATATCTATGTTTTTATTTTTTAATATTTATTTTTATTTTAATTTTTTTGTGGTCCATAATATGGAGGTAAATGGTAACAAAAACGGTTTGATTACCAGATTCCTCAAAATATCTTATTTTATTGACAATAGAAAGACAGTTTTATAGGTTTGAAATGACATGAAAGTAAATTGATGACATTAAAATTTTTTGGTAAACTATCTCTTTAAGAAGACCTTCATAGATAGTCTGTGTTAAATGGCTAGTTAGAAGCAATGAGCTGATGACAGATTTTACCATAGGTCATGTGACTAAGTAGTTTGTGAAAGTGAAGATGGTAGGTTTCTCATGTTAGCATGCTAATTAGCATTAGCATTTGGTTCAACACCATTGAGCTTGTGAGGAAAATTATATTTGAATACAGTGCATGCAGATGAGCTGTGGTCTAGCAGAGGTTTGAACAAAATAAAACAAACTTTGATTGAATAAGTTGCAAACCAGACCGGATGCCATTACGCCAACAGTCAAATGTTTGGCTGTGCAAGCCCTGACCTGTTATACCATGTCCAACCAGGCCATCTAGGCCTTTCTGCACCTTGTTGCCCTAAGCTCCCATGCAAAACATCCACAAAGGGCCACCTGGCATGCTTGACTAGTGAATAATCTATACCGATTTCCAAGTTTTCTCCAGTTTGACCTGGGGGCTATTAATTCCATGAAAGTGGTGGGTAGGCACTGTAGGCAGAGATTTATAGTAGAAGCAGACAGCTGTGGATGATGAATGCGGGTGTCACTACAGGCCCAGCACAGGCAGAGAGGAGGCCACGGGCATGGGGAAGGACCCTGAGAATGTGCATAGCCGCTCTTCCAGTTCTCAGCACAACAGCATGGGCACTACAACAGAACCTTAGCTTCAAATCCAAGCAAATATCCCTTTGCTTATCTCATGCTCATAGTAGTCAGTGAGAGCAGGCCGCATTTGATTTGACGTACTGTCTTTCACAATTCAGACTTTCAATCCACTGAAGTTCTGTGGAAAGACATGTTTTCATTATTTCATCAGCAGAATTGACACCCAGGTGCACAACAATACAATATGTTGAAAGGACTTCAAATGACATACAAGCTCATTCTGAAACCTAGTAAGCTGAATGCTGCCTACTTAGTCAGCATCTTAACTTCTCAAGTGCAGTGCATTCTGGGATTTTCTACATAAAGTGCAATGCTGCCATATAATTTGGCCAAAACAAATGATGGTGTCTACTCTGTCTGAGGTTTATAATATCGTGGTTTCTTTATCAAACTTTTTGGCCCCACTTTATATTAAGTGGCCTTAACTACTATGTACTTACATTTAAATGAATCATTTGGTACAATGCACTTATTGTGTACATACATGTTTTTACGTTGCACTTATGTTTAAAAATACCTGCATGTAATTACATCTGTAATTAATTTCTGTATTTACATTTATCCATCCCTTACACCTTAACTCACCCTTAAACCTACCCATGCCACCAAACCTGTTTCTAGCCTTACCCCTATCCCACCTCAATATCAGCAAACGTGTTTTGCAATACATTAAGAACACAATAAGTACGGAGGGCTGTCGACTAACCGTTAGTTGACCAGAAGAGGCTTGGACGACCAAAATTTTATTAGTCGCTTAGTCGCAGAAAATAAAAAAATAAATAAAAAGCCACATTGGCGAAGTCACATAACCGCCGAAGCAACAAAACGCTGATCGTTTAATGGCTCGTCTATTTGGTAGTACAATCTGGCAGGACATACAAACGCTCACCTATCATTCATCGACCTCAAATATGTCTTATCAATCTGAAATATGTATTACAGCATTGTTGCATTGCGCTCAAATAATGTTAATATGGAACAATGTGCTCTATTCAAGTGTAGTGGTTCGTAGTTTGGAGCTGAACAGTAGGCTCACCGCAGGACAGATGGAGGAGCCGGTCTGTTCACTTGCTCTTGAAAATGCTCTCCCTCATTTTGCTCTACAGATAAGAGTAATACGTCTTTCAAATCTGTAAAGACTACATTTATTTTTGTGCACTCACAATAACAACAAAACATTGTGCTTTTGTAAAATAATGAAAGCATACAGGATGCACTTTCTGGCCTCTCAGTCTCTGTGAACTAGAGCACGAAACTCGGGGGTGAAATAAAAGTAGGCGACAAATGTCTATACCTTTTGTCCTAACAGACATGAAAATATTCTATAGAGAGCGAATGTCACTTTCAGAATAAACAAATTCAAAGAAAACAAATATTTCTCCATATTATTTAATCCCTAGGACACAGGCATACAGGACTCCACTACTGCAAAGAGACGCGTCGGATGAGGGGGGGGGTCGCCGAGTTCATCTCTTAAACAGAGAACAAAGAAAGCACTAGTTTATCAATGAATTATTAAAATGTTAATGCAGCCTCCTTAATGTTTTTCCCTGACACATTCTTAATCATTAATTCTTCTGTCGCTGTGCTGTGGCAAGCTTATGCATGCACTTGTGCGCTTAGGCTATGTAGGCAATTAAAGGCTCATTATTATGATTTAAATGGTTTATTAATAAACGTGCGATTAGTCGACTAATGCTTCAAATTAACGACTACTAGTTGACCAGAAAAATCTTTAGTCGAGGGCAGCCATAGTACGTTGTACTTATTTTTTGATGCAAGTACATAGTAGTTGAGGCCGCTTAATATAAAGTGGGACAAACTTCAGTGTTTTATCGTTCATCAGCTGGAAAAAAATCGTTTTGAAAGTGATCACAACGATATCGTTCCTCTGTATCGTTATCGTTATAGTTGTGGTGTGAACTATGCTATACTTTTAATATTGAGAACGATTTTTAGAACTACTGTGTATCTTTATCGTTATCTTTATAGTTATCGTTCTTGGTGTGAACGGGGCTTTAGGAAGAATATGTCGCCTCTCTGGTTGTAAATAGCTTAGCTGTACAACAAAGACTTGCATAAGAAACGTCGCCATCCTTTTTTGTTTCACTTTTTCCAGTTTATTTCAGAGTCTGCAAGGCAAGATAACAACCTGATGAAATTTTTAGTCCATCCACACACTCAAACAAATTTCTTTCTGTGTCTGGAACCAGTCAATCCTTACGTTCCCTCACGGCCGAATCCATAAAGCCGAGATAGCTCCACACAGACAGATTCTTGGAGTCTTCTCATGTCTATCTATAGATTATGTCTCAGTTACACTAGCTTGCTTTTCCTGCAAACTACATACCAGTTGTTGTTAGGGTTAGGGTTAGGGTATCTATGGGTGCTCTATTCAAGTAACCCTTCTTTTCTCCCAGGGGAACAAATATTTGTTCTCCCCTGAAATGCTTATTTTGTTTGAGTGACATATGTTGCTTTTCCGCTATGGTTTGCACCTCACTCCAAAAGTAAATTAATGCAATTAAAGAATATTTCTGCAAAGAGATTTAACAGTTTGGACAACTGAAATATGATTTGCAAGCTCGATTACAGAATCAAGACTCTGAGAAGGGTACGAATATTTCACAGCTCTGAGCGGCTCATCAGCTGAATTAACCGGCTGACATTTCATGGGCCGCCTGAGCGCATCAAAATGACAATGCCATAGAACGGACCAAATTGCAGAGTATCAATTTGTGTCAGACACTATGGCTGCCCCTGGTGTTGTGGACAATTTGCAAGATGAAACTTGATTTAGGTGATGAAAAATGCACCAGACAGGATAAATAGAAATGAAAATTTTACAAATAACAGCAATCATTGTCTAATCAATGTCTGACAGTTTTCAGTCATGTTGAAGTCTTCAGAATCATATTTGGGACTGTGAGATGCTTGCGAGGATTCTGTGGGTAGCATACAATCTCTCTCTTTCTCTTTCTCCATTCCCAGAATCCTCTATTTAGAGATTCTTACCGTATGTTCTGATGTGTTCTACTTGATGTACAGCATAATGTAACAACATGGCTGCTGAAAATTCAGCTTTACCATCATAGGAATAAATTACAAATTTTAAAATGTATTCAAATAGAAGACTGTTATTTTAAATTATTAGAATATTTTACAGTATTGCTGTTTTTACTGTATTTTAGTCAAATAAATGCCTCTTTGGTGAGCATAAAAGTCTTCTTTCAAAAATATTTAAAAACAAACATACTGACCCCAAACGTTTGAATGGTAGTGCATCTATTTGGGGAAAGAAAAAAAAGATTTCTGTATTATATTGTTTCTGTGTTTGAAAATCTCAATTATAATATAATATAGTTTAAGAAAACGGTCTATACAGTACATGATGTACCATCATGCTAGTATTTCAGACATGGGATTCTATAATATAGTCTCCAGTTTCTAGACAACAGTGCAATAAGTGCTTTAAATTTCTCTGATTCTTTCCTTCATGATGTTAGAGTTTTAACAGAGCCAGTGTACGTCAATCTATCTGACAGCGCCTTGATGGTTTTAGAGGAGAAATACTGTTTTTGAAAGAACAATAAGAGACTGAAGCTAGCAGTTTTAGTCTTGTGGAGAAAACTGATGATGTTTGTATGAGATCTGAGGAACCAACGTATGGCTTTGTCTGAGAAATGGATCCCCCTGAGGGAGAATGATATTTATGATCTATCAGATAGGAAACACAGCAGAGGAGAAAAGCCTGGAAATCTCAGTGGCTTTTCTGCAGAAACAGAATACAATCCTTCCATTCCGCTTTGCCCTTCCTGCACCTGAGAGGATGTTTGATTTACACCCCGCAATGTCCAGGATTAACTGTAATATCAGGGCTGGAGCGTTTGTGTCGATTGCTTGCGCTCAAAAACAGTGTGATGTTCTAAAAATGTACACCCAAAAAAGATCTCTTTATTCAGGAGAAATTAGCTAAAGCAGGCAATTTCACACCCCGGCGAATTTCTGCGATGTTTGCAGGTACAGTACGCTCTACACCCGTTTAATCTGTATTAAATGTAATGTATGGTCAGACCGTGCAAAATTAGTATGGCAGAGAAATGGCAACCATATTAATTAGCAAAAAATAGCCCAGATGGCCTTTTACCAACAGGGATCAACATTGTGAGCATTTCACTTGCATTTGTGACTAAAAATAGATGTGTGCAAACTGTAAAATATATTTGGGAACATGTGAATGCAAATAAAAAAAAAGTCTCTGCTGAGTTTTATTAAATGAAAGGTCATAAAAAGGCTTGAATGTCTTAAATGATGTAACAAATGTCTTAATTATTATTTTAAAAGGTCTTAAATTTGGGGATGGAAAAAAAGGAATCGCTAAACAGCCTAATGTGATTATTTAGGCTATAATTTCATTATATAAATATGAGCCCTGCACATTTAAAAGTAAAATCGTGGCGCTTTTGCATGTTCTACAGGCTCACCATTTCAGAATACAGCGCATTTATACCAATACATTGCTTATGATCTACTGTTGATGAATTATGGTAGTATTTATTTTGTTTGCATATTAACGTATGATGTAGATGGTTGTAAGAGTCCCAGAATCCTCCTTCGTTTTGTCTCCCTCATGTTTTTGAAAAGCTGTCAATAGTATAGGCATTTCAAAATAAGAGTCCCGATGTGCTTCGGGCTTGTTTAGTCCCACATTATGCATAAAGGTTATATAATTAACTAGAAATATTTAACTCATTCTAATAAATCATTTGCTTTTAAATATCTCCTTGTATCCCTTTATTAGAAAAAATCAGTATTTCAATTTAAGCGCACATGTGTATTGGATAAAAGTAAAATAAAACTAAGCACTTGCTCAGAGCATATGGCTGTTGTCTTGGCTTCAACTGACAGGCTCTAGGACCCAGAGCACAATGTCAGATTTGGGAAGCAGGCAGGGGGCAGGACTTGCTTCCTCAGAGCTTTTGTGGCAGAAAGAACCATTGCAGCTTTGTCAACCCATTACCATAGTTATCAAGAAAACCAGACCCACAACCAGCCCGAGTCAATTACCATTGAGAGACAGTCATTTGCAGGCAGTGGCCTGGCATATTGGTATCATCACAGGTCGTATTTGAATAAAGTCACCTTTCCTGGTCTCTCTATTTAGCATCCAGCATAAAAAATGAATTTGCATATTTATATTCATTATCTTCGAAAGCCAGATAAAGATATGTCATATATCATCATCATTGAGTGATTCTTTGCTTACATCCGCACAGGTTGTTTACAAAAACAATGACATCAGGCTGGAGCTCTCCCGGCTCGCCCGCATCGTGGATCCCAAAATGAAGATCCAGGGAGATGTGGTGTTCAAGTGCGAGAACGTGGCCACCCTGGACCCCATCTCGTTCGAGACACCCGAGGCCTACATCAGCCTACCCAAGTGGAACACCAAACGCATGGGCTCCATCTCCTTCGACTTCCGTACCACCGAACCAAACGGCCTTATTCTCTTCACCCACGGGAAGCCACAGGAAAGAAAGGATGCCCGTAGCCAAAAGAACACAAAAGTGGACTTTTTTGCAGTAGAGCTTCTGGATGGAAGTTTGTACCTGCTGCTGGACATGGGCTCTGGGACTATCAAAGTGAAAGCCACACAGAACAAGGTGAACGACGGGGCCTGGTATCATGTGGACATCCAACGAGATGGAAGATCAGGTCAGTGTGTGGATTCGCAAACGAATACACTCACACACACTTAAGTGCATTCTTTATTCCATGCTTAACACATTTAATAAATGCCTTTGATTTTTTTTTTTCAAAATCCAGTCTGTTTTTAAACCTCCAACAGATGCAAACTTCGAAAAAAAAAATAATAATACTAATATGATTATTATTAATGGTTTAAATGCAATTATTATTCATGTTTGCTTTTGTTGGCTATGTTAACAGGGGTTACCGTATTCAGTGTATTTTAAGTAGCAGAAGGTCCTGTATGTATAATTCGTGTTTTTTTGTGCTAAGACTATGGTTTTGTTGCTCTGGTATCGCTTGCGAGTATCGCTGGCTCCAAGGAAAGGGTATTCACTATAGTAACCAAAGTCCCTCCATAATAATAGTAGTGTAGGAAACCATTTGTTAAAGCACGGAAAGCAAGACCTCTTTGTGGTTGTTGGCTGTTGCTTTCGTTTGGCCTTCTTAAATAGAGCCTACTTTACTGTGTAGGGGGGGGGGTAGAGCAGGTTTTAAAATGGCTTTTGTACCGCGTAAGTTGATGACAGAATTACGACGAGGGTTTAAATTTCAGGATGCCACTGGAAAGTGCTGTAAAATCGAGGGGGGGGTGTTCCCAGGTGGAAATCTCGATTAATGAGAAATAAAGACAGAGGGGAGGTGGATGAAGGGGGTTGCCTCATAGAGAGTTGACGGGTGCAGGGTGAAAATAAAAGGGGTCAGTTGTTTTAACTTGAGACGCATGAATGAGCGTGAACCCACTGGTGGTGGTTCGAAAGTATTAAAATCGGATTTGGATACGGAGTGCTTGGGGTTTTCCATAGTGCTTAAGTCTCAGCCCAAAGAGAACAGCTTATAAACAAAACGCCAGATGGGTATGCCCAATCATGACAGATTTAAGATCAGCAAGGCTGACATTTTCATTCATTCACACTACGTTGCCCAGACGTTCTATGAGGTTTTTATAAAAATCCCCCCTATCCTTGCTCTGGTATCCCCTGCACCTCTTGCATTTCTTTTGCCGTGCCCGGGGAATCTCTTGGCACTCTGTTTCTCTGATCGATCGGGGGGGGGGGGGGCGACTACTCCATATCCTCAACATAGCACAGGGTCGCGGGCTTGGGAGGTCTTGTAGGATATCAGTAGATTTTGGGGGAAAAGAAAAAAGTTTTAGGAACAGACCTCGAACAGTAGGAGTGGGTGACGTGGAGACCGGTGGGGTTGTTCAGGTCTAAGAGATATTCCCATTGATCGGACGGCCTGGTTCCCCAGCATGGGGTGCATTGTTTACATCTTGGTCTTATTAGGAGGGGGAGCTGGCCGCTTTAAGGTGGGTACAAATCACACACTCCCCATGATGTCCTATAAAAAATACTTCTCGTTAGGCGGGGGGGGGAGGTCCCCTCCCTCCAGCACTTACTCGTAGGGATAGTCTTTCGCACTCCACCCTATCTTTGGCTCCTGCTTTCTTATTGGCAGGATAGACAGAGGACAGGGACTGTGCAGGTATTCTGAACGCGCTGCTGGATTTAGCGGCGCAAAATGCAGTAATTTACAGTACTTTTATGTTTTGTCGGGCGTGAGTTTATGGTCTCCTCGCCACATACAGTTTTTTTAATTTTATTTTAATGTATTTTATTTTTTATTATTGTATTTGTATTATAATTTTACCGACCATTTGAATACAATTAGTTCGTACTATAAAGTAGTGACTGATATATATATATATCGTATATCTAGATATAGATACATCCTATACAGGTATAGGGGGGTCTTCGAGGGATGGGGGTTTGGTGGGGGGGTGTCCTACCCTTTTAGCATTAGGATATACTATTATAGTATTTAAGGTGGTAATTTTCGGTGACAGAACTAAGGCTTTTATTTTTTTATACCATCCAGGTAGGCTTATATCAAATTGGTGCCTTAACAATGTCTGATCAATTTAAGGTTTTAGACTTAGTTTACCGTTTATTGCCGTGCGCCGGCATTTTTTGGGGTAACCCAAAATAGCAACGAACTTGGGGTTGAGAACTCCAACAATCACGTTATCTACAGTGTGGGAGAACGAGGAGGGAACAGTTCAAAAAATAAGTAGGAGATCGGTAGTTGTGCATAGTTTGAAAAGGGCAGATTAAGAAAATTTAATACCAATTGTACTGGTGTTATGGTATTTTTTGTGTGTGGGTTATAATGTGCGCTGCGTGTAGGAGTTATTTGTAGTTAATTTTAAAATGGGTCAAAGATGGCTGCTAAAAATACATTATTTTGGGTATTGGGTGAAATGAAATGGGTTATATTGGGCGGTTTAAAGTTTAGAAAAACACATTATTTTCCACAGACCTGTACTTATTGGTGTTCATCCTCTAAAGTTTACCGGGGGGAAAAGAGTAGGAAGGGAGAGGGGGGGAAGGTGGGGGGGGGAAAAAGGGCGGGGAGAGTGAAAAGAAGAGGAGGAACCGGGGGGGGGGGGGGGGAGCCACCTTATTTTGAAAAACGCACTTCCGAACACGTCACCTTTTAGGCGGGAGAGGGGGTTAAAAAAACGGGAGAGAAAAACGCACGCAGCAGAGAACCTCAAACTGCAAGAAACTAGGCTGTAACTTCCTCGGGATAATCCCACTAAGCATAAGACTGCTATGAATGATTTGATAGGTTTGGTCTCATATAATCTCGGTTGCTCTTTGATTACTTCCGGAGGGGCCCCAGATCTGTTAACGGGGGGGGTACCGCGCCACAAGAGGGGAAGAGGGGAGAGAAAAGCGTGTGAAATCACCGCCAGGCGGAAACAAAATGAATCCTGTCCTGAGGGGGACATGTACCTGGGGCGGGTCCCGCCTCCCGAGGGGGGTGGCGACCCGGTCCCGTCCCTTATCAGGTGCTTCCCACTTACTGTGGAGGCGGCCCGGTAGCGAAACTACGCTATGGATTCCTTCTACCTATCGAATTGACGTTCGCAGTAACAGGGGGGGTCAGCTATCGCTGAGGACCAGAACGGTGCAGGCATCAAACCTTCCTGCAACAAGATGCCAGGCAAACAGTGCGACAGCTATCCGTGCAAGAACAAAGGGGCGGTGGCCAAAAATGAGGAATCGCGTTGAAAAACTCTTGACTGCACAGCACCGGTTTTTACGTCCCCCCTGTGAAGTGGAGTTAGGCGGTGCCTTTTCCTGTTCCTTTATTTTGTTCTATTACCATAGGGGGGAGCGGGGCGACCCAGATGGGTCCTACAAGGGTGGTATGTTGTTTTTTGGCATTATTGGGTTTAGGAATAAAACAGAGAGGCCGGGTATAATTCAAGTCGCCACATTTGAATATAAAAAAAAGGAATTGTACATGCGACACCGTCACGCCGACTAGTTGCGTTTTTTGTATTACTTCCTGGCACAGGCTGTAAAATCCCATATCGTAGCGGCTGCTGTTTGTAAAACATAGCGGATATATCTCTCACATAATCCAGTTTAAATGTAAGCCATTAATATCTCAGTACGACTTGCGATGAAAGGCTGATGTTCCCATGTTGGGGAGTGTTGCGGGTCTGGAGTCAAAACCCGTGATATTCAAAGGAAGGCATAAAAACCTTGGAAAAAAAAAAGAAAAAAAATCGCCCCCCCCAGGCCGCTCAAAATACGAGATCTCAGATATATAGCATAAAGATTATACTTCGTATTATGATATTCCGCAGGAAAAAATGAAGCTGGAATGGCTTTGGAATACGAGATGGGTTTGTGATCTTTTGCTGGGGGGACGGAGCTGTTTGTGGCGGGGGTGTTCGAATGTTTTGACGAGGAAAGAGAAAAAAAGGAAGGCTCCATATGGGCCGAACGCGGGGGTTCCAGGTACCTCATTAATAGAAGGACGCGCCAAGTCTTGTCTGTGAACCTGAGCAAAGGGGCATATTGTTATTATGTGCATTAGAAAGCTGGTGCCCTTCTGTTGCCGTGCATTCATGTTATGATACATAAAAGACCATTGTTATCCATCTTTTTTTTGTGTCTTTACACTTTCTGCTGCGTGTTTTGGTACTCGATATAACATATTAGATATCACACCCCATTTTGTGTCGACTAAATCAATATGAAATATATTGAAGAATAAAGTATATATAAATAACCTTTTGTGCAATGGTTCCATGGTGTTAAGTTTCGTCCTAACCAACAACAATACAGAACTTTATTGTGGGGGTTAAAAGTGAGAACTGCTTTTTACAGTTACGCACAACTACAGCTCCTTACTGTTTGTCAGAGAACATTGAATAAACCCATAAAAATCAGCCAATAACATTTTGGACGGGCACAATAGTAACAAATTGTAGCTGCGTCGGTTCTATCCTAGCCCTTCTGATTGATTTGTTTGTTAAAAAACTAGCTTCTGTATAGCCCCAAACCACCGGGCTCTGTACTGTAATATAGCTAATATTTTTGGCACCTTTATGATAAACTGCTTGTGATTTTCGTCATTTAGGGCTTTTCAGAAAAAATGTCTGATATACAAATGTAGAGTTCAATGCAAATAGATGAGGAATTAAAATCAAAATAAAACAAATTTTAGACTTTGGGCTCATGTTCCCTATCGAGAACAAAAATGAGTCTCAAGAGGATACAAAAGTGCAGACGTAGCAAACATTGACATCAGTTGTTTTTGTATTGTCAGAGGACCTCATGTTCTTTTGGATATCTTTGTTTCTTTCCCTGGTCCTTGGGCATGTTTTTTTAGAACAATTTTAAAACAGTCAATACGCATTTACCAATCCCTCATTCTATGAGATTAAGATGTAAAGTCAACCATCCTTGCAGTGGGATCTTCAATTTTTCCGTGAATTGGCGTCTAATCATCTGCAAGTGGCAATCAGACTGATTTGTCCGCGGCGTGTTTATAGTGAGTTTGTGAGAAGAGCGAGTATGAGAAGTATTCTGATACTGACTAGAAGTGCATCTAAACATTATCATTCAACTACACTTATGCCACAAGGCAAAATAGTAGCTGGCCTAGTGTCACCATGCACGACACCACGCACTACACACACACACACACACCACACCCGCAACAATCCGCAACATCCGCGTGCCCTGGACGCTGCCTCATTTGCAGGTCAACATGTCTGAACGAATACCAAACAACTGAATGACTAACCAACCCGAACACCTAAAAAAAAGAAGCACTGGAATTGTATGATCTTGCTAGCTGCTTAGCTAAACTGTATAGAAGACACAGAAGAAATTTGCATGTAAAAATCTTGCACGACGGTGGGGGGCCTGAATCATCAACCACTCGGGACTTGGGGCCATTGTAACCAACCAGGACTGGAAGGCCTTGAAGTCGTTGGTTACACCAGCTTGAGACCGTTTAAACTGACGTCAAATGTC
Source organism: Sinocyclocheilus anophthalmus (assembly GCA_018155175.1). NCBI lineage: Eukaryota > Metazoa > Chordata > Actinopteri > Cypriniformes > Cyprinidae > Sinocyclocheilus > Sinocyclocheilus anophthalmus. The sequence goes on along the minus strand of JADLZN010003113.1, from coordinate 177,715 downwards.
TCTAGTCTTCGAACTAAACTACAATAGGAAGTCCGGAGGATATTTAATTTTTTTTTGTTGGTGGTCTCTAAAACCCACACCAAACCGGGCCTGCCAAGAGTGCACATCCTACTACCTGATATTTGTCCAGATCTATTATCTGCTCTATAGAAGCCTGTAGCTGCTGCTCGGGCCAGACAACTAGCTGCTGCCACACACCACGCTGTCCTCCTGTCAGTACACATACACTTCAGATTTTCTCTAATGCACACTCAGCATTTCAACCCTGACAAACACCTCTTTTTTCCAGATTGAGAAAATGTGACTGTGTGCTTTTAAATTTCATGCCTGGAAGAGCAACTGCTGATTCATTGACTGTAGAAATTCAAAACATTTAAAACAAGAGGTCATGTAATGAGAAATAATTTTATTTATAAAGTATTGTTCTATTTAAAAGTACTAAAAATACTATTTAAAAATGATTTCTCCTTCATTGATATGATCAATGATATGACCCCTTCATTAAATGTTCTGCGTTTCTACAAGCTGATTGGTATTATAAAATGATACACATAATATTATTTCAGATACTCCTTGTTCTATCATCTAAACATGTTATATCAGATCATTTTATATTATATAAAAGCCTGTATATTAATTAACATGAATATGAACATGTATATAAATTAACATGAATATGAATGTGTATTTTCCTCTCTCATTTTTGTGAGTTTGACTGACATGAATTATCTTCTAAACAAAGAAAATGACATTTTTGATGTGAAAGAGATGAATAAAGCGCTGTATACTTTATAGAGCACGGATTCTAATTAACACTGTGCAGTATTACAATTTTGCATCTTTTTTTTGTATTGTATGTCACTCATTGGCTATAACTTTAACTACAGTATATTCACTATATAGCGAAGTCCCATTTATTGCTTATTAGTATTTGTAGTTCATTATTTCATAGAAATTTAATTAAAACATTTTAAGCAACTTAATACATGCCGCCTTTGCACAGAAAGGCACAGTATAATTCCAAGCCAATAAGGCACAGTATAATTCCAAGCCAATATCATAGCAATCTGTTGTGTATTAAGAGATTTAGTATTTTAAATCTGTTATGTCTGAATGATGGTTTAAAATGTTTTCCTTTAGCTTCCCAACTTGAAAACTGCAATACTGTGTAGGGATTTCATATACAGGACACGGAGAGGCCACTGGATCACCATCATGAGGTTTTGAATTAATCTAATCAAGAGATACCACAGAGACTTTTTGTACCAGAGCTGAAAAGCCTTTCATGACATATGGATGCCTCGTTCTCATGGATGTATGGACCCGTTATCTCTAGAACAGGAAAAAGATCTAAATGACCCCCTCAGGCAAACACAGGATGTACAGCGTGACGCCACATGAATATCCCATGATTTTCGACCACCAGCTTCCCGCATGACCAAAACTCTTACTTCCTTTGAATTAGAAAGAAACAGAATGTACACAGACAATTCAGAAGACAACCAGTGAAAATCATTGATAGTATCGGAGCAATATATTCACAAATAATATGTTTATGTCTTAAATATGTGTGATGTGTTATTGAAACCACGATATCTTAATCGTTGCTTTCTAACTTTTCATTTAGTGATTATGATTACTGTGTATGCAAACTACCTGCTGTTTAAGCTTGGATGAGAGCTTGTCTTATTCGCCGAACATCGGTGTTAGTGAAAAGTTTATATTTTGTATCATACTCTGGTGATAATACTGTTATCAGAAGATATTTAAAAATTGCAGAAATACTCTCCACAAACAGCATGCAACCATGCCACCATCTGATTGGACAAGCGAACTGTGGGCTGGACAAAAGTCAGCCTGCTTAAAAATGGACACAAAGCCCTCTGGCTTAGAGTTGTCTTCTGCTGGGCTCGCACTCTCACTCAAAGAACGCTTTCACCTTGGTGAGCGCAACAAAGCGACCCACGCCGTACCACCGCACCAGCGAGACCATCTAAGAACTCAAATTAGTAGCTTCGCGCGATCTCAGGAGGAAAGAAAGGTCTTTCAAACTCAGATTAACCGAACTACTCAAGCCTCGGTGTAAAACTGGCAACACTAATACGAGGGTTTCCCAAAGGACGTCACCAACGTCATTCCGACGTAAAAGCAACAGCCAATCAGCGAAGGAATTCCCCTCAACAGACATCCAAGAAGTCCGATACAGCGACTGAATCACCTCCGCTTTCAGCTGTCAAGCCAAAGAACGCAAGTAACGAACAAAATCTTCAACTCAGCTGACCTGGTGTAGAATTAAGTTAAGCAGTAAAATCAAGACCGATTCTCTGCTTGGTGTTCTCCTAGGCTGAATTTAAAACAACTCGTTAAACGAGTTAGGACTTTGAAAACTTCATGCAACTCCGTCAACTAATTTCCTTGAATCTTTGTGTGTATGTGTATGTTTTAGTTAGATTTTATGTAATCTAGATTAGCCAATAAATTCATGTTTCATTTATAAACAAGAAGTTTCTTGGCTCATATAATTTCAAGGTTAAAACTATTGCCAAAAAGATCCCTTGCTTGCTACATTAACGCGTAGCCTAATATCAATTATTACATCATTGTGTGGACTGGGCCAAGTAACAATATTAAATGTTAAAGATACCAGAATCCACCTGGCTCGCTGGACGACCTTGATTGAAGTAAAACTACAAATGTTTGAATGGTTAATCAGGTGGAGTGGGACTTCAGACCCGAGTGGCTAGCAAAAAACCTGAATAAATTATAATCTCAATTCCCTATAATTACAAATAATAATGAATAAATAAATGATACAAGTCATTACATATGGTGGAGAATAAAACGCTGACAATAGATTGACTGAAAAATTAATGACCCAAGACAAATATTATGAATTTTGTCTATTTTTATCCAGAAAAATAGATAAAAGACAAAATAAACTGAATTTGTTGTGTATTAGGTTATGTATTTTAGCACGGAAGACGTGCTGTTTGAATATAGAACTCGAGTTGTTCTTTAAAAAGAATTGACGGCCGAAAACGTTTTTATTTGTCCCGAGACAAAATAAGTCGCTTTAAGAGCGCACGAACAGAGAAGCAAGCGTGTCCCTTGTTCTTCTCTCTTTTAAAAGGCCTTCATAGTTCGATTTGTTGGTGCGTGTCCCACCTCCAAATGTGTCTATGATAAATAAATCTCCCGGCTTCAGATCATTAAACTAGCTAATTAATGCTCTGGCCATTTAATTCACTAGAAACTAGTGAACTTGAAACGCGGTGCTCAGGAAGAGTGTCCAGACGATATTCACTTTGTGAGAACTAGGAAACTTGATCAAGTGAAAGGTGGTTAAATCCACGTGTGTTTTGTCTGAAATGGTTGTGATGTCCGCTGAGGTATCAACAACAGTTATTGTATTAAGGGCAGTAAAAACTGTACATTTAATTTATCTCACTATAACGAGTGAGTGTTACACAGCACTGTAAGATAAAATTCTAAATAGTGTTTTCTGGTTTTTCAGTGTGGAATGCTCCGTCATTCCCACTTGAAAGGCGTAAACTGTGTATAACCAGCAACTGTGTGTGACACAGGACAGTAACCATAGTAACCAAGTTCCGGAAGGAACTTCCAGCGCCATTTTGAGCTGTTTGTAAACAGAGAGCCAAGCTAAGCTAATAAGCATGGAAGGCTAGTGGTTAGCATGTAGCATTGGTGGTCAGAGGCAAAGAGTTGTGCAGTGTTTGAATTTGAAGTGACTTGGCTGATTTCTTTCGCTTTCATACTGATTTCATCCCATCTCTCTCCTTTTCTCTTCTCATTGAAAAGGAACACTCCCAAACGCAAACGTAATAACCTTGTGTATGCAATCACAATTGGGTTTTAATCGCGTTTATTTAAGGTTTTCCCTGGTTTAAAAGCTGTTGTTGTCTTTGTTTTTAAGATGTTATTCTGGTCCTCAGCCCATTACTTTAATGCTACGTTGTGAATAAATCAGCTATAACGGCCTTTGTGATTTTATGGACATCGGTAAATATTATCAATTTGCTATACGTAAGGATTTGAAATTGTGAAGTACATTTAATAATTAATTACAAATTTGGAATTTACATTCCATTTCCTAAATTAATTACAAATTTGGAATTTACATTTCAGTTCATAAATTAATTACAGATTTGAAATTTAAATTTCATGTCATAAATTAATTTCAGTTCCTGCTACCAATGGCAAACAATGTTTACTGATGAAATATATGTGGCGCTATTATATTAAAATTACAACAACATTAAACGTTTATCTTTAAAAATAAATTTAAAAAAAAAAAAAAAAAAAACAAAACAAAAAACAAAACCCCAAAAAAAAAAAAGATAACAAGTTACTAATACATTTGATTGTATAATTAATTACATATTTGGAATTTTAATTTCATTTAATAAATAATTACGGGTCCGGTGTTTTATGTTGCCACGTTATTTGCTGATCAGTCAGCTATAATTGCGTTGCTAATTTTAATAACAAACATCATAAAAAACTGTATCCTTAACGGAAATAAGGCAATACTCAATTTTACATTTCACGGGTAACATAGGGTTCGAGTCATCCAGCTTAAGATATAATTGATGTATAGTAATTTTAAAAACAAAAAAGTTTACTCTCATTCAAGTTAAGATAACATAATCAATTTTGACAGGAGATACCATTTCTAACCCGAAATTCTAATTTAATTTACATGGCCTATTTCATTTAATTCATTTAATACATTGGAGGAGCGAAATTTCTTCTCTCTTCTTCTTCTTCTCTCTCTCTCAGCTGTTTCCTTCTGATTTGACTACTGTGGTTGTTTTGCTGGGATATGGCCTGTGGAGATCACCAAGCAGAGAATTGTTAGAAAGTGGACAGGTATGTGTGAAACTTGAGAACCGTGTTCAAAATTGTCTACCATTTACCTACACTCTTCTGCAAAACCCTTCTCAGCGAAAGAAGACGGACAGGCACCAGCCAAAATTTGAACAAGTATCCAGGAACAAAAAAAAAAATATTGGTGAATGGTGTCAATCATAACAGCTAAAAAACCCAATACTGTCATTTTTATTGTTTTCCTTCACACGGAGAAATTTTAATAACAATCACAGTCCTTTGGTTTTAAGAAATCCCTATTCCCAAACGCCGGTGTAGGAGCATCCTTCTAAATCAAACTTAATCAAAAGGAAAAGAGAAGAAAATTCAATTATCCTCATTCTGCTACCAGAAACGGGTATTTTGTTGTTTTATCTTTCACTTTCATCTTACCATTAACTTTCTTTCCTTACAAAAAAAAAAACTTTCTCTTACAGGAAAATTGGAAGCAGCCAATCACTATCCTGTCCTCTGCTCCATTTGTTTGCTCTTTTTCTTTCATCCCTCCGTTCTCTAGCTGTGCTACCTGTGTGCTTACTAATTTTCCCCACAGAGACTACGAATTAGGAGCACGCCCACCAGAGAATCACAGTAACCGAGAACGACACTCACCTGTCCCTTACACACTCACTGTCAAACCACAAGTGACATCGCACACGTACACCCCTGTTTTGCCTTGTTTGTTTTGTTTTGTTTCCTCTTCTTCAAGGTCTGTGTCAGTCTAGGTTCTAAGATCTCCCTCACAGCGCCAAAACATGTCTCGCACAACAGACCCCGTTGGCCACTGGGAAGACCTCGAAACCTGGCTAAGTGTTGCAACAGACAGCCTCCTACCTAAGGCTGCTGAAACACTGAGACAGCAGACACAAGACCAGCTGGATGACAACATAGCAAACCTCATGAAACAAGACCCAAGTCAGAGCTACAGTCACAAAGAATTAGCAAAGATCACCGGCTCCTTAAGCCACACACTCATCGCCACCCTCAAGCTGAGCGACAGGCATGCCGCCCATCTCCAGCAGGAGCTAACACGCGCACAACGACGCATCGAGCAGCTAGAACTGGAGGCTCATGAATGACAGGAAGGGCCTGATGAAGTGGAACAAGGCGCCGAGGAGGAGATCACTAGGCTAAAAGAAACCCTAGCAGCTGCTATCCAAGAAATGGAACGAGGCAAGGCTGACCACGCTGATCTCTCCAGCAAGCTACAATATGCCGAACAGCTCCTGGAAAAGGCAAAGGCCGACTTCAGAGACAAGAACGGCCGAATCAAAGCCCTTGAAACTCACCTGGATGAGTCAAGACACGAGATCAGTCGCCTAACACTACAGCTGGACTACATCAAAGAGAAGTCCGACAGCATCAGAGAGGAACTCAGACATGCCTACGAGCTGCGCCCTGAGCCTACAAGGACCCGACGAGCACCAGTCTCACCCCTGCCTAGCAGGACCGGGTCACCCGTTCCTCGACTGACACGTGAGCAAAAGGGGGAGGGGACAGTGCTGAAACATTCACCGACTCCCTCTGAAGAACCTTACCTCACGACAAAGCTAAGAGAACTTGCTCCAGCCAGCCACAGAGCATCACATGGCTTGGACCTCAAAGACCTCGACAAGCTCGCCAGAAACATTGGCAAATTCACCCCAAGTGTGCCAGGTAGCCAGGATGTCCAAGCTTATCTGCAAGATGTCGATTTCCATCTGGAAATGAGGCTCAATGTCACGGACAAAGATAGACTCTATGTGCTCCGAACAACAGCCAGCCCTGACGTACGCAGTTTCCTGGACAGGCAGCCTGCTCACACAAAGGCTGACTACCACCTCCTCCGAGAGGCCCTCATTAAAGAATTCGCCGACCCTGAGTCAGAACAAGGACTAGTGGCTGCCCTGGAGACGAGACAAGGACGTCATGACTCTCCTCAAGCCTACTACAGCCGACTCAGACGAGCATACTTCGGAACTCGCAACGAACCGAACATGGAAGATGATCTAAACTTCAAAACTCTCTTCCTGAGAAACCTCCATCCTGGAGTAAGCCACCATCTGGGTGTTCTCGCATGTCCGCGGACAATGAATGCTCAACAGTTGCGTGACTTGGCACAGAAAGCCTACGGCAAACAAAAGATGGCCTCAGAAAAGGGCGCCAAAACCCCAACAGTTCTTGACTTCAACACTCAAAGTCAAAGTCTGGCTCTAGAGGGCGCCCAACCTCAAGACCATGCCAAGCCGCCACACAAAGAGTGGAACACACCCTCGCTTAACAGAGAACGAGACTCCCATGCTGGTACCCGACCTAAACAGAGGAACAACCGCTGGGATGGACCGCGTGGACGACAACACTCACCTGGACGTCACTGGGAAAAATCTTGGGACCAATCCAGACCTCGTGAGAATCAATGGAACAGATCGTGGAATCAGCCAAACTCGTTTGGAAACTCAAGAGGAAAAGGCTCATGGGAATCCAACGGAACCTCCAAGGGAAAACGACAAACACACCCGGGAGCAACCAGTCCAAGGAATAAACGAAGGAACTCACAAAGATTCCAAGCTGACCGAGCTCAAACTGAATCCACACAAGAACAAAAGACATCACAGTGTTTCGACTCACAAGAGCTGATGAAAATGATGATGAAAGAGTTCTTCCACCGAAAGGAGGAGGACCGGAAGTGGGAAAAGAAAGAGAAACCAGAGTCAGCCTGACTAGCAGTCGGAAGGGAAGGCAGCGACCAGCTGACCCAACCAGCCACAAAGAACGGCACTCCTTCACCTCACTCTCAGAGAACCGTAACCTCCATAACTTCAGACGGACAAGAAGTCCTACCTGAACAACCTGCAAAACAGTCAGAAACTGACCCAACACCTGATGCGTCAGATCACAGCAGCGTCCAACAAACACCTGCTGACGAAACCACTCAAGTTCCTGAAAGTGCTGTCCTGGTCATCTGCCACTCCTCCGACGAACACCAGATCAGTCCTGACATCCTACCTGTCTCATCCCAAACTCCAGTCCCTCAACTACTGGGCGACCTCATTGAGAAAGGTATAGCACGAAAGTTTTACCTCTCCATCATCATCGAACGCCACATCAAAGTCGAAGCCCTTTTGGACACGGGAGCCGACATCACTAATGTCAACTGAACTCCTTGAAGAAGACCAAGAAAGAACAAAGAGGTCTAATATCACCCTCAAACTTCAAAGGTGCGAGCAGAACCTTCAAGCATATTCCCACACAGGCCTACAACTAAAACACATGGCCCCAACTCACCTAACTGTGGGACCAATGGACCTTGTTCACCCAGTATACGTCTCACCACTCAACACGTATCCACTCCTCATTGGAAAAGACCTGCTTAATCGCTTTGAACCCTTAATTGACTTCAAGCAACTAAAGATATGGACGCAAGTCCGTGAGCTTCTACCCTGCCAGTCAGTAGACTCCAATGAGTCGCAGTGTCAAACCACAGACACCGCCGCCAACTCACTGACTGATGATGCAATGTCAAAGCCAGGGCCAAGCTCAACTCCAAGCAGCAAGAACCTGGG